>OY720456.1:43133896-43313896 GCA_963082715.1 Harpalus rubripes | reverse complement strand
TAGTTTGTCTATGGTGCCTTAATAATATTAGAGAAGTGTTGTTTAAAAATTACCAGTTTTTCTCGAAGGTATACATACTTATAAATATTGGATAAATTGAACTTGACGATAAAATAATTTTAGTTTAGAAAGATCAAATCTAATATTTATAATCCTCGAAATAAAGTAAGCCATTTGTGCCGGTAATTTTCTATTGACTGAGTAAAAAAGCGAATAAAATGCATGGGATTTGACATAGCTTAAAAGTTGATTATAGTTATTTATGCAACAAGAGTAAAAAGTATGTTCGAATTGCATACAATTTTTTTTCCGTCTGAAATAAATTATTTCTCCACAACGTTAAAATAAGTGCACTTTTTTCACTTTCATGTATTAAAAAAAGACATAGTTTATAAACCCATTTGAATGAAAAAAGGACTTTTTTAACAGATGTAAAAAAAACATATCTTCCAAAGAAGCGCAACAGACACCTTTGGCGATCAATGGGGTACTGAGATAAATACGCCTACAGCAAAAATATTTAGGAGTAGGGCAACTGAACGGCTCCACCCACCGGCTACCTCGTCTCTCACCTACAAACCCCTGTCTATCTTGGTGACAACAAGGCATTGCCCTTAACTGAAAATTGCTACAATAGAAACTAAATCTATCGAAAATTGAAAAATGTAATATATAAATAAAACTATTAACTAAACTAAGTAATCTAACACACTATTACTAATGAAAAATTAAGAAATATAACAAAACTACTAAATTAATCCTAGAACATACCTAAATAAAGAGCCACACCAAGAGCAAAGCCACGAGCATCCACAAAATAAAGTGAAAGCTATTATAGCGGATAATACATGTGTCTATCCGATTTGAATCCATCTGTTGGCTAGTAGTGAAACTTATATAGCGGATAGCACATGTGGCTATCCGACTTGAATCTATCTGTTGGCTAGTAGTGGAACTTATATAGCGGATAGCACATGTGGCTAACCAACTTAAATCCATTTGTTGGCTAGTAGTGAAACTTATATAGCGGATAGCACATGTGGCTATGAATTAGAATAAAGTCCCAAATCCATCTACCGGATTCATAAAGAATCTAATCTCAAAAAAAGGTAGTGGTGCAAAGCGAAGCGCGCGCGTTAAAAGTGGAAATGTGTTCAAAGTAGGACTCTGCTCAGTTTGTTAACTACATCAAATTTCTAACCTGTTTTAAATTTTCAAATTTTTTCATAGATTATGGATCTACCCTGTTCTTAAAATATCGATTCCGGTAGCTATAACCTGATAAAAAGCTGTTTACCAGTAACAGTTCACCAGTAGAATTTTCGTAAATACCTGATATAACTGGATAATATTAACGATAGAGCAAAGCCGTTTGCATAATCCAGACTTTAATGGCCACCACAGGTATTTTCGATTTTCTTTTGTTTTCTGAGCTATATGCAAAAATTCGTTTTTCTCTCATTTCGAAAATATGTCATATCTTATTTATTATGATAGTTTGAGAAAAATTGTTTTAACGTATTTTGATTCGGTTCAGATCTGTTTAACATATAATTAAAAGTACAAATTTTAAATACGATTATGAATCTATTAATATTATCGTCTTTTTGTGCTTGTAATCATTTACGCTCTGAAACAAAATTCGAACCCAAAACCGATAAGCCGTTATTATTTACATTTTCTTGGTAACAAACCCTGAACCGACATTTATTTCATGAGTCTGGACCGAAATGGTTCAGGTCCCTAATATAGATCATCATTTGTTTAATTTGATTATATATTTATTACATAATTATGTTCTAAAAATAATTCTTATCCAATTTTCGGGTTAGCTAAATTAATATTTATCGACACAATTCGAAGAAATTGGTTTAATATGCGTTTGAAATATAAATTGAAAAATGAGCAAAACTGAAACAGCTAATATTAAAAATAAACAAATGATTATGTGTAATAAATTTTTTCATTTGTTTTTTAATAATTTTCAATTTTTCTCCCCAATACATTTATAATTCATTTTTTATTCATGTTTAAAACAAAAGAATGTGGACATGTTATTCATTGAAAAGCTTATAAAATATGCAAAACGATGAGACTATTTTCAACATCGGTTCCCATTTAAAAAATCATAAGTTTGTGTTATATCTTGAGAATTATTAAGTTTTCAAAAAATCTAATTACGCTTTTTTGCTCTGCCTGAAAAACGGTTCAAAGTTTGTTAAAAAAATTTATCTCTAAGTATCATAATAAATAACAGATATTTTCGAAATGAGCTGAAAACGAGTTTTTGCCTGTGGCTCAAAAACAAAAGAAGATCGAAAATTCCTGTGGTGACTATTAAACTTTTCTCCAAAATTTGATTTTGGAATGTGTCAATGATTTTGCTCTATCATTAATATTACCCGAGATAAATAAATAAAACATCTTTTTTAAATTTTGTATGGTAAAAAGTGAAAAGATGGTGAATCATTTGGAGAAATATATTAGTTATAATTACGCACAACAATACTTCATTTGAAGGTTTTACCTATTTCCGAGCGTATTTCAAATAGGGATTCACCAAGCCAAACTACTTGGCTTGAAATAAAAAAGCTTGGCTTGGCTTGAAACTTCAAGCTTTTTTCCATGTTAGGCTTAGCTTGGCTTGTGTGACAAGGCGAGGGTAAGCGCAATAACAGATAAATAACTTTTTATAAACTCTTCTAAATTATAGTTTCAATATTAATATTTTAACTCTGTTTATCTGTTTAAGTTATAAATGTCAAAATTCAGTTTAGAAATTCTTATCGTATTATGATAGTCACGACATTTATTTGTTGATAATTAAGTCTAGAAATTATTGTGTATGCGTACGTGACTATGGATGCCCTTGCCTATGCACCCCATACCCCTAAGATAATCCTGTTCTGGAGATAGCGTTTTTGTTTTAAGGCAGTCGGCATTAGTTAGCCATGAGAGAAACATGGGAGAGTCGGTATTAGTTAGCCGTGGAGTTAACATGTAAGGGTTTTTAGTTTTGGGGCGCGAGTGCAGAACGCCCGCTCGCAAGGTTACAAAATGTAACAGTTTCGTTAGTTATGTTTAATTAAGTTATATTTAATTGTAAATAAAAGTATTAGTTTTAAATCAACAAGTTGTGTTCATGTCCGTAGTTTTCATAAGTGTAAAGTGAAGTGTATCATCGTTTGGGAGTAAGAAGAATCAGTAAGCAACAAGAAACAGTAAGCAGTCAGCTTCAGAAGACCCCCCTCGTGTTACAGTGAATCAGTCAATGTAGTATCATCAGCCAGTTCCACCCCCCTCGTGTTACAGTGGCGCAGTCGGTAGGATTATCAGAAAATTCAGAGACCCCCCCTCGTGTTACAGTGGCGCAGTCAACGGGTAGGATAATGAGAGTAATGATTTACTCTTATTCATCCGAAAAGATCTTACGTTATTAGTTTTAGAATTATTAGTTTGTGACCGAGGAGAGGGTACTTGGTGTACAATATGTACACATTTACGACCACGACACCAGCGATGATACAGCAACCCAGGCCGTATCAGCCGTCACCAGATATGATTGACGTATTGCTTGAAATAAATACGTTCTCTGGTGATGGCAGTGTGGGAGAATATATCCACAACATGGGAGCAGCCAGCAGACGATACGGCTGGGATGAAGTTTTTCTCGGCAGTGCAATAGTGTTTAGGCTCAGTGGTAAGGCAAGGGAATTGTATTTTGAAATTCCATTGTACAAGCGGCCTACCACTGGCACAGATATGGTGCGTTGGTTAGAAATAACATATGCAGGACGCACCATATTACCACCGTCATTTTTTCCGGCTTGTACGCCAAGTTTTTATGGTCCAGCATGGACGCACCAGGTCTACGCACCGCAGGCGCCGTTAGATTCGTTGTCTCCAGGGCATGGAGTGCACGAGTTGCCAGTAGGGAGGGTCAGTTTAGAAGAAATTGAGTCCTTGCTGGCAATAGAGGATCGTTTTGCGGTGGTAGACATACCACGACCGGAAAGTCCGACAATAGTCGTCACAGCGAGTGACAAGGGCGTACAAGAAGGAAAAATGATTGAAGAGAATTGCCTGCCGGAGGAAACAGCGAAATGTGAGACTGAGGAAGAACACAGCGAAGTAGCTGATGAACTGGACATGAACACAGTATATGACGACAACCTGCACGAAATGGATCTGCAAATGATCAAAGAAGAGGACATCGTGAATGGCGATTTGGGCTTGGACGTCGGAGAGGACAACTTGGCATGCCCACCTATGCAAGAGTTACGCCGCGAGCACGCCACTGGTGATATCGTCTTCAGGATCGACGTTATCGCTTGCAGCAGTGTTCCCAAATTTTTTGTAGTGCCATCCCTTAGACCACTTAGGTGTGAAAAACCGCCCCCAGTGCAGTGACCTTTGTGTTGTTTTCTTTTTTTATGACTATTATATGACGATTTTTGTTAGTGTTTAGTTTTTTTTGGCTAGTTAAGTTGCATGTTAGATTAGAAATTTTTATTAGATAGGAAAATAAAATACCCTTTTCCTTTAGCATCGAATTTGTAATTTGTTAAAACGTTTTACGTTTTTATTGTGCTTGCATTATGGTTATAATGTTTTACGTTGGTAAGCTTTATGCTTTATGTCATAGGTTTTATACCTTTTGTCTGTTTTTAACATGTTATGTTAATTGTGTTTATGCATTTGTACCTGTTTTGCAATTTTTTTGTATCCTATGTTTTATGCTTTGTGTCATATTTGTAATATGTTTGATGCTTTATGTTGTTAAGCTTTTTGCTTTTGAAATGTCTTAGGTTTTATACCTTTTGAGTGTTTTATCGTATTATGTTAATTGTGTTTGTACATTTGTATCTGTTTTGCAATTTTTTTTGTATTCTATGTTTTATGCTTTGTCTCATATTTGTAATATGGGTGATGTTTTATGTTTTATTTGTTTTATGTATGTGTTTTATGTTCTGTGGTTGCAGAATTTGGAAACTATCTTCAGTTCAGGATTTAAGAATAAATATATCGATTTTGCGATATATTTATGTCTTAAGGGGAGGATAATGTGACAAGGCGAGGGTAAGCGCAATAACAGATAAATAACTTTTTATAAACTCTTCTAAATTATAGTTTCAATATTAATATTTTAACTCTGTTTATCTGTTTAAGTTATAAATGTCAAAATTCAGTTTAGAAATTCTTATCGTATTATGATAGTCACGACATTTATTTGTTGATAATTAAGTCTAGAAATTATTGTGTATGCGTACGTGACTATGGATGCCCTTGCCTATGCACCCCATACCCCTAAGATAATCCTGTTCTGGAGATAGCGTTTTTGTTTTAAGGCAGTCGGCATTAGTTAGCCATGAGAGAAACATGGGAGAGTCGGTATTAGTTAGCCGTGGAGTTAACATGTAAGGGTTTTTAGTTTTGGGGCGCGAGTGCAGAACGCCCGCTCGCAAGGTTACAAAATGTAACAGTTTCGTTAGTTATGTTTAATTAAGTTATATTTAATTGTAAATAAAAGTATTAGTTTTAAATCAACAAGTTGTGTTCATGTCCGTAGTTTTCATAAGTGTAAAGTGAAGTGTATCATCGTTTGGGAGTAAGAAGAATCAGTAAGCAACAAGAAACAGTAAGCAGTCAGCTTCAGAAGACCCCCCTCGTGTTACAGTGAATCAGTCAATGTAGTATCATCAGCCAGTTCCACCCCCCTCGTGTTACACTTGGGCTTGATGGAAACAAAGCTTGGCTTACTTCAAGCTTTAAATATTTTAGGCTTGGCTTGATTTTCAAGCTTTATCAAGTTTTTTCAAGCATTTTAAAGCTATTTCAAGCTTTCTCAAGCTTTATAATTGCTCATGCGCAGAGTAGGTATATGGGTCTTGAAAATCAGTAGTAGCTGTTCGGTATCAATGTATATTTATTCATTTATTTAATTTCTGAGCGTAAACAATTAACATAAATTTATTATCTTTTATTAAATATTTACCCTTCATTTTTTATGTTTCTTTTATTATTTTTGTTGACTGCATTCATTCAAGTAGGCATATGCATGAGTTATACTTTATTGTAAGTTAATAACTAAAATGACTAGGACTTAAGTTCATAATGCTATTTTTACTCGAAATGACCTCCCAACAAACTGTTAAAGTTTATCATACTATATATTTCATATTCAGCCTGTATAAATAAAAAAAAACTCAAGACTCTAAACATGCAAGAACAGTGTTCAAATGGATACATAATTATTTTGGCATTTACATTACAATGGGAAGAAACTGACCTGAGACTGAACTCTTACACCTACTTCAAATAGATCTGGATATCATAAAATTCTACACACAGAAATTTCCCCGAAATTTTGTTTGTTCGTGACATAAATACCTACTCGCGTCTTCCTATGAAATTTGTACAGATTTTTGAGTACAGAACCATGTAAGTTAAATACGTAAATATAATTACAGTAATTATGTCCATATTCAAATAACACAAAAGTAAATATCCTCAACGATACGGATATGGTATTATTACCGAAATTTTTGAATAAAAGCAAATTAAAAACCCTCAGAACGAGGTAATAAGCCGTGATTATATATTTATTTGTTTATTTATTAACATATAATGAAAACTTTGAAAAATTTGAATGAATATTGATTGTACTCTATCCGTTTTCACTATAGGGTGGTAGGAAGATAGTTGCAGATTGATCTTGTATTTTGATTGGATAATACCCCGATATCCAATCAAACAACAAGATCGAACTGCACCTATCTTCTCACCACTCTATAATTAAAACAGATAGAGGGTAGGTTTATGTGGAATGTAATCAGATAAATTTAATAATATTTTTTTTGGTTTGAAGTTCTAATCTAATTTCATAAAGCTTTGAGCTTATAATTAATTCCAGTTACTTAAAAATTTAAGTATTTAATTAATTAATTTTTATACAAAATACGTATGACTTGATAATAATAAGTATTTAAAAAAATCATTTCATAATGTATTTAAAAACTTTTTCAACATTTTATAAATCTATTTTGTACTTGATTGTGTGCGCGAACTACAATGTGCGATTACTTGGTTCAGATTGCGAAAATAAGTGGTCTTTGCATAATAAGAATGATGAAGGGTATAGTTTCCTATTTACAAAATTTTGAAGCTTACTATACTAGCATGTAATGAAAGCTGGTCCTTTTGGGAACTCCAATTCTTAGAAGTTAGGAAAAATGTGCCGAAGCAATGAGAAACTACGTTATCACCATAAAATTACGGTTTTGTGAGCTTCGTCAGCATGTCAGCTTGCAAAAGCTTGTTTTCAACCAAGCTTTTTTAAAGGTGGTGCTTGGTTTGGCTTGGGTTTGATGGAACAAAAACTTGGCTTTGCTTGAAAATTTAAGCTTTTTGAACGGCAGGCCTAGCTTGATTTTTCAAGCTTTTTCAAACCAAGCCAAGCCAAGTTTTCAAGCTTCAAGCCAAGCCCGTGAATCTCTAATTTCAAACAGTTTGGAAAGTATTATCAGATAACGACGTTTTAGGTTTAAAAATTTAAAATCACAAAAGTATTTCCAGAATGGCGGCATATTAAATATCAGGTATAATTTTTTAAATAAATAATAAATCACATTTATCTGTCTCTTGGATAAATATTATAATACGGTTCTGCTTCTTTTCACATTTGTACTTGTAAAATCCTAGGATAATCCGTGATTCAAATTTAGCCGAAACCCAAAATAAAATATGTAGTTATATTATTTTTTATTTTGTATTTAATATATTGAGAATAAATGTAGGGTAGATTCAGTTATTAAAACAGACACGTTGATGTTTAATATATATATATATATATATATATATATATTACATATGTAACGTGGAACGCTCGCCGTCGCCGCCGCTGTAAGCAAGTGTCTATTTATAGCGGTGACGTAATCGCGCTAGTAGCCGGCCGATGTAAACAGACTGGTCGCGACGTGTTTAATTACTTCCGGTCGCCTGAACCTTTTGTGTTCGTTGTTATTATGTGTTCGAATATTCTAGAACTGTTCTATAAAATAATGACAGCTGTATATAGCGGTCGTAGCTATGCTCGAGAGACAATTAGTTACATACAGTCACACAGTGTCGAGTAGGTACTCGGGAAGTTATTGGTATATTGGGATAGCTGTGGATGTAAATACTCGGTAGTGTTGACGAGTATTGGGAAGCTATAGTGTGCAAGAACAGTAACGGCGAGTCGGAAAGTTATACCGGGATAGCTGTTAAAGAAAATACTCGGTAGTGTTGCAGAGTATTGGGAAGCTAGGTATATGGGGACAGTAACGGCAAGTGAAAGCTAATACTCGTCATTGGTGTTGAAGAATTGTGGTCGGTAGGCGGACAGTTGAACATGATATAAGTATATAGTGATATAAATATAGTGATATAAATATCGTGTAAACAGTCTACAAGAATCTGCAATAGACCGGCAGTCTAAGATTGGAACGCGTAGTGAAATAAATAATATCGTGGAAATAAATAGTAGTGTTAATTGGTTAAATAAATAGTGTTAGTGTTATCTAGTTAATTATAGTTTTAGTCTTAATTAGTTTTTAATAATTGTTTAATATTAGTAATAGTAACTTTCATTATAGTTTAATAAACACTTTATTTTAATTAATAATAATTGTCTTATATTTACACTTCACCCAGATAAATAAAAACGTTACACATAGTTAGTTTCACCCCATTAAATTAATAACATGTGTTAATACTGCTTGAAATAAAAGAAAATATCTCGTACAAATGTTATAGGCCGTAGAAAAAAAAACTTTACAGAGGTCTCCTATGATTGATCATAGGTCACTCAAAATGTAGCACAAAGGAAAATTTGAGCATTGCTGTTCAAAATAAAAAAGTGTCCTAAACAAATACAAAAAGGAAACTTCAGTATTCTTTTATATTTGGAAGATATTGGCAAAAATATAAATTTGCGAAAATCACATTTGTTTACGAGCATATCTAGTTATTACACATTTTTTATTCCCGACAAAAACTACTGTTGAAAGTCCTATTAATGCCTTTCCTTTAATCGGTTTCGTTTCTTTTACGATTCTCGAGATTCTATAATATTCATTACATTATCTTGGGTACCTATATACCTACTATAAATTACATTCGTATTTCAATACATATCTGGTTGAAATGCAGATAAGCCTTCATAGCCATAGGTAATCTACTGCAATAAATGATCAGTTCTGTATACAGATAATCTATATTTCCTAATGATCAACAAGTACTTATGTTAACGTACTCTTAGTAATATTTCTCTGCTGCTGGAAGTCCTGGTGACATCTAGGTCACCGGAAATGGATAAAGCTTGTATATTATTATCGATTGGGTTCGATAAGGATTAGTCCAGACTATGCTAATGTATCCGTCTGGATTTTATATCAAACTTTCCCCAACAAAAACTATTGCATTGTGGAGAATAATTACGGACGATGATGCACTTTCTTATCACTAGAAATAAATCATACACTGATAAGGGCGGGAGTATCGTTGTGGTTTTTATGAAGTGTAAACTATAAATTTTCCCTGCTACATATCATAGTTTTTATTTTGTAATAGAGATATGAATATGAATGAAAAACTAAATATATGTGAATGGGATAAAAAGTTCGCTTCGCGGCCTAGTAATAAAGGATTGTTTTTAGACCGTGGAGATTATTTTTATTTTTCCATATAATCCTGCTGAACTACAATAGCTTTGATTCAAAGAAGTTTCAGTTATTCCAGAAGTAATATTCTTCAGAATACTCTATAACAGTTTTTAAGTTTTTATCAGACACAAATACTTGGCGCTAAGATGTTTTGCAGAATTTCCACTTATTTTTGAGGAATAATAAAAAACGGTAAATGTTGCTGCCACATTACCATTGTACTATATTATTAATAGAATTTAAGGAAAACGGTATTCTAAATTATGTGACGTCATCTGTGCGAAGTAATGCGAAAGCGATAGGATTCTCTTTTTCTCTCGTTGCTTGTACACATTACTTCGTACAGATAATGTCCTAGAAGTTTTAATACCATTGTTCGAATATTTAACAAATTATAAAAAGTACGGATTTAATCTGAAAATTAATCTAAGCGTGAATAATGTTAAATGTTGTAACGTGTGAGCCCCGCTGCTACGCTGAACAAGTGTCTAAGTATAGCGATGACGCAATCGCGCTAGCAGCCGGGCTATGTAACAAATAAGCAGCGACGTGTTTAATTACTTCCGGTTGCCTGAACCTTTAGTGTTCATTGTTATTATGCGGTCGAACATTCTGTGTAGCTCTCTGGAAGTTAATGGCAGCTGTATAAAAGAGACGTAGCTATGCTCGAGAGTTAGTTACATAGGGAGAGTCATATAGAGACATTCACATGTAGTGTTAGAGTGTAAAGTATTAGGAGAAGCACATCAGTATCGTGGTGAGCGTATGCAGTTGGTGTCGAGTAGGTACTCGGGAAATTACTGGTATACTGGGATAGCTGTGAATGTGAATACTCGGTAATGTTGACGAGTATTGGGAAGCTATAGTGTACAAGGACAGTAACGGCGAGTCGGGAAGTTACTGGTATACCGGGATAACTGTGGAAGTGAATACTTTGTAGTGTTAAAGAGTGTTGGGAAGCTAGGTATACGAGGACAGTAACGGCAATTGGAAGTAAATACTCGGCAGTAGTGGTGAAGAATTGTGGCATACGGACAGTCTGTGATATTGCAGCTGTGGAAGTTAGACTGTTAGTTACATAAATAGACAGACAGTGAGGTGAAAAGTGTGACTTCTGTCCGAGCAGTTGAATATACAGACGCTGTTGAGTCAGTTGAGTATATAGATGCTGTGCAGGTCAGTAGGCGGACAGTTGAATGTGATATAAGTATATAGTGCTATAAATATCGCGTAAACAGTCTATAAGAGTCTGCAACAGACCGGCAATCTAAGATTGGAACGCGTAGTGAAATAAATAATTAGTAATATCGTGTAAATAAATAGTAGTGTTAATTGGTTAAATAAATATTGTTTGTATTATCTAGTTAATTACAGTTTTTATTCTTAATTAGTTAATAATAATTGTCTAATATTAACACTTCATCCATATAAATAGAAACGGTACAATATTAATAAAATAAAGTAAATAAATAAATATATAAATATATCATCACGGCATATTACCCATTGCTGGGTGTGCCAATCTGCTTTATATACAGAATTCGGTAATGATGATGACATATTTGTACCGTGCGGGCGTTTACCAGGCGTCACCTCACGGGCACTCATTGCTGGCGTGGAGAGCGCACCACAGGGGTCAATTTTGTGCCATTTAAAATTTTAAATATTTGGCGTCGGTCAGGATCGAACCCGGTTCCCCAGATTCGCGACCAGACATTCTGGCACGCGGCCACAAGACCCCATATATAATAAAAAATCCTTTAAAATGTATTCTAAAAAATTCGATGGTTGAAATCGGCCGTTTCTTAATTATATCGGTTTTGGGTAGGCCTTTAATAAAATTTAAAATATCTCCAAACCAGAAAGTATCGATCTCATGTTTAATTTTTTTTAATCTACTTACTGAAAAGTAATTTCAATTTCATTCATATTTTTTTAGATTGCGTGTAAAAATCGTTCATTTTTTTATCAAATATCTTTCCCTGAAGGGTGCTTTATACACCTAATTTTAGAGCATGTTATTCTATTTTTTTCTGCAAAAAGTTAATAGACTTGTTAAATATAGATCTAGTTTAGTACTTATGTGAATATCGGGTAATTTGATAAACAAAGTAACAAAAGAAAATGGCACCAAAAATTCCGAGTTTTATGCTTTCAAATAAATATGTATGTATGTATAAAGCATATTATAACATTTTTCTGGTCAGATCATATATAAAGAAAAACTGTTTTCCCAGGCTAAACGTTTTTTTCACAAATTCTCGTATTTACCATGTGTATATCACCCTTAAATAATAGATTCGTGGTAGGCATGTTTGCTTGTATTATGTATGTGATACTTTTTCATTTTTTATTCATGAAGTATTTTGTATTCCATGTAATCCACAAAATTAAATCTGGGCGTATAAAAATGCACCCTCTGCAATATCGGTGATGTATCACCAGATCACTGTTGCCAACTGCACCCCAATTCCCCAAATTGAACTGCACAGCATCCATTTATTACTATTAGTGAAGATGATGTATGGTGTATGATTTTACAAAATAAGAAGGAGTTATTAATTTCTGTTGACTGTCACCGAGCAATACATCATACAGCAAAAACAACATATTAGAGCACTGTTGTTTATTTTGTGGCGAAATAATTAGTTTTAGTTTTCGATACGTTGGGTTTCTTGACACATGATTGAAAAACTTAATCATTTTCAAGTAAAAAGTTGCGGTTTTTAAAGGCTACTAACGTTTATTATTACTTTAACGTTTTTAACACTTCCGCCTCATAAATTAAAATTATTCGTATGACAATACAAATGTATGTGAGCTTTTTCCGATAAAATGAAATGTTTTTAGTAATAACGAATTATTCAGGACAAGGAGTTCATATTAAATGGGCCACCATTACTATCTCGAGAACTTCTTTAAGAACTTCGAAGAAAGTTAAATTGGTAAATAATTTCTGTTTTGCAACATTAATGTAATGAACAGAAAAATTCGACTATTACTTCCCAAAATACTGGATCTAATATTTATATTTTCAATAAGAATGTTTTCTATTTGTTTATTTATTAAATAATTTAATTCTGAGTTCAATAATGTATACTACTTTTATTTACTTTAACTTGCCTTTGAAAAGGTGACTTATGAAAAGTAATTTAATGGTGCGTTTACACATAGGTCAAATCCACTTTACTTTAGATTTGGTTACTTGTCCTTCACACATTCTTATTGACAGCAAAGCAAATTTGGTTACGACGAATTGTCGAATACAAGTACTAACGATGTAAATTTGATTTAACTTTTATAATGTTAATTACCTATTAATAAATTATTTACAGAAAAATTAGGTACCATAATAAATAGTAAGTTGCACTTTTTAAAAATTTGTGTGATATTTTTAAACAATATAACCAAGCAATCACAAATTGGATACGTAATAAAATGCAAAATCTTGGGGAAAGGAATCAAGATCGCGGCTAAGAATGAGGAATAAGGAAATTTTTGAAATAAAAAAAGTATCTCAGGTGCCATAAAACAGCTCATAATGGTCCAAAGTGTATAATTTGCAAAACTTAGCACAACAATTGTTGTTAAAACTGACAATCAGCAGCGAAAATACTATAAACTGCTGTGATAAAGAAGTGAACAATAACCAAGAGACTCTTTTGTTAGTGTCGAAGATGTTGAAAAATATATTGAATCTGACGACATAGCAAGGCCAAAATGTGAAATATTTTAGTTAGAAGAATTAGTGAAACTGAAAAATCAAACCATAAATAATCTACAAAGTTTATTTGACATTCTCAGTCATAAAATAAATTATCAAGGCTGTAAAAATAATAACCGAACAGTACATAGACAGCCATCTGTTGACCCTATACAAGATACAAACGAATCAATCAGCAATGTAAACATAAACACTACATGGCTAGTAATAAAAAATATAACTTAAAAGATAATAAAAAAGCTCCGCATAAACTTAAATATAAGAAGAATAAATCAACTAATGATGCCAAAACCACAGAGGAAAAAACTTATGCAGATAAAATTTCTGATAATACTACTCAAAACCAAGAAAATAAGCATGAACAGAATAATATTGCCAGCAATAACAAATATGTACCGATTCTGTCAGTCTAAGAATACCACTCTAAAATCTGTTTCAGGACAACTATGTATATTTACATGTATCCAGAGTTCTACCAAATTCAACTGAAGATGAAGTTAAAAAGTTTTTTTTCATCCAAGAAATAACATACTGCTGCTCCCACTAGAGCTGTAAGATTTGACATTTTACTTTTAAATTGTAGATCTTTAAACTCTAGCAAAATTGATTACATATCAAGTGAATATACTAACAATGATGCATATGATATTAAATTCATGCTACTAACAGAAACATGGGGGAACCATGAAACAATAAACTCCTTAAATATAGACAATTTTACAAATGCTTGCAATTACAACCGCTCCTCCACAAGTGGCGGTGAGATTGGTGTGTGGTGCCGTAATGAAATCGGCAATGTTACAGATTTATACCTAAATAGTTTTTGCGTAGGTAAATTATTTGAAATATGTGTTGTTCAGTGGAACCCAACATGAAATACTTTCTTTATTATGATAACAATATATAGACCTCACACATAATTAATTTAATGACTTTTTAAATAAATTATACAATGTATTAGCTTCTGTAAATAAAATAATACCCATATTATAATCGGCGGAGATTTTAATGTAGATCCAATTAGGGATCATAAGTACTTCATATTGCAAATAGTAGAATTAAGATGAATGTAAGTGCTATTTTTTATTTGATTTTTAATCAAGGAAAGAAAGAAAAGAATGCTAGCCGGCGGGATTTGAACCCACGATCTTAACATTTGTACTGTTATGTGTTACCAACTACACCACGGCTGGGCTACAAATCCACCAGTCTATACAATCTAATAATATAAAAGTCTTAAATATATCATAATCATTACCAAATTTTGTGTACAAAGCAGATTGGCACATCCAGCGATGGGTAATATGCCGTGATGATATATTTATTTATACCAAATTTGAAAAATTTGGATTGCATTAATTTATTTTTCACGAAAATATGTTCAGAGCTTTAAATAAAGTATCACTTCCGGTTTATCAATTTTAGCCAAAATCTAATATGTTGCTTCCCTTTATATTAAAGTCGTAAATACTAAAATTGACAAGTTTTGGAATATATTATAATATATTTTTCACAAAAATCTGTTCAGAGCTTCAAATAAAGTATCACTTTCGGTTTATCAATTGTATCCAAAATCTAATATGTTGTTCCCTTTCATATAAAAGTCTTAAATACTAAATTTGAAGAGTTTTGGAATATATCATAATATATTTTTCACGAAAATTTTTTGAGAGTTTCAAGTAAAGTATTACCTCAGCATTATCAATTTTAGCCAAAATTTAATATGTTGTTCTTCTTCATATAAAAGTAAAAAGAGTAAAAACGTGTTGTGGGGACCCTAATTCGTGCTTATTTACTGAAAACTCACCTTCGAATTTTTTGACCGATAACATTACCTCCCTTGCCTTCGGTATGACGGGAGGTAAAAAAGTTACTTTGGATCCAAAAATAGTGGCTGAAGAATTTAATACGTTCTTTAAAGAAATACCAGATAAAATTTTAAATCAAATACCCAATAATAATAATATTAATGCACAAAAGAATCATATCAAACCACAAGCAAATTCATTCTTCTTGACGCCATGTACTGAGGAAGATGTAAGTAAAGTAATCTCCAATAAAATTAAAAATCAAAAATTAGCTGGGCCAGATGATGTTCCCTATTTTTAAATTAAAAAATGTTTCCAACACATCACTGCTCCATTGACCTATCTCGTGAATCTCTCTTTTGAAATCGGTGAACTGCAAAAAAGACATGAATAATTACGGACTTACTACTATGTCCTCTGTATTCTCAAAAGTATTCGAATACCTGTATCTAATTAGATTAGATAGCTTCTTATTAACACACAATATTATTAGTAATAAACAATTTGGCTTTCAAGAAAACTGCTCAACACTAGATGCGGTACAAAATTCTATTGAAAATATAATCTCAAATCTAGAACTGGGCTGTCTTCCTGTAGGCATATTTTGTAACCTCATAAAAGCCTTTGACTGCGTCACTCATAGTGTTTTACTCGTACTTCATAAACTATCTTTATATAGTGTACGAGGTGGACCAATGAACTGGCTCACTAATTATGTCTTCTAGAAAGCAATTCACAGCAGTAGCTTGGACTGATGAAGAAGGCTACCATTCCATCGTTTCAAGCCAATGTGAAACCAATATAGGTTTACCTCAGGGCAGTATACTGGCACCTATACTCTTCATCATCTACACAAATTATTTAATGACCATATTCTATAACAACTGCTCAATAATGATGTACACACTTTGAAATTTGACCCGTGTAAACTTAAAATATAACGTGGTAAACTTGTTTCGTGTAGAATTGGACACTAAAATTGGTATTATAAAAGTTAATGTAAAAAGATTAAGTTGGTAATTTTATATCTGTGTAAAATTTTCTACAGTTTATTCTTTTCGCATTTTTCGTCGTGGTCGGAAGTATAGATACTCGTCTGACGCTGTGCTTCATTGGTAACATTATTAAGCACATTACATCGCGATCATGCAAGTTTTTACCTGCAGCGACTTAAAAACCATAACATTACAAGAGCGAGGTTTCAAATACTCTTCAGTTGTTGGTAGAGTTTTACAAAATTAAATAATGGAAGTGGACTAAAGTGGAGAAGAAAGTAGAGCTATTTGATTAAAAATTAAAACTAAAACAAAACTATAATTTCGATTTGCGAATGAACCTTAATAATGTCTGCGTTTATATAATCTAATAGTTAATTAAGTACAAGTGTTTATATAAAATATGTTGTTTTTATGTACAATAAATTTGTTAATGGAAATACGTATTTGTTATATATCATACGTACCTATTCACTCGATATCGTATTTATATTATATTATATTTACACTAATATTGGTAAATATGTATAAAAAAATCACATATTTTAAAATACAAATTTTATGTAGCAAAATAAAAAATGAGTACTATTGTACACTGTAATCAGTGTATATAAACACGAAATTGATGAAAATATACACTACAAATAGGTATATTTGTACACAAAAATTAGTTAAAGAAACCCCATTAAGTGCACTAATAACCACATTTATTTATGAAAATAAACACTAGTTTGATGAAAATGTACACCACAAATAGGTATATTTTTTCACTAAACTAAGTTAAAAATGACACTGTGTACTAATAACCGCAGTTATTTGGTTAAAATAACTCATTTAAGTGTTAAAAAATTACACGGTGTAGTAATATCTACGAAATATATTGTGTTAATTATTAACACATATCTCGGTGTTGTTTATTAACAAATATCGATGTGGTTAATTCTACACTATAGCTGGTGGACCTATATAGACCACATTTAGTGTAAAATTTAACATGGAATTTCTTAGTGTGTATGCCGATGACACATCAATCATTATTTCAAATAACACGAACTCTGATATTCAAAATGTCTGCAATGAAAACGTAAGTAAAATGTCCGACTGGTTCCATAATAACTCTCTATTTCTCAATATTAACAAAACCGAGTATATAAGGTTCCATAATAAACACTGTAAACATACTCTAGATGTGGATGTAAAAATTAGTAATACATCTGTCGCTGGAGTCTCAAATAGTAAATTTCTAGGTTTCACTATCAATGAGAATATAGATGGATATAAACATATAGAGAATCTAATTACAAAAACTAGCGTGACTTGTTTTCAAATCAGACATCTAAAATCAGTTTTAGACATTTGTATCTGTAGAGCATATGTAGAATCAAAATTTAGATGCGGTATCTGCTTCTGAGGATCACCATCGACTCTAGTCCCTTTCCATTTCAGCCAAAAACGAATTATACGTAGTATTGAAAATGTCCCCCAAACACATAATTGTAGGCCACTCTTCATTAAATATAGAATTCTTACAGTAGTAAGTTTATATATTCTTGAACTTTCTATATTTATCTATAAAAATAAAAATAGATTCAAGACTAACAACGGCAATCGAATATATATATATATATATATATATATATATATATATATATATATATATATATATATATATATATAAATTTCGAAATGCAAATCCGATTTGAAGATGTTCTTTAGAAGGTACGTTAATAACTTGAACACTGCTAAATATGTGTCTAGTATATTTTTTAATTCGGTGAGAACGTAATATGTTATATTTAATATTAATTTTAGTTGATCTTAACACACTGTAAAATTTAAATATTGCCGGTATTGTTTGTAACACATATTTCTGAAAAACCTTTATATGTATTTAATTTACGTGATTCAGTATAAAATTAATTTTATTATATAACAGTGCAAAAATATACATAAACATAAATAATACATTACACATATACCACAAATATGTACATGTATATTATCTCTTGCACCGGAACACTTGTTTTCTCATTTCTGTCCAGAGATCATACCTGCAAAATATACATTTACGGTTTTAACGACACTGAAACTATATACAAAAATATAGGACACTGTAAAAACGATTTATCAAAATACACAGATGCGACCGACCAATATGCTTTGGAAAAAACTACCAAACTGTGTAATATGCAAGCCTGACAATACTTACTTGGTGTAAGTTTTACAAGTTTTACACAGGACGGTGTTGTATAACACAGAAGTGTGTCGATATAACACTATTGTTGGTAAAATGCAGCGTTGTTTTAAAATTTTACACAAATATGTATTATTTTATTGGTTTCAAATTTTTCTGTGTTTTCGGAAAGACTTTTACATCGAATGTTTTAACACCAAGCCGAAAATATAAAATTGACATAAAATTTAAGTTGTTTTTAACACGAATATTTTAACACCAAAAAATTGTTAATTTTTAACACAGAAATGAAGCCAATTTTTTATTCTGTACTACTGTATGATTTGCGGGAAAAGCAAGACCTGTTCTTTCATATGTATTTGTGCGATTTACAAACTGGTGCATTAAAATCGGCTTCTGATGAAGTTGAATTTGTCATCAACGAAGGTAATGCATTAAAAACTTTATTTTACATATTTCATAGATAACTACAACATTTTCACCAAAGAGGATAGTTTTTAAAGCCGACAGTCCACTCTATAACTTACGACCGTACAACAAACAATAAATTTTGCTTTTGCCTTTATTTACATTCATTTTTACCTTTATTTTTACTGTACAAGTTCTAATATCAAATCAGCCAGAGTACTAAATCACATAGTTACAAACTATGCCGCCAGATGTCATGGCGCTTGGTGTCAGTTGTCAGTAGCAGATGTTAAAGAAAAAAAAAATACCAACTATATATAAACATAATTTTAAAATCTTAGCATGTAGGTGCCTATACTGTATTTCAAATAAGAATAGCCTTGGTGGCGCTGTTGCGCCAGCCTTTTTTACACACATAAAACATATAAATTATAGTTTCGTTTCGTGTATGACATATTTGGGGTATGTGACCAAATTTTTATTTTTACATAATATGATACTAGACAAAAAAATAAAACACCCGTATTTTTTTTACATCGATTAATTATTCGTACTTCACGAGAAAATAATTATTAAAAATTTGGGGAAGGGATTTGTGACGTATCAATGGTAGAAGCTTGAAAAAAGACGGTTAGACTGGGAGGGAAAGAGATAGTTATAGCCAGATGTGAACATGCCCCACCCTGCCACGCCTACCACAACATAAACGCGGCGCTGATAGGCTGATTTATAACTGTCTCTTTCCTTCCCGCAGTCTATTTGTCTTTGTCCACGATTCTACCATACTTACGGCATATATCCCTTCTCCAAAACAGTAAATTGTTAATAACAAGATTATTACAAATTAATGTTTCGTTTTTATTATTATAATAAAAAGCTATAGTAGTTTGTTTTTATATTTTATGACTTATATATTGAAATTCGAATATGGTCACATACCCCATTTGATAATTTTTAATTATTTAGTAAATAAACAGTTACTTAAAGTTGTTAAATAGATTATAAAATCAAAATGGAATAAATAATATGCCTTCTTTATATATTGCTATTGTAAACTTGGTGTGCGTTTAGACCAATAGAAAGCTGGAATCATAAGTCCTATCATACTCCTAAGTCTATTCTTATGTGAAATGCAGTTTAATAGGTGGGTTATTGTGGATTTTTGTATGTAAATAAATAAGAATTAAAGTAATTTATCTACCCTAGCTGTTAAAATGCTACTTTATCTACTCTTGCGGTTAAAGTGCTACTTCATTTACTATTTTGAATAGATAAAAGCACAAAAAAACGAAACCTCTTTTAATTTGATGCAGATTTGGTAGGTGAGCAGACAATAATTGTCAGTATTAATATCACAAGATAGTGAGAATAAATTGAAAATAATGCGACAGTTTTTCGATAACTTGTTGTCTGGCAATAGACACGAGAGCCCATTATAATAATAATCTGATTGGACAGAATTAAACACGTGATGAAAAATCCTGCTACACGATTGGAAACTAAAATCATTAAAAAATAATCACAATAACTTGACAGCACAAATTTGTGATTGTAACTTGTTAGTTTCATGGCTAGAGTGATTTCATAAAATAATTGTGATAGTTTTGTCATGTAGATGCACCGACCTGTTGTGGTATGAGAAATAAATGATGGGTTGAATAGCATAATACACCTGTAACTATCAAGTGGAATAAGCGAATACTGGTAAAAGCAAACTATAACACCCAACGTTTATATAAATAATTATATCCATTTTAGACTTTTTATTCTTTTTAAAATAATCTAGAATCAAAATAGGAAACTACAAAAGTTCTTTCATATTCTCAGTACAGCCCTAATTTAGCTCCTTTCAACAATTATTTATTTAGAAAATTTAAAAATACAAAAGAAGTCAGCGATTTTAGTTGGATGAGGAGCTGGGCTCAGTGAGTTAGTTTATAAAGGAGCTACAGAAAGAAATGGATGGAGAATAAGTGTATTGTGGTAAAGGGAGATTACAGGGACGGATTTATGGTTTTGTCGCCCACGGGCATGTTGCCGCCTCATAAACTTTTAAGGGTATGTTTAATAGAAATATTTAGTTTCTCTGACACAAGATATTAGGTGTCTGAAGAAGGTATGGTACTAGTTTGCAAATTTTAACCTGTTTTGTTAATTGTACAACCTTTCTGGCTTTCTAATACTTCGCACAGCAGTGAAAATACGTTCTGTCAGTATTTTTAATGGTTTTGACTTTCTTATTTTAGATTGGCACACCCAGCAATGGGTAATAAGCCGTAATGACATATTTATTTATTTATTTTATTAATTAACTGACACTAACACGTAAAATGGCAAATACTACAAAAATGATATATGTTAATTATGCGAAAATGTGCGAAACAATTAAATGTGAATAAGAAGTAAAATTATTTAAGGTATCATCATATGTAATATATAATTGCAGATTTCACGAGTCCGAAGGACGAGTGAATTGTTCTGCTTCGGTTTCTCGAGCAATATCTTCGATTATTAATCATATCACGAGCTTATATTTAATGAGAGAATATAATAATTTTTTGTAACACATTGTGTGTGCTGCTAACCTAACTTTTCATATAATTTATTACAAATGGTTAATTTTACAATTCCCTTATTATTTTTATCGTTGTTCATATTAATCCAACGATTATCGTACATTTTTATACAAAAAATTAACTGTCAATGTTATAAATAAAGAAAACAAATCCCTTAGTACCTACGAATATAAATAAGGTGATAGTTTCATTGTTTGTTATCATCACTGTGATAGACATGTAACTAGGGAAATTCTGAATGTTGATTGGCGGAAAATATGTCACGTGACTAACGAATTATATTCTCAAAACAATATGTGCAATAAACAAAAAATACTTATGTCAACTTACAGCAATAGCCGTCCCATGATGCCTAAGTGACATTTATGTGAAATGTCTATCGAAATAATCGCTTAAAAATATTTTTGCTGATATTTGCCGCCCCTTTTGCAGCCCTAGGCTATAGCCTACTTAGCCTATAGGTAAATCCGACACTGGGAGATTATATGGAAAAATAAAATTTAATTTTATCTGTGTACAAAGCAGATTTGCACACCAGCAATAGGTAATATGCCGTGATGATATATTTATTTATTTTATAAAATTTAATTCGAATCGTACATCTTTTGTTTTATTGTTAAGTAGATTATAATTTGAATTCCCCTCGTATCCTTCTTTTTGGAATTTTATTGAGTTTAAACTCGGAAGCAATAGATTACGTTTGTTGACTATACTATACGAGTAATACTAACTTGTGGATGTACTACATCTTGACTTTACAATCCTACTAGGTTCGTATTTATAAATTATTCGGGTGATTCAAAATTCGCCAGACTCATATGGCTTTAATGTTACAATTCCATAGTTACGCACGTTCGATCATCTGCTTCTGCAGCTCAGTTATTGCTATTCAAACTGTTCGTTGTTTTTGCATATTATCCTTTTAGTAACATACTATTATTTTGTTAATATAAATTATATAACTTATGTCGAATTTTGGCCGCGTGCACCAATTGAAATTTTGATTTTTAATTCAGAATTAACGAAAACCTGTTTATCGCAGTAAAGTGAGGCTTTTGGTGCACTTTCAACAATAGTTTGGCGTGTCATTAATTTAACATCTGTCTGTGTACAGTCAACAATAAATAAAAAGAAATGCTAATATGAACAAGACCGCCATAATGGGATAAAATCTGAAATTCATATCACGGAGATGTTCGAGAGGCACAAGATAAAAGTTAGCGTAAAATAATACTATAAAAGATAAATAATGAACACAATTAATAACTTGAGAAGAACATGTAACTTAAGTTATTTATCTTTTATGTCAGGGTCCACTGTCCGCTGTCAGAGATTTGTTGGAAAGTTAGCAGATTTCTTTATAAGCATTACTTGAAGAAACGAGTAAGTTTGTGTTTTTCATTAAAAAAAATTCCTCACTTTCTCATTATCGTCAAGAATATTTTAAACCGTAGTATTTGACAGGAAATAGTATTTCATACAACAGATGTTTATAATAATGAACATTTCTTTATTCTGGAGGAATGAAGACAAATCAGAATCTGAACCTGAAGCCTGAAGACCTGTGTGTGTATAGTATGAAAAAGGTCGTATTTCTAAAAAGACGTAAGATTCGATAGCAGGGGGCCCTAAAACTTGAGGGCTCCTTAAAAATTATTATTAAATATAAATTTTAGATAATTACAATGGAATATAAGATGGTATAATGATTTTTTAAAAATAAATGTATTTAAGTTATATTGCAGATATATATTTTTAATGAAAACTTATCTACGAGTCCAGGCTCATACTAGTTCGGCTGCCTTAAATTTTCAAGGTTAGGCATTAACAAATTATAAAATCTTCACAAATGCTGAGATATTTCTACAAAATTCTTTTGATTACTTTAAAATACAGACTTTAAATTCATAAAAAAATAATATTATAGTCAAGTGACTCAATAAGCAAACATTATATAACAATGACTGTGTTCCAACTGTCAAGTCTTAATAGTTCCGCCAGCATTTACTATTGGGTGTGAATAAATTACATGTTATTGATGGCATAGTTAACTCACAGAAGTACAGATACATTACTGAAGAAAGTTTTTACCCTCGAATTGTGAAACGGCCGAAGGAGACTATCCAGCATGACGGTGCACCGTGTCGTACGGTAAAAAAATATATTTGAACATAGTTACAGGATTTAAAATGGGTATTTTATAATCTAGATTTATATCTTTTCGAGACCTTTTGGCATACTATGAAAAATCAACTACGTAACAATACAGCGCGTATAGAACTTCAATGAATAGGTACTTTACAGAACATATTTGTACCAGAAGAATATGCAAGGCCTGTGGATATAATTTCTAGTAGAATTAAAGCTAATAAAAACTTGAATAAAAACGAAGTAACTCTTTTGTCAGTCATTGTTATATAATTTTGTTTATTGAATAACTTGAATATAACATTTAGTTTTTATAAGTCTAAAGTCTGTTTTTTAAAGTAGTGAAAGAATTTTGTAGAAATATCCCAGCATTTGTTATAGATTTTATAATTTGTTATTACGTTTCCTAGAAAATGTAAATCGGCCGAACCATTATGAGCTTGGGTTCGTATAGCTACTGAAAATTCTTCATTAATGAAATATTTAAATACGAAAGTTTAAACTATCTTTTAAATGCAATGTTATTGAATTTGTTGCAACTTTGTAAAATGAATAATAATAAGTGTACGTGGTTCGATAATAAAGTAATCAGACTATTCTTTTTTACATCTGTTGTGGTAAGCTTGATGTGGTCTGTTTTTTGACGTCCAAAAGTATTTCAGTGTTGCTGCAGCCTCCTTATACACCCGGCATTGCCCCTTGCGAATTTTCTATTCCTAAAAATCATATTAGTAGTGAAGAGACTGCATTTTGTAATAAAAGACGGCCAAAAGACTGTAACAGAATCCTAGACGATGAAAACTTTACAAATGTATTTAAGTTGATTCCATGTCCATACTGTAAGTGTTCGTTGTAATTTTACAGAAAATATATTATTTTATGATGAATTAGAGGGAATCAGGGCTCAATCTCTAGCACTTTAACGTCTCGGTCCTCGAAAACTATAAATTCGGCTCTGAGTATAAGGCAAATTGGCAAATGGAATGTAAGAAATATACTGTAAAATGTGAGATTAGCACATCATAACATAATTCAAACAGAAAAAATATGTATAACATACCCTTCGTTTCGGTTTGTTATACATACATAAACATTGTTAAACTGTTTTATTACTTTTCAATTAAATTAAATTTAAATAAATTAAATTAGCTACGCTTTAAAGCGCAAATAACTGCAACAAACAATAAACACTGAATAAATACATAAACTATTTCTTGTTTTTAGAAATGTGTCTCGGCGGCACTATTTTTGACTATTGCC
This sequence comes from Harpalus rubripes, assembly GCA_963082715.1. NCBI lineage: Eukaryota > Metazoa > Arthropoda > Insecta > Coleoptera > Carabidae > Harpalus > Harpalus rubripes. Next base: position 43,289,079 of record OY720456.1, on the reverse strand, counting down.
CATTTCATTTTTTCTTTTGTTGATTGTTTGGTAAACGAATAGATAAAACATTGACTGTTGTGTATCCATTTGTGGCTCATCTGAGCGTTGCGATAAGTAGCCTACACAACACAGGGCATTCAATCATAGCGTGATTGCTTGCTTTGTTATATCTCCTTGGCTTTCCCAACACGTCGGCTGCGATCTCTTCCTTATAACCACAAAAATGCCCCATTTGCACTCTTAATCAAAATAATGGAAAATACATCTGTTAAAATATTATCAAAAGTGATACACGTTTGACCTAAGGAAATGATTGAAACTAAAATTAAATTCTCATTTTTTTGCTTTTAAAGGTTGATATTTGATACCAAAAATTGCACACGGATAGTGATGCCGCGAGACGAGAAACGGCGAGAATCAATCCACTCTCGTCTCGTCTCGAAATTTCGAGACGAGATTACTCTGTATCTCGTCTCGTTATAATTTTTCTTGCCTTCTCTCGATCTCGACTCGAGAGTCTCGAATTTCTCGAATTTATAATTAGCAAAGAAACGAATAGGTACCATTAATTAAAACTTATTTATTTTACTGTGTGATATTTAAATGGTTAGGTATAAAAAATACTCAATATCATTATTAACCGTTGCTGAGCGTGTCAATCAGTTTTGTACGCAGATATTGGTAATTATAATTATATATTTGGGTATTAATGCGGCCACTTGAAGCTGGTGTGAAGAGTACACCATAGGTATCACTTTTTTTGCTAAAACCCAAAATAACTTTAAAATGAATAAGTAAATATGAACGTAAATGAAGAGGCAATTCAAATATTTATATATATACCGATGAATATTTTGTTGTTTTATAGGTACTTATATTTTAATTGCATAATTAAAAAAAATACATTCGAGATCTCGACTTTCCACTCTCGTCTCGAGCAAATCTCGAGGGCATTACTCTCGTCTCGTCTCGAATTGTCGAGACGAGAATAAGGTTAATCTCGTCTCGAAAATTCGAGAAATTCGAGACGAGATCTCGAAAATGCGAGATCTCGCGGCATCACTACACACGGAATATTACCATTCGATTCAATATGTTTTTTTATGTACTTTGTTTTTCAAATTTTTTTATATCGTCATAAGGGTTTCTATGGGAAAACAAATTTGAATAATTTTATTGACGAAATAACAAAATCATATTTTCTCTACCAGCGGCAGTAAAAGTTAACTTTATTGCCCAGTAAAGGCTGTGACGAAGTCACATTTTCCTTCCATTTTCCTCCACATTTCACGGCAAGGACGCTTGATATATATTTTTACTATGTATGATTAACAATAAATACATAGAAAATTAGGGTGCCGTCAAAAAAAAATTTGAAAACCATTTACCTAGACGGTCTTTAGACTTGTTACAAGAGTCTCCTTACCGAAGTCAAATTACTAAATGATTTTTAATTTATGCTTACTGTCCTGAAGGATGTCTGTGGAATTTGGTCATCGCAAATGATTCATATTGTTATAAACAATGTTCCCTGTAAATTTGAACTACTTCTCTATGCTATCAACAAAGTTGCAAACAATTATTTTTACCGAAATCAACTCAGTAAATGAATTTTAATTTATCCATTTTATCCTGAAGGATGTCTGTGAAATTTGGTCATCGCAAATGATTCATATTGTTATAAACAATGTTCCCTGTAAATTTAAACTATTTCTCTATGCTATCAACAAAGTTATAAACAATTATTTATTCCGAAGTCACTTACTAAATGATTTTTAATTTAACCTTAACGTCCTGAAGGATGTCTGTACAATATGATCACTGCAAATTATTAATGTGTATTATTATAAAAAAATATTCCCTGTAAATTTGAACTACTTTTCTATGCTATCAACAAAGTTATAAACAATTATTTATACCGAAGTCACCTCAGTAAATGATTTTTAATTTATCCTTATTGTCCTGAAGGATGTCTGTGGAATTTGGTCATCGCAAATTATTAATACCATTATAATCAAAATATTCATAAAATTTGAAGTACTTGAGCTTAATATTAACATAGTTATAAACAACAATTCATTTATAAGTGGCCTTATAATATTATTTTTAATTTGTCCTTATTTTCCTGAAGGATACCCGTTGAATTATTATTGTTTTTATAGTATGTTACTAATCTGAACACCTACTGTCAGAATTTTTTAATCCTGTACCTGCATAGCACATAAATTTGATATTTATTATGAAATAATATTTTAATACCTATACAGTGGGCCATGGTCTAACACAGCGTAAGACTGCCACACACTGGCTGAAATTTTGAATCGTCTGCTACGAATCGTCTACCAACTTCACCGTCGTTCTTCATTGTCTATTATTTTAAACTTGTATAGATAGCTTCTTATTTTTTCATGTCCACTTAGAATTGACGTTAATTTTGGTGAATATGGTTACTTCATTTTAAGTCTTTTGTTTATATAGGGGAAAAACATTTTAGTATATAGGATCTTTTGCTAAAAAATTTCTGTATGGATGCTGTATAAAATACATACAACTGCCAGAAGGCAATGAACAAGAAATATACTCTTTTGCAAGGAACTTTCGTTATGAAATTTGTACAAAATACATAGAACTGACGGAAGGTAATATGCTGGCTACATTAGATTTTTTCTAATTGACCAACTGCATAAGTTTTATATTTCTCGATATCTTCATGAAAGGCACGTTCTCGGAAAGAGATACCTGTATATCAGTCTTTATGGCCAATTAAACAAGAAAATTTAAAAAATTCTTGATTTATTGAAGAAAAATGGAACGTTAATTTACAACATCAAGAATGATAGTATATTTTCTTGCCAATCTTTTCCATAGCGGCATTACTCCTCCAGCATGATTTGCGTTGTCTACCACCAGTGAAATCAAATCCAAATTCTGAAAAAAAATACGGATATTTTTGTCACTTTCGAAATTAAAACTGCTGCGAATTAGTATTTTTTTGTGTCACTATAGTTATTTATGATATAAATGTTACAAGTGACATTTTATTTTGTGGGAAGGATGTTTGGACCACTCCACTTCGCGTCGTGTTGCAAACTTCCTTTTCACAAAATAAAATCAATTTTAATTCGTATATCATTTATCATACACTATTTTTTCTACCAACATTATTTTTCATTTAAATTTGTATTTCTAATACTTATTTGACATATGCCAAAATGTTGATTTATTGTTCCTCTCGTCATTACCAGATAACTAATTCACTTTAATACTAGTATTAAAAGGAACAATGATGTGACAATTTTTAACACTGGTGTCATAAAATGACATTTTTAACCCTAAAACAAGCATTAAAAAGTCTACTTTTAATATATTTGTAGAAAAAGAATATTATTATACAAGCACGGCGAAGTTCTGGGAGATACTGAAATAAATGCAATACTATCTGTTATGAACAGTTCCTAATTAAATTTAAAAATTGTTGTATTGCTGAACAAATTTCTAAATAAAACAAAATTTGAACTTATAGAACTTATAGAAAAATAAAATAACTTTGTTAGAAATAATATTACTTTTTTCATATTTGTTGGATGATATCACCTGTTTTAGCAACAGTACATTGTCTCAGATTTTATCGTAAAATTCACTGCAATTTATATCAGTTCATTTTTACTAGGTAATAGCAAAGCTTTATTCTCAAAGTTTAAGAGTTGAAAGTAGCAACCCATTTCATTTGTCTCTAGACATTCTTCATAATAGAAAAGGTCTTTTCTACTACAGCTGATATTTCAGGTAAACAATAGGTATTTATGATATAAGTGTTAAAAGGGACATGTTATTTTGTGAGAAGGAAATTTGGAACACGACGCGAAGCGGAGTGATCCAAACCTTTGAACAAAATAAAATCACTTTTAACACGTATATCATACACTATTTTTTCTACAAACACATTTATTTCATTTAAATTTGTATTTGTAATTTTTTTTACACATGTCAAACATGTCGATTTGTTGTTCCCTTCGTCATTACCAAGGTAATTTACTTTTAACACTAAAATTAAAATATCGCATTTTTAATTGAAGTATACCGTGTTAAAAATTCAATTTTTTATAGTGTTTGTAGAAAAATATATTCTTATGAGATGATGACGATGTATGAGGGGCATTCATAAAATTCTTATTATAGAATTAAAAAATCTGATGTGGCCAGCACATTACCTTCCGTCAGTTCTATGTATTTTGTATAAATGTCATACAGAAAGTTCCTTGCAAAAGATTATATTTCTTGTACATTACCTTAAGGCGGTTGTATGTATTTTATACAAATTCCATACAGAAAGTTTCTAACAAAAGGTCCTATATTTCCAGTAAAATTATAACATAAACATACTGTCAACTGCACTTGACACTGACACCTTTCAATCAGAATTTTCTTAATGTAGCAGCTGTTTCCAGAGTTATAGCAAAGCAGACTAATATATATGGTATTTAATTTCTTTATAATTTTTTAACTCTATGACCATTTAATATGAAGTATAAAATGCATTCAAATCGTATAGAGAATAAATAATTCTTTAATATTTATAATAACATTAAATGTGAAAAAATGATATTTAACATCGGTTTTTCAAGAAAAACTGTTAAAATCTTCAAATGAGGGTATTTCCGGTTGACCAATTATAACCAAAATCTAATCAGCTCTTCACATGGATGTAACGAAGAGGAATACGAAAGTATTATAATTTTTGGAATTGTGGTATTAGAGTTATCGCATTAGAAAATTTTGTCACACACAGACACACACACACACACACACACACACACACACACACACACACACACACACACACACACATACATACACACACACACACATACAGACATCATCGTAAAAATAGTAAAATCGTATTCTAGGGACCCTAAAACGTGCTTATTCATCAAAATCTCACCACCGATTTTTTTGACCAAAGACAATACCTTCCTTACCTAAAGGTGACGGAAGGTAAAAAGGAAAATATTTGCCCAAAATATGTCTCTAGGAATGAGTATGTTCATGAATATTTCTTTTTGTTTACAAAATAAGTATAAGTTTTATTAAAAAACAAATGTACACTATTTTACGGACATTTCTTGAATTACGGATCGAATAACGGACAGCTCTTTAAAATACAGACTGTCTGCAGGAAATACAGACGTGTGATAGCTATAGCTGGTGATACTTGCATTTTCGAGATCTCGTCTCGTAACTTTCGAATTTTCGAGATGAGAATAATGCCCTCGAGATTTGCTACAGACGAGAGTAGAAATTCGAGATCTCAATTGTACGATTTTTTTAATATTATATAGGGTGTTCCGCGACTCGACCTACAAACTTATACCATATATTCCGGGGGTCATTACGACCAAAAAAATGTTATATGACCTATAGGTGAACTCTTCTTTGTTTCGAAGATATCGAAATAATTTTAAAAAATGATAAAAGCAAATTTATTCATCAATGGATACATAATTAACACAAAATTACAGCAACAGTTCAAAATGAGAACTGCCATTTTCTAAACTATTCTACGAGTCATAGAATGTTGCCAGTTAATTACTGCCAATTCATTCTTTAGAGAATTAGTAGCTTCAGTATACGGTCAGTCTACGTGAATCTGGTTTACCATTACTATACACACGAGATTTGAGGCAACCCCTCACAAAAAAGGCGACAAGTCAAGTGATCGAGCTGGCCACCTCATCCTATCCACCTTTCCGGAAAATTTTCATTACGAAACACCGTCTATTGTCTCCCAAAATGCGGTGGTGCCCCATCTTGCTGGAACCATATTCCACGACGAGCTTAATGGCATAATGGCATAATTAATAAGACAGCACAAAAATCATTCATTTGTTAAACATATACGTTCATTTGTTAAGGCTACCTCAATGATCATTTTTTTAAGTTTCCTTCGATATTTTCGAAATAAAGAAGAATTCACCTATAGGTGACATAATATTTTTTGATCGTAATGACCCCCGGAATATATGGTATAAGTTTGTCGGTCGAGTCGCGGAACACCCTATAAATATGCAATATCTAAAATATATAAAATAATAATCGGTATAAATAAATATTTTGAATTGCTTCTTCATTTATTTTCATATCTACATCTACATTTAAATAGCGGACTTAGTAAATTAATGTTTTAATCAGTAATACTTGTTTTATTATATTCATGTTCCTTGTAATGTTAATTTATTTACAATTTCTAATTATAAATTCGAGATATTCGAGACTCACGAGTCGAGATCGAAAGAAGGCAAGAAAAAGTATGCCGAGACGAGATACAGAGAAATCTCGTCTCGATTTTTCGAGAGTGGATAGTGGATTGTTTCTCGCCGTTTTTGTTTCGCACTAATACTAATGATAACCCTATGCAACGGTAATACAGCACATAGTCATGTATAAAAATGTTTCTTTTGTTCGGACAACCTGTATTATACTGGTGCTATTAAGGACTACTCCGTTAATGAACTCGATAAAATTGTAGATACTCTAAATTTTCGTACCTAGTTGTTATTCGCTTACTATCTTAGTAATGAGCTATTATTTAGTCATTTCTCGATAAGAATTCTGAATTCCTTTTCTATTTGTTTGTATGCAGCACTCTGTGTAATGTATCGTATCGAACGTGTAGGTTTAGAAGGAAACAAATGTAAATAACGAGACACTATCAATTCTGTTTACGACTGGGGCGCCCTCAATGCACAAACTACGTTTAAGAAGTAATTTAATGCGTCGCCTTACCACAAACTAGGAGAATTGCGAAATATTCTATGCATAAACACCACTACGTGTCGTGGTTTTTATTTTTCCCGAGGTACCCACTAAGACGTTTTATTTTCCGCGAATATGAAAATTTATTTAGTCGCGTTTAATATTTTCAACGAGAAGTAAACTTTAACATTATTAAATAAGTTTTTTACTATGGAAAAGTTCTTTAATTCTTTTGAAGAGCATGAGGTACGAATTGTTCAAAGTAACAACATTACAAGGTAGCTAAGGTACATATTATAGTAACTTTTCTTAGTTAATAGTTAATTTTTACACAAATCTTCATTTTATTGCATATTAAATAAATAATTATCTACTTTCACAATACATATAAAGCACACATTAATATTTAAGTTATTGTGTGTAAAGTGACTCATTAATAAAATTATGAGCAAATCAATCCATATCGTGTGGAAAATACCAATGCAAATTAATTGCAACAGTCATTATCAACCAATTTCTGTTAACAAAAACTAACGCCATCTTTGACACATTGTGTGTTTTTCTTTTGTCATATCTGCGAGAAAATAAATGAATTTATTTTGGATTCAACTCTATTTTAACAATTAGTATGTTATACTAGATAGAATTGATTTAAAATTATAATAGAAGCAGTAAAAATATGTACCCTCCAAAAAAGGCTCACGCTGCAAACAACATAATCGCAAACATGTTAGGTATATCGGTGACATCAAATTGTATTTCAATAGTTTGTAATTGGTTCGTAGATAAAATATTGTGTAATACTTAAGAGGGATGGATCTCCTTGCCTACTACATATGAAGCCAAAATTCTAATATATGTTACTCTACTAGAACTAATAACATATTTCAAAATAAATATTAGGGGGACACACTTCTGATATGAAACTGCATTTAAAAAAAGTTTATTGAAATCTATTAGTATTTGACTTTGATTTTATGGGTAAAACGGCATTTCTCGTGTTTCCTATAGGACCAAAATTAAATACTAATAGATTTCAATAATACTTTTTTTAAAATACAGTTTCATATCAGAAGTATGTTCGTCTAATGTTGAATTTTTTTAAATGTTACTGGTTTGTTATTGTATCTCAATACTGCGTTCTTGTTCTTCTGTGTATAAAGCAGTTTGGCACACCCAGCAGTGGATAATATGCCGTGATGATATATTTATTTATTATATTTATTTATTATATTCTTCCTATCTTTTTCTTTATGCCTTTGAGCGATTTGTCATACGAATACTTATTTCTGTTTTTCTTATATTTTACACCTCTGAACTTAAAATTCAGTTGCTTTCGTAAAAAGTTACCGATTTTCTTCTCATTTACTACTTGATTGATCTTTTTAGATTATCTCTAAATTCCTGATATCTCCAGCATTCATGCAGTATGATATTTTCTTACTTATTTCTTATTTTTCTCCCTAAGCCTAAGTCGTAGATCTCTTAGCTGTTTCCGTACATAATTTATTTCTTTTTAAGTAGGCAGTGTATTGTAATGATCAAAAACAGAGAGGAGGCTATGGTTAAATTATAACTATGTTATCATCAGTTAGTACAAATGTAGAAGCTTAAACAGAGTAACTAAGATTACTCAACAAGTCAACTTGTCAGCCATGCCAGAGGTTTTATCAACTCTAGAACAATAAAGAAAATCAGACTGGAGTCATACCTACCTAATAAGTCACTAAAATTGAAATCGTGCAATAATACCGAAATTAATGAATTTAAATTGTATAAGGATATTCATATTCATATTAGAAATGTTTGTTTATGTTAAATGAAATTATTTAGAATTTGGTATGCAGTCTAGACCTGAGTTTATCAAATTGTTTTTAAATTTATTTATTATTAGTATTGTCCTGATGCCTTTGTAACTATTTTTGTGGACTGAAATGGTTACAAAGTAAAGCTTATGTCGAACGGTTAGTTTTTTTCTTCCTATAATGGTATATTTGTTTATAATCTAACTCACTGACGTATTTTAAATTACTGAATTTGATTAAATTTTCTAAACTGAAACATTCCTAATTTTATCATTCAAAATCAACATTTCTTTTAGTTCTGTTCTGTAACCTAGCGATTAGCAAGTCGTTAAAAGTTTTCAACAATCAAGAAGGTCCATAATTGAGAAATAAATAATTAGTTGTCATATACATACCTATTAAATACAAGTTTTAACTAGTTTCTAAAAATTAATTACTTCGTTGTAAAGGCCTATTGGATGTATTCTAAACACAATCCGTTAAAATATATTATGTAAACGGATTCCGTTAAAATATTTCTTATTAACGGATTCTGCAAAAAATTCTATTCACAATATGATATTTAAACGGATCCGTTAAAATTAATATAATAAACGGATCCGTTTGCTATTGTAGAGCAGTGTTGTCAAATTGTAAATGTCAACATATTTATATTTTGATAATAACAAAATATATTAAGATCTAAACAGATATTTGTGATACATAAATTTAGACATACTATTTAGTAATAAATTTATTTCAAGAAATAATCATAATAAGAATATACTCTTTAAAATAAACTTTGGAATGTTGGTAAATACTTTGTTGTAATAAATGTCAAAATTGTCAGTTTCGTAACCTTTTGATATTATTGTAAATTTGGAAAAAATAGGCATAAAACAAAAAAATCTATAAAATCATAATTCGTTACTTATTAAGCGCAGCTAAAAGCTAAAGTAATAATGAAAAAATAGGCATAAAACAAAAAAATCTATAAAATCATAATTCGTTACTTATTAAGCGCAGCTAAAAGCTAAAGTATTAATGAAGAAGACCCTCAACGCCCAACCCCAACATTTATCTTGATATTATAGACACCACCAAGCTAATCTACGGTATCGAGAAAATAAACATACGTGGGGCCACAATGCACTTTAAAAACTACACAAATTATAAAACACACATTATGAGCTTGATTTTTAATTCTTCGCAAATATTAATGAAATTTTCGCCATTAGATTCATTCATCTAATCAGTATTCGAATATAATCAAAATATCCATTGTTGTAATCAAAATATTCTTTGTTACAATAAAAATATCCTTTGTTATAATCAATAATTAAAAATAAAGGCACCAATAGAGCATTTATGTCTTGGGCCCCTGAAGATTAAATGCAGTCCTGAAAATATTCGAATATTTTTAAATCATTAGTTAAAGTTCAAGATTTGCAATGTAGAGTAAAATATCTGCTCGTTTCATTAGAGAAAGCATTTTTAATTTTTTTGAGAACGGTAAATGGATAACTGTGTATTATTAAAATCTTTTATCGAACCGATTTTTTATAAGCTATGTACGAGTACAATTTTGTTATAAAAATTATTTATTACTTTCCTTTCAATTACATTCTATGAATCCAAGGATCGGAGCAAACAGTAAAGGATGTTAACGCCATTCCCTGTGTAGAATTAAAAATTTCTAAATATTTATGTATCAAATGTCCGTTTACAATTAACGGCTATGAAACATTCTCCGTTTAAATTTTATTTATAAACGGATAACATAAACGGATCTCCGTTTATATTATTAATGGATAGTGTCTTTAGAATAGCAAAATCTAGTTAACGGATATCTTAATTTTAACGGTCCGTTTATAAATAACGGAATGCCTTTAGAATACACCCATATGTATGGAAATATTTATATATAATGTATATGTCACAGTGTTTTATTTTTGTAACATATTTACCCCAGATAATCATTTATTATTATTTTAAAATAAATGTTGAACTTTTTAACTAATGTATTTTTATTTTGTTACAGGTAATATTCTCCCATATTTTCCCTGTATTATCTTCCTTTTGGACTTGGTAAGTTTAATTCAAACTCATATGTTTGAAAAATAGAAAAAAATCATTATATCAAATGATTCCGTTGTGTAAAACTATTGCTATTTACGCTTAGTGAATGAGTTGTGCACGCACATCAACTGAAAATGCAGCATATAATCGTTGTGCTCGAAAATTTCGGACCCATTTACGCGAAGCCGTGATGGAGTAGATAATGCCCGTGTATTTGTTAACAATTTCATCCAGGACGCCGGAATTTTAGTCACGTACAGTAATTTATTTTATCGAAACCAAACACAAATTTAATTGCGTCGGGGGTAAATTTAAAATTTTCTGTGGATTCAATTAAAAGATTAAAAATTAATCCATAAAAGTTGGATTTGCATAAAATAGATTGAATTTTAATTAGCTAAAAAAACAAATCAATATAAAAATTGTTACATTACGTTCTTAATTACAATGTGTGTCTAATTACTTTTTAATTTTTTTGCTACCCTACGACTTTTTTGGCCCGTATAATTGAAAAAATGTTATCAAGGGTAATCAATTAATCTGAAATAAAAATTAATACATTTTTAAGCTAATTTTTTGCTCATCGATCAATCAAATAATAATTACTCGATTTTAAGTGCAAAATTATATTTTTAGCGTACATAATTCATATGATCATATGGAATGTCATCAATTTCAACCTCACCATAACTTTAAAACTTTACAATATTATAAAATAATTTTACCTATTTAGATATAGGGGGAGAGTTGGGCAAGACGGCGAACGGGGTAAGATGAAAAAATATTTTTTTCTACTACTCTATTAAAAGTGGGCTTTTTAATGTTTGTTTTTAGCGTTAAAAATGTCATTTTATGACACCAGTGTTAAAAGTGACAGATCATTGTTACTTTTGACACTAATGTTAAAATTAATGTCAAAAAATATTAGAAATACAAATTTAAATTAAAAAATAGTGTTTGTAGAAAAAATAGTGTATGATATACATGTTAAAAGTGGTTTTATTTTGTTCGAAGGTTTGGATCACTCCGCTTCGCGTCGCGTTCCAAACTTCCTTCTCACAAAATAAAATGTCACTTTTAACACTTATATCATAAATAACTATTTTGACAACGAAAAGTATGTATTTGAAAAGTCATTGAGAGGGGATAGTCTATAAGTACCTAGTTGTACCATGTGCAAAATGATGGTGCTAGTATCAGTTCCAAAGGGAGCTAGAAACAAAGACAATTTTTCACATGCAGTGTTATATACGATTGTCTACTATGCTTCTTGCAATAACCGATAATTTATAATTTAGATTTAATAATAGTTTAGGGTGTTACATAAGTAATGTGCCATACGTTATCACTTAATAAACTAGGTTGCAATGTACCGTAATCTTTTCTAATGTGCTTGTTGCAGTTGTAAAAACGCTTCAAGATGGATCAATAACAATTATTTATTTGAATAAAAATCACAGTAGTTTGTGTGAAAACAACAACACTTGTTATATTTGAAGGTTTGAAGTCAGAGTTGGAACATGGATAAGGCACTTTTTATTAACGGCCACTGTTTTGGCGCACTCCTCTGTAAACCAAATGCATGTCTGCGTATTTTTGATTAGTGAAAGCAACAGGCAATAAGTACTATGCCACTTATTGCAAATTCAACGTCATTTATGGCAACCAGCAAAATTTAAAAAAAAGTGTAACGAAGAATAAAATTGAGGCAATTAGCAGACTGCAATGAAAAATAAGACAATAATTTGTTTGTTGTTTCTGTTTATATATACACCAGGTGGCGCTCGAAATCCGTTACATAGGCATTTAACATGGGAAAACAGTTTTTTCTTGCGCGTTGCTTCCCAAATTATTTAAAAAAAAATACTTCAAATAAAAGTTGTAGATCATGAAATTCTGCAATTGAATCAAAAAACAAAATTAATTGTGCATGCTTTGTAACGGCAAATATTTGATATGAAAATGTTGAAAATCACTTCAACAATAGATAAAACCATGAAATTAAAACAAAATAGCACAACAAATGTATTTTTTTATCTGATTGAAGAAGTCTGTTTATTTGAGAGTTAAAACATCAATCATATTTTTTGTCTAATTCCACGGCTAGTGCTATTATACTAAAATTTTACAAAATTTCATATTTAATTTCTAGAGTTACTAAACATATGAAATGAATTTTGTTCATCAAATTAGAAGTAGAATTTTATGCTCTATAACTTTTATTTGAAGAATTGTTTTCTATAATAATTTGGGGGGGGGGGGGCAACGCGCTACGAAAAACTGTTTTACCATGTTAAATGCCTATGTAATGGATTTCCAGCGCCACCCGGTATGTATATATATATATATATATATATATATATATATATATATATATATATATATATATATATATATGTCGAGGGGTAGTATCACTGGCAAACTCTATGTCGACCAACACTATTTCAGAACCACAGCGATAATATAAACGTGATGATCTCAGCGAGGCGGACCTGCACTCAATCCTGAGTACCGCTACACACTGATTCCATCCAAGCATTATAGCCTAGAATGCTTGACGTTTCGATTACGACAATACAATTAAAAGATTATAAGTGATTCATGTAATACTTGATTCATTAAATGATCGTTACGACATGCTTTGATATTACAATCTCCGACACGGCCATTCTGACGTTTCACACGTCCTCGTGTGAACTATCTGAAAACAAAGAATTTATTCACAGTATTTTCGCTCGGCTATCTCTGACCAATAAGTGCTCAAATAGTTACAACTTTGTTCACATTTATATTAAGCTCAAAATTTAGCTATAGTACACTAAATTATTTAATGGACGCCTTTTTTACAAGACGTCAAACAAAACATAATTCTGTGACAATACATTTCACCAGTAAATACATGACTACCAATATCAGTATTCAAGCATTGTTATAGCTTGTCCAACAGCGACAGACCATCATTGCTTAACCAGCAATCGATCACTATTCCATCTTCGCTTAACCAGCGCAAGAAAACCATACCGTCATTGCTTACCCAGCAATGGAACACCCTTCCGTCATCGCTTAACCAGCTCGGAAAACCACACCGTCATTGCTTACCCAGCAATGGAACACTATTCCGTCATCGCTTAACCAGCTCGGAAAACCACAGCGTCATTGCTTACCCAGCAATGGAACACTATTCCGTCATCGCTTAACCAGCTCGGAACACCACACGACAGAGGCACCTAGTTAGCATGTTACCTTCGGCAGAGGTATCACAGTAGCATACCGAAACACCATGACAGAGGCATCCAGTAGCATGCCATCTTCCATCACGGTTAATAATTCTAAAGAATTTAAAGAAAATGTCCAATCTCCAGACCAACGCCTCAATTGCTCCTTAGCCACTTTTGTTATAAAAGTTTGTCGGCTCTTCAAAGTTTTAGTCACCCCTGTGGATTTTCAACGATCCACTCGATTAGCCTAACTAAATTGTGGTCTCAACCTCCAGAAGGTTCATTATTGTACGCATAAACCGCTCTACTTAAAAATTAGAACATGGATTCAGGTGTTATGTAAATAATACTTAAAGCTATCAAAATGTTCTAAATTTTTTAAATAATTCAAACAGATAGTTCTTCTTTTCGTTTTCCTAACTGTATTTTGGCTTAGTGTTTTTTAGTTTAATTTTTTGACAAGTTGGTTTTTGCTCTTATTGCAGGTTAGTAAGTTTTAGTCAGTTGATCTTACACCGTCACAGGTGATGCTGTCCTTTATAATGTTTCTCGTTTGGCCTACATATCACAGGTATTTTATTAAAAAAATTGTTGTTTATTTAAACTTGTTGTTTATTATTGCTTGATTATACTCTGGAAAACGATTGTTGTTGATTTGTGTCAAATATTTTTATTGTAGCACTTGATGAAGGTAAAATAATATACCGACACGTTTGCAAGAGGAGATGTAGAAACAATTTTTTTTTATCTTCCTTTATATCCATCATCCGATGAACTTTCTTCAATTAAATTTATCCTTGGATACGATCAAAATATTTTAAAGCAATTTGTTCCAGCGTCCATCACGCTGCACTTAGGCGTCCCAAACATTAAGACAAACATTTGAAAAGCAAGTCCCGTCTTGTCAGACTTCTCTGCTTCCAATGGCTGACAGATTTCTGTTGCTCAATTGTTTTTTCGGTAAAACAGTCGGCTTCGCAACCGTGGCAGGCTCCAGTCCGGGCACCAGCTGTCCTGTGCAACTCCTCTGCGGATGATCTAGCTTGCCACAATTTAAACATTCAACAAATTCACAATTTGACAAAACTGGCATGGTCACCCTGAAAACGGTCACGAGGAGCCTGATCGGCCACAGCCCCATCAAAACCAAAACGCCAAGTATAGCTACGACCATGTTCACCGGAAATTTAATAAGGTCATATAGTATGTTCTGAGAATTGACTCAGGGACTAGTTCAAACCACTACCATATTTGTACCTAAATTTCAATATTCATGAAAGTTCCATCCGTAACGACTCATGAACGTGCAGGAACTTGAATAACTTCATACAAATTATACCATGAACAATTGATAAAAGTTCACTCAGATTTGAACTGTCTGCACAGCGCTATATTGTTCACGCTAACACGGTACATCCAATACATTCTCTCACTATCAGTGCTACACATCGCCTCATTCGTAGATCTTGGGCAGGATGTTCGCCCATTCTGGCTTATTATTTCAAGACAGACTGGTACAGACTTCGTCCATAATTACAGCTCTCCCGCCACTGTCAACAATATTTTTCCCAAATAGCATCATCGTACGGTAACTGATCGAATGCATCGATCTCTCACTTCAATCACATTACCCTTAATGTCACCGCAGATACCTGAAACCTGAATACTCAAAAGTCCACATGCAATTTATACATTAACAAAATCATCGAAACAAATCCCGTAGCAGCCTCGGACACAAGCCTCTGTCTTTCTAGCAAAAACTAGAGATTGCAGGCAGAAACGAACCACTGGCCATACATCACCGTATTTGGACCAATGATCACTCATGCATCGTTAGTATGGCGGCCAAAATGTAACAAAACACAGCACAAGCGTCTTTGCGGAAGCGCAACGATAGTTTTTCTTTGTATCACATACCACAGGCGCTATGAATACCTGTCCAAGTGCAGTAATGGAATTGATTCTGGGGCCAACGTCTTTGCACTCTGCAAGACAAAATACTTCAAGCTTGGAGATCTCGTAGGCCACTCATAATTTCTAAAACAAAAGTAGTAAGGCCACTCTTCCAAACAGACTCTCTGTCCTGGTTTACGGTTTTATTTGGTCCGTGCTGCCAAATAAAGGAATCCATACACAACGGTTTCATTATATCTCAAGCAATAAATCTGTGTGCTCAATAAACTTAAACAAGCTCTCAAAGGAGAAGCAATCTACATAACGTCAGATAATCAGGCTGGTTTTACTTGTGAATCAAAGCTAAAATGGGTACCGTAGTATAAGTGAGTCTTAGGCACTTCCTGTGGATACTTGAAAAGCCATAATTCATAGCCTGGAGATATTCATTTCACCCTCGATGATAAACGTTAAACTGTTATTAGCTCTCAACAAAAGGGACTTTGAATTATGACAAGTATCTTTACTAGTCATTGTTCTATAAAATACCAAATTTCAGTTCATCAAAATTTTGGAGTGGCTTCCAGACATTCAGTCAAAACACGCTACAGCAGATCTTACTGGTCGCGGTGACAAAAGTCACCAGCGCTTAAAGCCCTCAACCTAATAATGATAATAACAATATCATCTATCTACAATTTGTAGCTCAGTAAACTTTATCTGCAGTTAATAAAATATTAATCTTTAGCATAGTTTTCTAACATATTTCCACCTTTAACTATCTTCCCTGAAGATCTCCAGTGAAATTTTCATGTTATAGTTTCTATTTCGGTACATCATAGTTCTGCACCCGCATCGGTCATATCTGGATAAAAAGTAAGTAACGATATATCAGGTGCCTGAAGGTTGCAGTGTATCTACTCAACGTGTCTGTTAGTTTGCGAAATTTGTACAATGAAAACATTTTACTATCTTTCTTGACATACCGAAACGCTTTAAGGAATTTGTATTAGTTCGTTTGTTATTTCACAAATAACTAACTAAATCGCAAACTGGTTGATACTCCCGATCTGTGACTACTTGACCTACATTCAGTTTAATAATATTGTCACGTCGCAGACGATGTAAAGGAGTAGAATCAAGCTACCAAAAATGAAATACTTATTACGTCATACAAGCTCAATGACAAAACATCAATCAAAATATAACAACTGCCATGAACACCTACTGTAATGAATAATATCTTAAATAACATATATGGAGATCGGTAATCCGGATCATCGGCCATCACAATATCATAAACAACAAACTCGACTTCGTCTCTCGTTTCTCAGCAAGCAACTGACCGAATTGCTTTTATTACAACAGCAACCCAATTGCCACCAACATAGCTCACAACGATATCTTGAGCTTTGTAATAAAATCTCTTACCAGTATTGGAAGACCGCTTAACATAAATTCAGTACTCATTACTCACGGTTCTACTTAACGAGCTCTTGTAATTGCGTCACCTCACTCTGGGTGGGACACAGACGGAATCCTTGGTACTGGTCAATGCCCTATGATGAAAACCTGCAAAAATTGCTAGACGGCCTTTCCATCTTAATCTGCTTGGCCCTACACTTCACTTTATAAGTCACCAACAGAACACAAACCCACATACAATATTGTGGATCGCAGGCGAATCCCACTTCTGATGTCGAGGGGTAGTATCACTGGCAAACTCTATGTCGACCAACACTATTTCAGAACCACAGCGATAATATAAACGTGATGATCTCAGCGAGGCGGACCTGCACTCAATCCTGAGTACCGCTACACACTGATTCCATCCAAGCATTATAGCCTAGAATGCTTGACGTTTCGATTACGACAATACAATTAAAAGATTATAAGTGATTCATGTAATACTTGATTCATTAAATGATCGTTACGACATGCTTTGATATTACAATCTCCGACATATATATATATATATATATATATATATATATATATATATATATATATATATATATATATATATATATATATATATATACCGGGTGTAGAAATGAAATGTGACGCATAGCGATTTCAATGTTATTTTTTTAATACTGCTATATCTCTATCTATTCATTTTAGCGCAAAAAAGTTACTGGTATAGATTGTTCAGAAATTAAAAAGGCATCCTATAAAGACAACATACATAATAATTCATATTTCACGAGATATTAATTAAATAAAATGTATTGTTCTTTTAGAAAAATCGTTAGAGTGCTTTGAAAAATGAAACAAGTAACCTAAATAAAATATTCACTTTGATGTTTGTTGTATAAATACCGAAGAAATTGAGTTTATACTTAAAAGAAATTATACAACAAATAAAAAATGTTAAAGTGAATATTATATTCGGGTTACCTGTTCCATTTTTCAAGGCACTCTAACAATTTTTCATTATCAGAAAAAAAGCCGATTTAGGTATTTATTTATTATACCAAACATGAACCTATGGAATATAAATTACTGATAATAGTTATTTGCCCTTGCACCAATAATATAATAAGAAAAATGGAATATACAGAGCACTGAGACCAGGTAGCGTACCCATAGGGTTTCATGGTTCTTTCATTTTCATACTATTTTCATACTTGAAAATTTAAAATATTTTATAGATTGTCCATTTTATTGTTAGGTCTTTTTATCATCATATACAAAACAATTGCCTACATATGTATGTATCCATTTAAATTTAAGTTAAAATTCTAAATTATTTCATTCCTATTTTTTTGATTAATTTCTTATAACTACTCTCAATTGTTCAAATTTAAAGAAACAAAATAAAAGTAATTTTACTAAAAATTGAAAATAGAATCACTGACCTTCTGGCCAACTTGTATAGTATAGAAATTGTGTCTGAACATACTTAATAGTTTGATAAAAAAAAATGTATACAATAAAATTTTCTGTCAGATTAATAATAAAAAAGTTCCCATATGCTGCTACCAAAATCAATTACAAAACAATTATATTTACAAGGTGATATAGATGATTATATAATATATGAATCTATACAGATATAGTTTGATTTATAATGAATGATAATGTCTGTAAATAATATATTAAATGATTGAATTTTAACATGTATAATAGTTTGGTTACACGCTGTAAATTAATAGCATAATCCAGGAAATAGGTACTATGAGTATAAATTAATAATTACGTGTGTTACATGACCTGTAATATATAGTCAAAATTAATTTTGGTATTAATATTATTATAATAGTGAATGTTTTAATACTGCACCCTTATTCGATGATACATCATATGCCAAATGATATATACATATATATATATATATATATATATATATATATATATATATATATATATATATATATATATATATATATATATATATATATATGTCTTGAACTTATTACTTCAAAAAATGATAAATCTTTTTGTAAAATTTTGGGAACGGATTATTTAATTTATCTTCCTACCTGTGACATTTTTTACTCAAACAGCAACGCTATCTGAGTTTCTCGAATTTGGAGTTAAGAGGATTTAAGGAGAGCCATTACTTTAATCTGAATGAGCTCCAGGCAGCGAAATGACATTGTCTTAAGGGTAATTGTTGTAAGATTGGGAAAGTAAACGCTTTGGATTAATAACAATTGTTTCTTTCAATATACCTACGCACCAAAAACAACTTGGATAATTGAATTTCAAATTACGGATAAACAAACGAAGGAGAAATAAATTAAGATGAAATCAAAATAGCGTAAGAGAATGCTTCCGTTCTACGGTCCTCATTTTATTATTCATTTAAGGTAATGTCCTAAGGTGTCTTTGCATTTCCACGATCAGAGATTTAAATCACTTTTTTTTAAATCTAGGTCTTATATTTAAAATTTTAGTAATGTCTAAGGATTATTTAACCTTTAGGTAACATTTTTGTACTTATACGAAATTACAGAGTGAGTTCATAAACACAAACATCCATGCCTTAATCCTTAGTGGGTTCGAACCCAGAACCCGGACCGCACTCATGACATAAGAAGCGTTGCTCTAACTTTTGAGCCATCGGACCACCGGAGCCGATTTTGTTTTGAATATAATACATGATTTTAGTTGCGCATTACGGTAAATTCAAACATAAAAACTCATTCAATACAAAATAGAAAAAAATCATATATCATGACAAAAACAAAATTAATATAATAACTATAAAATTATAATGAAGTTGTTATTCAACAGTTATCATTACTACCAATATGCAAACTCATTTTCATAGTATACTCGAAGTACAAGCAAGTTATATAGTTAACGTGTATTGATCAAAAAGTATGTTGTAAGAATTTGACATAAAGTATACGCAATTATTTAATTACTATAATAATGAAATTATATATTTAAGAATGGTATTGTGGCATCATATGAGAAGCTCATATGCATCTTTATCCTATTTGTTAATTTAATTTGTCGTAATGAAGTTCGTACAATATTGGCATGTAAATTCAAAATTAGATATATTGACACTTTCAAAAACCTTTATCTGATGTTCTTCGGTCTTTGCGGCTATGAACATATTATAGGCGTAGCAGAGTTGGCTGACGTTTATTTTCTTCAACTTCTGGTATCCAACGCAGTACGATTATATATTTTTTTACATATCTTTACCACACCATCCAGAACTAATGAGAATTGCAGTGGACTCAATACGCATCCTTGTCTGAGTCCTTGTGTCACTTCAAACATTTCTATTGCTTGGTTTTTTTATCCTGACACAGCTTTCAGTGTTCTTGTATAGACTATTTATTCATAGCACTGTTTTTTATCTACACCTCTTTCTTCTAAGCTTCCCCAAGCGTCTTCTTTCTTTATTTTATCGAACGCCTTCTCTAAATTTACGAAGCAGGCATGTATTGTTCTTCCTAAGTGTTTTGCTTTTTCATATATTTGTCTTAACACGAATATGTGGTCTTGTACGCTCCTGTTTACTCGGAAGTCGCATTAAGATTCTTCAATTATGAGTTCTACTACCTATTTCTCGTATCCTTGTTTCAAGAATTCTTGTAAACAGTTTACCTACCACACTCAACAGTATTTCCCGATAGTTTCTACACTAACTGCTATCTCCCTTTTAAAATATCGGTATGATGATTCCGATTTGCCAATCCTCTGGGGCTTCTTTTGTTTCCAGCACACCTCCTATGATTTCTCATAGTCTCTTGTGGCTTAAGGCTTCTAACTATTTTACCATTTCTGGTGTTATGTAGTCATATCCTGCTGCTTTTCCGACCTTCATTTTTCTTACGGCATGTTCTAGTTCTTTATCTGTAACTATGTTGCTTTGATATTTTTCTTCCTTATGCTGTGGATCTCTTATACTTTTTTTCCTGCGATTCGTCTATATCTTCCTTTATTAGGATGCATAGGATGTCTTTTTTTCTTGTGTATAACATTGTTTTCTTTATTTTTAATGTTTGGTAATGTAGCTTGTTTTTATTTCTCATTTGCGTCAATGCCCGGTAAAAGAGTTTTTGGTTTTCGATTATTTCTTTTTTTAGCAGGTGGCCTTTTATTTTTTTCTTGTATCACCACTTTTCTTTGTTTTTCCTTATGTTGTTTCTTCTCTGTCATTTTAATTTTTACGAGATTTATCGTATACTTATAAATAAAAACATAAAATCGTGGAGATCTTTACTTAGCTTTGTTCCAGCCGGTAATTTTGAACAAGTATGCAACACGTTCCTGTAATTTGGATTAAAAATTTATATTTATTTACCTGCGTTATATGTTCTTGGGAGAGTAGGCCCTTCATTTGCGCGGCAATTTCTTCGTCATCGCCCAGTTCTTCTATGACTTTTTCGGTATTCGAGCAAGCCTTTCCCTGCCATGATCCACACACTTCTGAACACAGCAATCTAGTCTTCCTACAACTGCAAGCTGCGTTTCAGCCTTTCATGCATTGACACAAAATGATTTTCAGCAAGTCTTGAGGAGCTGCATCTTGTAGTGTGGTCATAGTGTGCAATTACCTAACTACCAACCCCTACAGGCCAGGCAAAATGGTATACTGATATGTATTTAGTTGTAAGAAAAATGTGTATTGTTAAGGAACTAAAAGGGCAGTGGTAGTGATGTGTTGGTTAGGTGAAAAAAAGGCGGTGAAGAGGGGAGACATTTTGGGATTATTTAAGTGGTAGCGAGCGTGGCCGGTTATCAACCAGCTAGTTGTACCGCCTGTGTTCCGGTATATCTGCGTGGGAGCTACAGCCGTATCCACCATTTTGTGTTGGCAACAAAACAACGACGAAATCGTCGAAGGCCACCAGCATCATAGACATTTGCACACCACTACGCCAACCCCTTTAGTTAAGATAAGTCTTGGTTATACATATAACCATTTAATTTTGTAAAATTATTATTTATGTATGCGTAATGAAAAATGGAGGATCCGCATCAGTCTATTTCTTGAATTCTTCCATCCTCAGTCAATACGAGTCTTGTCATTTCCTTACCACTGCTGAATTTGTCGGTATGTGTGAAATGAGTGTATACGAGTTGCTTTCTCCGTTGGCGGTGACGATGCAAGATTGAACAAACTTTTCGTTATAGATTGCGCAAAACACTTGTATCTATACAGAGAATTTATTTTAAAATGCAACATATGGTTCATCACTTCCATGGTTATGCACCACTGTCAAAAAATAACAGTGTAATATGTATCCATTTATAAATAGTATTTCAGCACAGCAAACTGCTCCAGAACTATCACAAATAGTGACTAGACTGACTGGACTAGACTGACTGGACTAGACTGACTGGACTAGACTGACTGGACTAGACTGACTGGACTAGACTGACTGGACTAGACTGACTGGACTAGACTGACTGGACTAGACTGACTGGACTAGACTGACTGGACTAGACTGACTGGACTAGACTGACTGGACTAGACTGACTGGACTAGACTGACTGGACTAGACTGACTAGACTAGACTGACTGGACTAGACTGACTGGACTAGACTGACTGGACTAGACTGACTGGACTAGACTGACTGGACTAGACTGACTGGACTAGACTGACTGGACTAGACTGACTGGACTAGACTGACTGGACTAGACTGACTGGACTAGACTGACTGGACTAGACTGACTGGACTAGACTGACTGGACTAGACTGACTGGACTAGACTGACTGGACTAGACTGACTGGACTAGACTGACTGGACTAGACTGACTGGACTAGACTGACTGGACTAGACTGACTGGACTAGACTGACTGGACTAGACTGACTGGACTAGACTGACTGGACTAGACTGACTGGACTAGACTGACTGGACTAGACTGACTGGACTAGACTGACTGGACTAGACTGACTGGACTAGACTGACTGGACTAGACTGACTGGACTAGACTGACTGGACTAGACTGACTGGACTAGACTGACTGGACTAGACTGACTGGACTAGACTGACTGGACTAGACTGACTGGACTAGACTGACTGGACTAGACTGACTGGACTAGACTGACTGGACTAGACTGACTTGGCTAGACTGACTTGGCTAGACTGACTTGGCTAGACTGACTTGGCTAGACTGACAGGACTAGACTGACTGGACTATAATGAACTAGTTTACTTGTACCCTTTTATTTAGCTCACCATTTACACTGGTATACTATAGAATATTTGCAGAAACGTTCGAGAATAATGACATGATATAAGGTCAAGCGAGCGCGAGTAATTAAGCTTTTCGCTTATCTACTTTATTTTCGATAACTTGATATTTTTCGCCAAACCGAGATATTCACGAAAATCAATAAAAATGTTTTTCATGTACTTTTTTCAATATGGAGGTAAATTCTGGGATCGCTAGACCGTGCGAAATTAGTATGCCTTTTTAAAGGTCCAAATTAAGAGAGTCAAATTTATTCTAGCTTTCCACTATTTATTTCCACAGCCTCTTTTAATCGCTCTGCCGACTGGCCTATAATTGTCAGCAACTAGTTTGTGACAGTCGAACAGTACGCGCTGGAACACCAGTAATTGCAAACTTGTCAGTGGTACGGTTGGAACGGTATTTTGCTACTGCGCATGTGTCTGACAATCACAAACTATCAGCAGTGACAGGCTCCAGGTTCAGGCAGGAACAAAAGTTATTAGCAATTAAATTTTGCGTTTCGTGGAAGTCACATATCAAATTACATACAATATAACTCAAAAGCGTTCTATTAAGAACGATTTTCATATCTAGGGAGGTATAACAAAAATATCTGAATATATATGATTGGCACATATTTTTAATTTGAATTTATTGTTTATCTTCTTGCTACAAATTCAACTTATTACATCTTTTTTATAAAATTAAATCGTTAGTACAATTCAAATTTTGATCATATTAAGATACGTCTATAATACAGCGGTTCAAATTTATCGGCCGTCAAATATACAGGATGTTATGTAAGTAACGTGCCATACATTATCTCTTAATAAACAAGGTTGGAATGTATCGTATTCTGCAGTAAGTAATTTTCTAATGTGCTTGTTGCAATTGTAAAAGCACTTCTAGATGGGCCAAAAGCAATAATTTATTAAAATAAAGAATTATTTTAAATTCATACTAGTTTCTGAAAGTAACAGGCATCTATCATATCTAAGTATCGCGCCACTTATTGCAAATTCAGTGTCATTTATGAACACCTTGATTTTTAGATTTTAACTTATTAAGAAACTGGTTCGAAATTAGTTGACTTTATAGTCCCGCAACTTTTATTGTGCAGAATGTACATATTCCAGATTATAACTTGTTTCAATTGACTTTACCATACCATAAACTATGGCACATTACTTATATAACACCCTGTGTTGTCGTTAAAATGCATACATACAAGATATTATAATATCTTTGAAATGTTAGGTTTTGTTTATTAAAAATAAGGTTCTGAAGCTGAAAGTATTATAAGCAAGCTGGTTCTCTGGAAACTTAAAATAAAAATAAAGTTCTTGGGTACAAAAAGAAAAACAATAGACTACTACGTTTTTAAACTAATGTAGTTTGAATTATATAACTGCGATTTTTACCTGCCGCTATCCTTGGTAGGTGAGGTATAGGGATCGTGCTAAAAATCGCATATCGGGATTTTGGTAAATGACCACGTTTTAAGGTCCCTAGAATCCAATTTTTACATTTTCACGATGATGTCTGTGTGTATGTGTGTGTGGATCCTCCACTCTAACTCAAATACTATCATTCAGAAAATTTTGAAACCTTGTATTTCGATTTTTTTCTGTAATGGAAAGAGCCCATTAGATTTTGGTGAAAATCAGATAACCGAAAATGGCACTGTACTAGAAGCTCAATATAGTTGTTCTTAATTAAATATTATTACATTTTCTATAGATTTGCATTAATACTTTTTCTATATATTTTATGGATAAATTTATAAAATTATCTATAGGTAATTTAAATCCCAAGGTCTACACTTTAAACAAACAAAACGCAGTTATTTAAATGTATGTAACTGACATAATATTAGTAACGTTTGAAAAAGAAAAATGTAAATAGAACAATAGAAAAGGAATTCAATACAGTTTCCAGCATAAGTAAATATGTAAGTATGTATTTAGATTAATAAAAATTAACCATTCACAAAAATGTTTAAGCTAATCCTCATTTTTGGATTAGTGAATTCTATTCTATCCCGGTATTTAAAATTTAATCTTCATTTTATTATAGCTCCGGTGGCTCAATGGTTAGAGCAACGCCCCATATCAAGACTGCCCTCGGGGCTCTGGGTTCGAATCCCACTGTGTGTGAATGTGAACCCACTCTGTAATTGGGATTTAATCCTGTTGACGAGTTTAAAAAAATGTAGTTACTTGGATTAGATTTGACTATATTTTAAGAAATAAACTTAATCTTTTTTGTGACTCGGGCTGTAAATGGCGGGAGGTATTGTGTTGGCCACACCAGATTTTTTAAAATAATTACCGTAAAATGGGGATACTTGAGACGATTTTTCATTTTCTTAATAACTTTTGAACCTTTGCACCATACAAATAAAAGTAAAATTGCTATAGATATACCTAAAAAAAAAATAGAAATAAGATTAGCAACAAATCACAATATATTTTTCTATGGTTAGTGTATTTTTATTTTATTTTAAAACTGTCTCGTTTTACACTGAAGTTCGGGTTAAATGAGACACTTCAGTTTTTGCATGTAAACTTACATAATGATGGGTTGAATGGGGTACTCCATACTTTTTAGAAATCTATAAACATATTTCTAAATTTAACTTATGCATTCTATTGTAAACAATAACTATAAGTTTGAACCGAGATTTTCAGTTTTACGAAATAATGTTTAGATTTAACGTGACAACAGAGACTTTCAGAGATTTATGAAAGTTGAAAAAATTATACAACAATATAATTTATTTCAAGAAATACTTGCAACTTTTTCACGTTTTACTTATAGCATGCAAACAAGTTACACGAATCCTAAGTAGCACCTGTCATGAAAACTTGCCGTAGATAGCCATACCAGCCAAAAAATCAAAAACTGAAAATTTGTTTCAAATTATACTGAAAGCCTCAAGTATCCTCATTTTACGGCACTACAAATGTGTAATTTAGCAGTTGTTTAATAAATATGACAGAAAGAATTTTGGCCTTTAGAATAGTTGACTGCACTATCTATAAGTTAAATGAATATGAAAACATGCTTTCATTCATCTGACAGGTATGTACCGGTAAAAGGAGAGAGCAATTACGTTGAAAAATATAACATAAATGACATTTCAAATTGCTTGAAAAAATACCAATATACAGTATGAATTAAATAGAAAAATCAGCTGACAACTCGTCTATAGCCATCTTCCGGCTTCCATTATACAGGACATAACAATTTATGAGAAATATCACCATGAATATCTAGGCGCCATAGGTAATGCAATGACATATAGGAGTAGGATAAAATGCGGCCGTTCTGACTTTTCAAATATATATATATATATATATATATATATATATATATATATATATATATATATATATATATATATATATATATATATATATATATATATCAATGATATCCACATTTTATTCTGAATTGGAAACATTATTTTTGTGCCATTTTGTGCCACATAAAAGGTTTATGCAACCTACAAAATTGATGGTATTTTTTGTGACTAAAATTATTTCTATTTTAATTTGGGTTTATAAAAAGAAATATCATACCGTGAGTTTCAGCTTAGATGCAACATTATTTATTACTATGATTACTAGTTACACATACTACATCGTTCCAGATAAAATTAAACATAAGTTGTCATAGTGGTCATTATCAAATAAACTCGTCATAACGTATTAAAGATGTTTACCAAAGAAGAATGGTTACTTGGTACAATGCTGATTATAGTTTGAGAAATGTTTGTGATATGTTCGTAAATTTATATCCTGAACGTCCTATACCTTCTACAGTCTACGTCTGTTAAAAAGGTACACTTTTTTCATTAAAATAGGTTTATAAAGTATGTTTTTATTTAATACATGAAAGTGTAGATAAAATTGCACTTTTTAATCGCTGAAGTGTGAAATAATGAAACGCTATGGGACTTTTTTACACTTGTATTCCAGACGTAATAGTTGTTTATATATCAAGGACGCGAAATCACTCTTTAGCGGGCCGAGAGAAAAATTGTCGCCGAGGCTGCTTGCGGCCGAGGCAAAACAATCTCGAGGGCGCTAAAGGATTTCTTGGACAAGGTGTACACAATATTTTTTGTGCAACCGTAAAAAATATGTAATTATAAATTTTATTAATTTTAAACAGTTTCATTTTAAATAGAAAGTTAGCTTTCAAGGTGGCTATAGGATTAACATTTGATAAACAATACCATGCAATTTTCAAATGTCAAAGTGATTGTTTACCTAATTTCGCGGCCGCTACCATGACAACGGTTGTGAACTTTAATTTCGCGGCCTGTACTGCGGCTGCGAAATGCTAATCTCGCGTCCGGTTGCACAAAAAAAATTGTATGCAACTAGTGAACAAAAGGTATACATTACTCACTTGGTCCATTTATTTATTTATTCGTATTAAGAGTACACAGCAACCATTATTACATATATAAAACATATCCTGACCTACTGGAGTAGTTCTTCTGCAGCGAGACCTTGTTGATTGACATAATCGTCAGTTGGGCTGTGGTCTTGGCCTAGTTTCATGTATTTATGTTATATCCTGCCGTATGCTCCTATAGTGGAAAGATTAGCCGGTAAGGAACCGTTGCCCAGGGGATACCTAAGTGTACCACGCGGGAACACACGCTCCGTCATAATGTACACAGATTGCCCTATAAATCTCCTGCCAAACACTGCGGCATAACGTACAAATCTAGCCATGTACACAGTTCGTTCTGTACATCGTCTGCCAAGCACTATTTTAGAACGTACAAATCTAGCCCATGAAGTTGGCGCGTATCAACTTCGCGCGCTTGCAAATTTAAAAAGTACACTCCGTCTTATAAATTGTAACAAAATATAAATTATTTAAATCAGAATAAGTTAATAGTTATAGTAAGCACTGATAGATGTCATAACGTAATAAATTGTAAAAGTTACAAAAATTTAAATTTATATTATAAATATATGGAAATAGTATGTAAATGTTTATAGTATTAATTAATTAATAATATAAAAATCCAATAATCTGTATATACAATAAAGTTTATAAAGACAATATTTGTTGCAAGAAACTGATATTACAAGGTTAATATATATTTATATAAATGGCACTAGACAAATAAAACCGTTTTATGTTTTAGTAACTTTAAAATTAATTTTATGTTAAATTACAAAGTGATATAACGTGAGATATAACTGTTTAAGTGTAAAATTATACTGACGTAAAACAATTCCAATAAGATATCTAAACGCGATTATTAAGAAAATCCATATGCAATAAAAATTAAATCAAGTCATTCATTTGATATAATATACAAAGTCTTCAAGCCACAACGTCGTAAAGAATAACCAAAAAACAATCGTATAGATAAGTCTAATGAAAATTGCTACATGATTTTTTTTAAATAACCTGACTAACTATGCTATCTTATGCTGTGGGAAGAAGCTGAAACATATAAAATGAGGACAGCCTATAAAGGAATAGTAAGGAAAAATTCTTCTAAAAAAACAGTTTAGATATCAATAAATTTTATAAAATTTTGAAGCCAAACTGAGCTATTTTTTTTTTTCTTCAAATCTATTAAAAGTAGGTTTTTTAATGTGTGTTATTAGGGTTAAAAATGTCATTTTTGAACGAGCAGGCCAAAAATTACATATCTATAACCCTATTTGCGGGCGTAAAGTATAATTTTTTGTCCTTAGAGTAATTTAATAAATCATAAAAGCTCTAATTTTTATTTTGAATTATTAATGTTATTGTTACAATTTAGACATAATATTTATCCTCGGAACTTTTATCATGCTCTTCCTGAACAACTTGTATTGGCTCTGTTATTCTGAATCTGGTTAGAAGTTGAGGATTGTATCACAAACCAATTTTTTAGTAATTTCTAATTTATTTTCTATTGAATTTTCGATGTAACATTTCCTATTTTTATAATAAAAAGTTTATGCTCAGTTTTGGGTGCATGCTTTTGTATATTTCTAAAAATTTCGGTGACGTTGACTTTTATTTATTGTCCACAATTGTAAACATACGTTTAATACGAGTTTGGTCGTTGTATTCAGTTGAACTTCAGAAAAATATCCATTATTGCCAAGGAAATATCTAAAACAAGTAAATATCCTAGCATCACATTTTTTTTTCAACTATTATCGTTCCTATAAATTTTGTAGTATGCATTTTATATTGAATTTAAGAGCACAAAATTTTTTAGTGCCAAAATTTTGAGTTTATGCTATTATCAACGAATCTAAATTTAAAAACGTTGCAAAAATATATCATTTTATACTCTAAATGTCAATGTATAATTTATCGCAAAAAGTTTTAAGGTACAGAAATTTTTTTAAAAGAACTATTTGTCAGGAATTCTCGTTTACATAATGTAGTATGTAAATCAAGCTTTATACTACAGTGCCATCTACGATACAAGTTATAACACTATTATATATTTTAACCTCTACAGTTATAATTTATTTGTTGTATTTTCCTTTATTATAAATATGGAAAATAACAAACTAGATTTACTTCGTACACCACTAGATATTACTGATACTGAATTTGATATACAAAAAGCCATATGAAGAATATAAAAGTTGGTGTAATTCAAGAAGATAAAAAGTATATCAAAAAATGTACTTCTGACATATTTCTCTGAAAAATCCAAATGCTACTACTACTGAAGATTAGAGTTCACTGGCCGTAAAGTTTCTATTCTTTGGTCACATTCCTCGATGTTAAAAGCAACAATAATCATATACGACAACGTCGATATTAGTAATTTAAAAGTCAAAAATTCTCAGTAAAGCACAAATAGAAAAGATCATCTTAGAAGCACCAGATGATAGATATTTAATGATGAAGGTGAGTAAATAATTATATTTAAATTTTGAATTATATTAACAGAAAAAAATTACAGGTAGTAGCAATTTTTGGAACTTCTGCTGGAGGATGTCGCCGGGAAAAACTAACACAACTAACAATCGATGACATACAAAATATAGAAAACGGACTGTTGGTGAACATACGAGAATATGACTAAAATTGATTGTATATTTACAGTTTTAGATAATAAAAAAGTCACCGATTTTTTTTTTAGAAATATACAAAAAGTATGCTGCTTTACGCCAACTCAAAATTCAGCACAGACGCTTCTTCGTTTTTTATAAAAATGGAGATGTTCAATACAAGTAGTTGGCAAAAATACTTTTGGTAAAATATCTATGGAAACTGCAACATATCTGGAGTTACCGGATGCAAAATTATATACCGGCTACTGTTTTCGACGTTCCTCAGCATCTTTGTTAGCTGATGCCGGAGTAGAGATATCAATTGTGAAACGTCATGGTGGTTGGAAATCAACAGCAGCTGCTAAAAATTACATCGAAAATTCAGTGGAAAATATATTAAAAATTTATAACCAAATTTTGGTTGGTGATAGAGAGGTCTCACTTCAACTTCTAACCAAATTCAGAATAACACAAAGCAAATACAAGTTGTTCAAGAAGAACATGATAAACGTCCGAGAATCAATATTAATAACTGTTTAAATTGTAACAACATTATTTATTCATAATAAAAATTAGAGCTTGTATTATTTATTAAATCGCCCTAGGGCCAAAACATCGTACTTTACACCCGCAAATTGAGTTATAAAGGTGTACTTTTTGGTCCGCTCGTGCAAAAATTATATTTTTAACCTTAAAAACAAACTTTAAGAAGCCTACATTCAATAGATTTGTAAAAAATCTTATTTTACCTCAGTTTGGCTTAAATTTTTTGAAATAAATTGATATGTACTCTGTTCTTTTAGAATTTTTCCTTAATATTCCTTTATAAGCTGTCCGCTCTCCTCATTTTATATGTTTCAGTGTTTCAGCTTCTTTCTACAGCATAAGATAGCATTGGCACAGTATACTGTGGCATTGGTAAGACAAGTTTTTTTAAAAAAAATAAATTCATGTAGCATGTTTTTGTTAGACATGTGTAGGATTGTGTTTATTCTTTAGGACATTGTGAAATGGAGACTTCGTACATTACTTGATTCCATTTCTATTGCATATAGATTTCGTTAATAATCGTGTTTAGATAGTTTTCTGTCAGTATCATTTTCCACTTAAACATTTATATCTATTATGCATAAATATTGTCATGTAAAATAAAATAAATTTTAAAAGTGACTCAAAGGGTTTTATGTGTCTTGTGCCATTTAAAACAATATATTAACCTTGTAATACATCCGTCTCATACATTATTCCATTGATATCAGCTTCTTGCATCAAATATTGTTTTATAAACTTTATTGTATATATAGATTAATAGATATTTATATTATTAATTAATGCTAAGAATAGTTACATACCATTCCCATATATTTATAATGTAAATACTTAATTGAAATTTTAACTATAAACCTATTTCGATTTCAAAATTTATTTTTAGTTACAATATGTAAGACGGAGTGTACTTTTTAAATTTGTAAGCGCGCGAAGTAGATACGCGCCAACTTCATGGGCTAGATTTGTACTTTATGAAACAGTGCTTGGCAGACAATGTACAGGACGATCTGTGTACATGGCTAGATTTGTACGTTATGACGCAGTGTTTGGCAGGAGATGTACAGGGCGAGCTATGTACATTATGACGTTGTATACCTAGCCGTACCACGCATACGCACGATCTTTATGGAGACTCTTGCCTTGTCCACGTCGCCAGTTAAATAATGTAGAATTAAAATTGGTAAAATATTAAAAATATTTTATCATTCTGTCGTATAGGTTCTTAATAAAATGTTAAACAATATTATATGTATAAATATACAATAACAATATATATATGTATAAATATAGAAAATATTTAAAAGTAAAACTGATAAAATAATGACAGATGTCATGTCATATATACGCCAACTAGACAAATGTACTTGTTATATAAATAACTATTATCATATCCAATACCTCACTTTACATTTTATTACATGTAGTATCAGTATCACGTGCATTTTTTTTATCACTAAGGGCCGGTATTTCCATCTTCGGATAAAGTGCTGGATAACTTATCTGTCGGACAAATGAACAATATCGCATCAAAAAATGACATTCAATATAATTTACATCATTTATGCTATTATTTCGATGCGATATTTTATCATTTATCTGACGAATAGTTAACCTGAACTTTATCCGGAGATGGAAATACCGGCCCTAAGTGTCAGTATTTTGACGCAAAATATTATCGTTGGTTAGCTAACTATGAGACTGAGACGCGATTTTGTAGCTTTCTTTTCTACGGTAGATTTTAATCCAGGGAAATTAAGATGTTCACAAACTATAACCTAAAGTTATATATGTTATTAAAATGGGATGCTATATATTTTTTAGGCTCATTCGATAGAGTATTGTAACATTTTTATTTATCTGGGTGAAGTGTAAAAATCAAAGAATTATTATTAATTAAAATAGATGTTGTGACGAAGTGACCCTTGATTCCAGTATTAATACTTGGGTAAACCGTTTGCAAACCATAAAGCTGCAGTTGTCGTTTGGAAAGCCATATTCCGTGTTGAAACTTTCATCCAGCTCCTGAAGCTGCTGCGAATGATCTGAGTGATCCAATCGCACATACGAGTACATCATGTAAAACCTGCAAAATATTATATTTACATTATTGTTAAACACGAACGAAGTACTCACCTGTGTTTTAGTTGTGCAGGGTAAATGGAAACAATTGTTGTAATATTAAAACTGCAAAGGTAACCTGATTAGCAAAGTGCAATGTAAAAGCCTCGTGTACCAAAATGTAACTAAATCTATGGGCAGTCGACCCACACGTTTGACGTATTGTTTCCTGATGTAGTAACTGTTTTTATCCACAACTGTCAAATAATATACCCATAATTCTACCGATTTTTATCAATTAATGACCTTCGTTACTGTTACTAATTGAATAATATTGACAGTTCAATGGAATAATATTATTCAATCGTTATGCCAAATTCAAATCCTACCTTTCAAAGAGTACACACAAAATTACTTTTAATAAGTAATTCTTTCCACATAAAAAGCCAAAATTACACTAGTTTTGTCATTTTTCATACTTTTATTTTCTTCTTAAGCTTGAATTGTAGCTGAATAGTCGGTTTTAAGATTTTATATTTAATGTCTAATCACTTCATAATTTTGTTACAACTACACTGATGACTAGATTTGTCTATGTAAACAAAAACATTTTTGCATTTGTCAGTGAGAAAATTCTACTTATTTTTCAAAACCAATATGTCACTGATATGTTATTATCTGACAATTGTGGATAAAGTATAGTATTCTATTCGCATGTAATGGTTATTACTCATTCGAATGATTTACACCACTCGCGTTCGCTCGTGATGCAAACTTCATTCTCATGAGTAATACCATACATTACATGCTCATTGAATAATATACTATTAAACACTTGCTTGTAGCAATAATACTTTTTTTGTACTACGACTTGTAGATATGGAATTTGACAATAATTGCAGTTGTAAATGTCATCGCGCCTGGCAACACTAGCGACTTGATTTATTTTTGTAAAATGTAATTTGTTGAATATAAATTGTATTGTTGTGTTCATATTATAAATTAAGGAAAACTATGACTATAATTTTCACATATTTTATTGAATTAACTTTTATTGTAAAACGAAAGTGGTGACCTCAAATTTTTACAAAGACATCCCCACTTTTTAAAATTAACCGGTTTTACTTCCACCAGATTTGCCAATTGTTCAATATAAAAGACCGCACATCGCATAGAGAATTCAGTCTCCCAGAGAGACTTTGGTTCCTGGCTCCTCTTGGTCTAAGAGTACTATCTCCGAGCTGACTTCTCCATAATGGTCCTCGTCCGAGACATAAAGAGTAACTGCCGCATTTGCTCGTACCTGCTTTTGCCGCTTCACGGTCAACCGTGTCTCCGCCACCAAGTATAGATGGTCACAGTTAGTCAGGGTTTCTATTTTTCTATTTTGCTACTGTTATTTGTACATATTTTTACACAATTAACATTAAATATTAGTTAAGCTAAACGTGCTTTTCTGTGCAATCCCCTGGCCCTTCCTCCACAAAGAGCAATCCCGGTAACCAGCCGTCTTCTTTTCATACACCACCACCGCAAGAAAGGCGCCAGAGAAAAGTAACCGCCGAGACAAAGAAGACGACGCCAATATGACACAACCGCCCCCGGGGGTGGCGTCGCAATATTTATTAAACGATAAATAAATATTGAAAGATAATAAAAATGATTATTACTATGGTTAAACAAATATTAAATACTAATTTAAAAACTAAGAATGTAATTAATTACTTAAACACTAAGATTATATATTTATTTAAACAATTAACACGACTATTTATACTTTGTACTTTTATTTTACTAACATTCATTTATTTCACTACGCGTCCCAATTTTAGACTGCTGGTCTGTTGCAGACTGTTTACGCGATATTTATATCATTATATTTATATCACCGTTTATTTATATCACATTTAACTGTCTGATCCAGTATCACTAACTGTCCGTATGCCGCAATTCACTTGCTGTTACTGTCCTCGTATACTCTAGCTTCCCAATGTTCATCAACACTACCGAGAATGCACTTCCAGAGCTATCTATGTATACCACTACCTGTATACGCTTAACAGTATACTGCTATGCTCCTAACCTCACTATCTATGTAACTGCTCGTCAACTCAACTTAGCTGACTATATAACTATGTATGTAACTTACTCTCGGGCATAGCTGCGTCCCTTTTATATAGCTGCCATTACTTTCTAGAGAGCTCTAGAATAGTCAGCCCCATATCAACAACGAACACAAAAGGTTCAAGCGACCGGTAGTAATTAAACACGTCTCGCCCGGTTGCTCCCGCGATTACGTCCTCGCTTTACTTAAGCTGGGTACACATATGAGGCAGAACGCGAACGAGGCGAGGCGAGCCCGAACGGATGCCTCGTTCGAGAACTGTTTCGTTGCGAATGAAGCCCACCTGAGGCAGTGAACGAGGCGCCGATCCATATTGTGCGCGATCCATTCGGGTAGTTTTCAACATGGCCGACGACTTGATAGTGTCCGCTGCTGCATTTATAGTTATTGCCGAATTATCGAGAAAGAAAAGAGAAGGCGCTGGTGGATGACAAAACTTTATAGAAATAGATCAATTTCCAGGGGAAATTTAATATTAATTGATATGTTGGACAAGGAAGGAATACTTTTTGAAATTCGATTTTTTTCGCGCCTTCGGGATCCTCTCAAACTTTCATCTTCTTTTTGAGAACTTCTGCATCTTCATTCAAGATTATGCTTATTTCTCGCCAAGCATCCTCTTTTTTTATGTCGTTAAAATAATACTTGTGATCATTTTTTTATAAAATGGGCCTATCTTCATAATGCTTTATTAACAATAATATTTTTTCATTATCCCAAGACATGGTTTCACTGAATGCCAATACACAAACATACAAATACGTTTGCTACACGTGTTCTCTATATTTGTTCATTCGCGTCGGGAAAGTACCCGCGCCGCGCTCCGTGGCAAAGTCTGTGCATGAAAACGCGTCCACGCCGAACCGAATTTTCTTTGATGTACCGACTCTGGACGGATAGCATTCGTACAGCGTCGGCCTGTTCGCTGAACAAGCTGAGGCAATGTGCCGCGCTTCGGATCACCGTCCACACCCGAGGAATCGTTCGTGCTCGCTTTGCCTCGATCGCATTTTGCCTCATATGTGTACGCAGCTTTAGACTCATGCTCAACGCAGCGTAGTTGCTGACACGTTACAGTATATTTTCTAAATTAAACCATGTAATCATTTTATATCCTTACATAACAAAAATATTGGAAAAATGTAACTAATATTTAAATAAATTTTATTTTTATAGTTATTTTTAGTAGGCTATGCATGAAAAAAATTTAAACAAATTAAAACGAAACAAATATTTGTTAATAACTTTATAAATATCAAGAATATGAATTATGCATGAATGGCCGGGTGCACCAACATAAATTAAACTATAAGCGTTCATTAAATTGACAATACTCGATTTGCATTTTTTTGTTTAAGGGTCGATTAAAAATTAAGTCTTATTGGCGCAACTGGCATAAATAATTCTAAATGCCAGGTAGCAGTTTTTCATACATAGCCAACTGAAAAATAACTATGAATATAAACATAAAATTTATTTAAATTTCAATGGAATTTTTCTCAATATTTTTGATAGATATGTAAGGATAAACAATAATTACATGGTTGAATTCAGAAAAAAATATAACTTTATGTTATAGTTTGAGAACCACTGATTAATTTTTTTCTTAAATAAATAAATGTCCGCTTTCATTTGAATGATTTTCTTCTATTTCCAATAATAAAGAAAATAATCGAGGTGTCCCATATCCGAGAAACAGCCTGTATACCACAATGACCGGAGAATATGTGGACAAAATTTGAAGTCCCAAACATTATTCTTAATTCGATTTGAGCTTTTGTACGGTAGATTAACCATCTACAATCTTCTTAATAATAATGATTTGGACTTCAAATTTTGTCCACATATTCTCGGGTCATTCTAGTATATATTCCATTATTGAGTAATTTTTTTTAAACCTCTTATTAACTGGGAGAAAAATAAAGTTCCAAAATGTGCCAAAACCCAATGTTATTTAAATGAGAAAAATAAAGTGCATTTAGGCACGGTTAAATATTAATATTAACCGGAATCATTGCTAGCACATTTTTTTATTTATTTATTAGGAATCACTTTACGGGCGGCCCGATTAAAATCCACCTAATATTTATGTTTAAGAAATTTTGAAACATGCAGTTATTTAAACAATATTATATATTAATGTATTATTAATAATATAAAAACATAAACAAAATATATAATATGTACTATGTAAATAATGTAGAACTAAATTTTAATTATTCTTGCAATTTGCTATACTAATAATACAATCCTAATAAAATTTCTGCTGATATTCTATTGAACGGCCATGCTTTTAATATTAAGAGAGCTGAACAGCTTCGTTCAACAATTAGTCAAGCTTATTGATAAAATTAATAAAATTTCCAATCAATGTAATTGGAACATTATGTGAAATGAAAAGATATCTACATGGAAATATTTAAAATATGTAGCCACACTAAGTATATCTACACGGAATGTCAAATAAAGTGTGATAAAAAGTATAATAAAATAATAGAATACGGCTATGGTAAATTGTATTAAACATAAAATATTTTAAATGAAATATTTTTTTAAAAAGTCCATGATTCTGTTAGTTTTTTAATGTAATCTGTAATATGAATGCATTTCTTGTCACAGATTTCACTAGAGTAGAATACCCCATTGTAAAATGTGTCGCAAAATACTTCCTTGATTCAAAATTTTCCCGTCAAACTTTCTTTGTAAAAAGTCGTGGAAACATATTGTGACTTCCCTATGAAATTTTAAAATTATAATTTCAGTCCCTCACAAACACTGCATAATGTAAATAATTCATACCTTGTACCCTCTGTGAGGTAAGACGAATCCGCCCTCATCCCTTAGAGGGTGAAATATTAAACACGGGGCCAGAAAACAAACGTGCCCCAGAGAATACAATCAGCAAGGTAGAAATTACAAAGAAGTTTTACTTTATAAATACAGGAGCTCTCATTTAGGGATCGTGAATTCAATTTCTGTTAACTTTTATTACAAAATACAAAGGTTATAAAAGGAAAATGAAAGTAGTAAGAGATAATTTGCTAGCCCGCTGGACACATCAGATTTTTTAAAATTTCTATCGTCCATTTAATTATTATAATTTCAAAGCGGGTAGCAAACCGAAAAAATAACGATTAATGGTTAACCGAAATCGAGAACACAATATTTAAAACGGTTTTTATTCACAAACTGCCTTTACTATACAGAGTGTCCAAGATAATTCTTCCAACATGCGGATCTAGAGAACCATGAGATATGAAGTCTGTTAAATTAAACAAAAGTTGCCTCATTAGGAGGCCATTTTAATAGTTTTTTGTTATTTGCGAAAAATGCATAGGTCACTAGATATTCTTGTTGCTCTGCTCTTCGCTGCTCCAAAGTACGCGTATACACATAATTATACATTGAAAGAAAAAACTTGTCTTCCCCGCTACGCTTCGGTCGCTCAAATGCGCGTTGGCCTTGAAGTTGAGTATTCTGATTTTTTGTTCGTGATATTATTTAACTATAAACCAGTATTAATTAATATTAATAAAAATTAATAAATTATTTGTTTCAGTGGAATCAATAATCAGTTCGTGCTTCTTAATAAAAAAATTCTTATATTTAATTTAAAAATGCTTGCTTTCGCCCCAATAAATTGGATGGTAATAAAGTATTTATTTACTATTAATAGATTATTTTTCTCAGTGCAGAGTGCTATTTTTCACTTTTTTCCTCTTATTGCTTGTGAATATGAAAAGCATGTAATAGTATTATTTACGTACAGAGGGCCGAAAGAAAAGGTTTACGCCTTATGTACAACATTTTACGCACAATTGATATACTGTCAGTGTTCTTTCTCATAACTTATCTCGAACGGCAGTAGTATAAATATTATAAATTTGACTATTTAAACGAATATAAAGAAATAAAGAAACTATGAGTTTGAACTAATTATTTCAATTTTTGGGAGATATTTGAAAAAAGTTTACATTTACGCTTACATATATCTAGTAACCTATGTACTTTTTCCGGAAGAGCAAATATGCTATTAAAATGGTCTCGTATAATGCAACTATTGAGTAATTTAACAGATCTCATACTGTTCCGTACATTTTTTCAAATATTCTTGCATAAAACTTTTAAGTTTTGAGTAGGAACAGTACGAATGGTATTGGATAACTAATATATGAAGACATTTTATTGAGCTTAAATTTTCTTGAAATCCTCTATCTTCTTCGTCACATATCATGGAATTAATTAGACATGAAACGAATAAATACCCCCAACGTAGTCACAGAGGAACTTAATGACTATTTACATCCTTCATTCCACTAATTACATTCAAGTTTCTGCAGAACGCTTATACAGACAAAATTCTTACAAGATTATGATTTTAATTTTGATTTATTGAAGTAGACGTAGGTACCTATTAAAAAATATTTATGCAGTGTTAACACTGTAGTTTAGATAACAAGATTGTCCAAGCAAAAAAATCAATTTGTTGGAAATTGTTAATGAAACAGGTGGAAATCTTCCACTAAAAGGGGATCCGTATAAGAACAAGAGTAAAAACAGTCGTTTCATAACAATACGGCCGACTATTTAATCGCCCTGAAAATAATGATTTAGTTTGGAGTAAAAACATAAGGAAATGAACAAAATATTACTACAGAATACAACAGGATTACGCTTGAACTGAAAGGATAATAGATATTAATAAATCAATTTGATTTAATGACAGATTTGATACAGATTAAAGTAGATTATTATTAAGCTTAGAATGTCCGAATTATTGCAATTTAATTACTAGAGATTTGTCCATGGTGATTTATATTATATGATATCAGAAACAAATAAAGCTTCCATTATGGTAACAGTATTTATATCTTCCATCTACAGTAGGCAATGAAATAATTAATGAAGTTACTTATGCTAAATCCCAGGCTGAAAGTTTTGGTAAAATATTCATTTTAGAATAAAATTTTCTTGTTTTTGTGCTGGTATCTGCGTGTGTATGAGTATTCTGGAAACAAATTCCTTCAATACCATGAGATTAAAAAATATAAAACTTGTCTAAAGTCTGATTCCCACGGCGCGAGACCTAAAAAGCATTTTCTCGGTATGTTTGTTTGGTGAATTAACAAGAAACAGGTAAACCTATAAATTCTTTATTTACAAAAATAATAACTATGTTTGGTTTAGTCTGCTTCTGGTAGACACAAGATAATTGTAAAATATTGCATGTATAATATATCAGATGTGGCCACTAGAGGATTGAACACCTTGTTGCTAAGATGTCTCACGATAGAAATTTGAATTTAGTTAATATTTTTTTAAAATGTGCTTTTTCCAATTGGCATTAGAAGTACGATTTTTTGACCTCTAATAGTCTGTAAAATATCACTTTTACGGCCGAGACAGTAAAATTATTTTGTAATTTTAAATGCTATTTCAGTTAACAATAACAATTCTTCAGGAAACATGCGAGTAGTATCCGGAGTAAAAAGTTTTAGACATCATCACGAAATTAGGATTGGTATTAATGCCACGTTCATTTTATAGTTCTGACATTTCTCCGTTCGATTCTCTCTTGTTTCAGTTCATCAAATAGTCATTACGTGATGTTAAGTTTTACAGTATTAAAGAGTGAAAAAAAAGTCCGGCATTGATGTAGACATGAAACAAAAATTTCTTTACTCCAAACGGAGGGCTTGAGGCATCCTGCAGTGGGTAAAAACAGGAAGGAAAGCTTGCCAACATGTCAAACACTACGTCGAGGCGTCTTTGTGAAGTAGGATGTTTTAGATGAGTTGGTGTAAAAAAATCTATTGAATTCCAAGAAAAAAAAAAACTTATGGCTCTATTAAATTTTGTGAAGAGGTATAAACATTGGCGATAGCCAATTTGAAAAAAGTCTTTTTATACTGAATTTGAGTTCAAACTTCAATTAATTAGGCTGGAATATTAAGCTACAATTAAGTTATATAGTTTTAATGTTTTCCAATCAAATACTCTTCTGTCACTTCTTTATAAAGTTATTACGAAAATAACTTCAATAGAAGAAGTTGTCGGCAATCCCTGGAACATATTGACAAAATTAAATTTATAAATAATATACTTATTTTCCACAAAATGAAATTTGTTATTTCACTAGTATAGCTATTAATATAGAAATGAAACCTTGACAAATATAATTATTCATAAGTGCTCTAATTAGACACAAAAATTTCACGGTTTCATAGTATAATATATAAAAATACTCATTTCCATTGATAATTTTTAAGAACTTAATATAATATAATCAAATATATAGCCAAAAATAAAGGATACAAACCTCACAGTCATATTCAACATTCACTAACATCTTTGTTTGAATTTTAAAACTGCTGCCAATGAACCGAGAGCATTTCTAACTTTATTGATATTATTATTGTTAAAATTTCTTACCCAATACACATTTGTTTCGTAAGTAGTTGTATATAGTGTAATTTATTATTTGTCCTGCATGATCAGACATTCCACGATCCAGAACATCTGTCTCGACGCAACATTTGCTCCAGATTATTTAAAATGTTATTACCTACTAAGGTGGTTTGGTGATTGCGTATACTAGCTTCACGTGCCAACGGTTCTGTATTCGAATTTCGGGTAAGGTATGGATATCTGCTGTGTATGTTCTTTCATCATCTCATATCCGTCAACGATACGTGAACAAATGATATGTAACGAAAATATAAGGAAAAATTGACACATCTCCATCAATTCATCAAAATTATAATAACTTGTAGTAAAAAAATTATAAACAATAAAGAATTATTATTAATAGTTAAAATGTTATCAAGGCAAGAATTAAGTCGTGTGGGTTAGTTAATTGTTATATTAATATTAAATGTTTCTAATAGACGTCTAAACTCTCTAGCTTGAGGAAAATCTTCAAGAATGTTAATATTAAAATCACCCAAAATAACAATTTTATTATAAGATAGAGTAACTATTCAAATTTGTTTAAGAATATCTGATAATCGCCCGATCTGTATATATTCTTTAATAATTACAATTCTGAATTATTTAATGACTAAGCCACAAAATGCACATAAAATAAATTAAATTTAAATTAATTTTTACTGCCTCTGCGAAGGCGTAAATTCAACAATTTTTAAAGCAAAACAACGAATTTTATTCATAAATAACTCCATAAAGAATAGCGAGGAAGTTGATAATTAATTTAAAAAAAAATTGTTTCCCATGTTAAACGCTATGTCACCGTTTCTCGTTTTCACCCTCTGATTTAATCAGAAATTTTTACATAAAACCAACAATAGATTTGAAATGAATTGCCTGGAAAGTTTTGAAATCAACAAAGTCTTACCACTAGTTCACAACGGCATATACACTACTAATGAACGAACAATTAAATGTATTCCATTGTCCACGTCTATTACTTTCAATATGTGTCATTGAAAATTCTCAAATACATTCGTAAGACAGGAATAAAGAATACGAGTAATCAAAAATGGCAGCGAAATACATTGAGGTTCAAATACTCTTATAAGGTTTCCGCGAGGGTTTCCGATTTATACTATTATCTTTCCTATATAATCAGCTCTCGTTACAAGAAGAATTATTTACGACACTTATGTAAAATGAAATTAAATGGAATCAAATAATAAAATTATATCTCATTTACATTAAATGGATGCCCGAAAAAAGTGACATTGTGGTGCTCACTCCACGACAGTTTTGAGATGTCGACAGATGACGCGCGGTAAACGTCCTGCGGTACAGAAATGTCGTCATTACCGAAATCCGACAAATTGAAGCACATTAGCTTGAGCATACCCAATTGGTGATATATTTATTTATTTATTTTATATGTACATTCTGCTGTGCAACAGTGTACAACAGTGTACTGTTTATGTTTTCTTATAAAATGTGTTACAGTTCTACGAATAAATACATATGCTTTATTTTGTTTTCCATTTCCATGTAACTTTACATAGATTCAACACCACAGTAATTGCTTAGCAACGCGCGATCTAAACATGTAAGATCTAAGCGTAAAATTTGTCTTGTTTTATCTTTAAACCCACCCACATACAAATAAACAACGCTTACACTACACAAAAGAAGGGTGCGAAACAATCTACATAAATAAATACAAAGAATAGGATAAAAGAAAGAATATATGTATTTGTTATTTCCTTCATACATGCTGTATGTTTATTTCTTGCTTCATAGTTAATTGCAGAACATTACACTCAAACTATTTCTCACGAGGTATTTGTCTTCAC
The DNA here is from genome assembly GCA_963082715.1 of Harpalus rubripes. Taxonomy (NCBI): domain Eukaryota; kingdom Metazoa; phylum Arthropoda; class Insecta; order Coleoptera; family Carabidae; genus Harpalus; species Harpalus rubripes. The sequence continues at coordinate 43,245,664 of OY720456.1, read as the reverse complement.
CTGAATTCTATTCTTTTGCCCGTAAATGTAAATGAAAGATGAGTGTTATTACAAGAACAATAAGATCTCACGATCTCAGAATTGTTGAAGTTTTGCAATGAGAACTATGTAGTTATCTGATGAGCTACTTTATCTAGAAACTTGCAAAATATGCTAAATATTTCTGTAGATAAAATACTTTTACCGTTCAAAATTACAGACTGAACTTTTTCTTTTCAAAACTTAAAGCATTAAAATTCATATTGATTTAAGTGACAAAAAATGTTATACATATAAGATTTTAGCGTCAAAAAATCTATGGGCCACGTGTATTGTTATAGAAATAGAAAACGTGTTGTCAAATTTCAGATGCGGTTGATACGTGGGTATAGTTTATATATTTTTTAACTGAAAAACACCGATCTTTCAATTACGGTTACAAAGAAACCCAAAATATTACTCGCAATAAATAGAAATATAAAGACGCTCACTGGTTTCGCAAGGTTCTTTTACAGGATTGTACGTTCTCATTCGACATTAAGAGGTGTATTTGATTTTAATCGCAGCAGATGGTAATGATAATATACAGGTCAACCAAAAAGATGTTTCCACTCGTATTTTCATAACAATGCCTTCAAAATTATGTTAACACGATATTGAACTTGCTTGGCTAGATAAACTCTCTATCTCCGAGTCCATCCTCATGTCGTCAGTTTCTGCTACTAAACTTTTATCTAGCATCTTTGTTGTACACACATAGTATGAGACAGTTATTCGCTATCTCATTATCGTCAGTGTCACAGAGGGGTATATATATACCCCTCTGTGACACTGACGATAATATATATATATATATATATATATATATATATATATATATATATATATATATGCTATATTCGTCCAACCAACGGTAAAAATGAAATAGAAACTACCCTGTAACAACGGTAACGAAAATCATTTTTAAATATTTGAATATTCATGTTATTCTGTCATTCATGTGGTGATTTGATCACTGGCATTGAGTTTGAGCTTTATTGTATGTTTAGTTCTTTGTCCATATTATGCAGAGCATTTTGTTATTGCAAAGGCGGCGTTTTTAAGATTGCCATCATTCAGAGGTTCTTCTAAGGATTTTTTTCCACTGCACAAGGAAATAAATCCTTGTATATTGTATTCCCTTTAAGCCATTCAGCAGATGTCGCTCGCATCAACGCCAATTTTAAGTAGCCGAAATTACACTGGATAAACTTGTCTCGTCTCCAATTTCAGCCGATCAGAGATGTTAAAAGTATTCCCTATTCTCTACAATACTGAATGGCTTAAATGGAACAGAGTATAGGTATATAATATTTTGGTGAAAGATCTTTGTTTAATTCATTTCAAGTTGGATTATAACGAAATACTAGAGATAGAAAAGTTGCGGAAACTGACGCTTCCAGAGTTAGTTCTTAACTATTTCTACGGAATTAAATTTAAAAAATATAAAATCGTGTCTCGGAATAGCTTGTCGGTAGATTCCGAAAATGCGGGTTTGTATATTTATTACAACATGCCTTCTCTGTAGAGTGAGATCCCCGGAAAGCCACAATGATAAGCGTGAGCACAGAGTCAAGGCAACCTCTAATGGTATTTTTGCTGAGGCCAATGTTAATGATGAGGATAAGACAAGCGAAGAGTTAGGGAAAAGCTAATACAATGGTTTATTCGAAATAAATTAAAAATAACTGCACAGATTTTAATTTCCCACTACACAATTTGCTTTTCCTACTGCACATTTTGTGTCTAACTGCACGTTAGAATAACCTCTGCCATCATTTATTGCAACATATTGCTTTTAGACAATAAAAAGAGGAATATCCATCCATTATACTTATATTTATTCAATTGGTTTATAACTATTTATATTTCGAATTTTGATAAATAACAAAATTGACACAATATAGGTTATATTATAATACTGTCCGTTGTCAGTTTTGAATTGCAATAATACTTCGAAAAACACACGATTTCACCCGAGAACATCATGTCATTATTACATTACATTATCATTATCAACAAAAATTATAAAACCTTCGCAAAAAACCTTAAAATATAGATTTTTAAGTTACAAAAACTGAATATGTTATTTAAGTATTCCGACATTTAGGTAATATTAAGTTACATCGCTTTTATGAGTAATACCAGCTTTAATTCTATTAGTATTGTCCCAGACGTCTTGCAGGGTAGATTTTACTAAATCTGAAAATATATTTAATCAACAGATACAATTTGTATAACAAAATAATGTAAAATATACCAAATATCGAAAATAATAAAAGGGTATTTTAGAAAATAGCATTTTCTTAGTCAAATATTATCCCTCGTGACGAATAGGCATAGCTTAATAATATTTATTTCTATTTAAGCTCTCCTTTCCTGTGCAAACAGTATTCGACGGAATCACCTTTCAGATTAGTAGTTTTGATACTGTTTAGTTGATACTCAAGCACTTTACTTGCGATTAAAAGCATCTATCTCTTTCTTATTTGAATACATTGTTTTGTAAGTTTACTTATATATATATATATATATATATATATATATATATATATATATATATATATATATATATATATATATATATATATATATATATATATATTATTTGACCACTGGCACTGAGTTTGAGCTTTATTGTATATATATATATATATATATATATATATATATATATATATATATATATATATATATATATATATATATAGGTACATAATAGTTATTTACGAGGCTAAATTGCAGTTTATCCAGAATTCAAATTTTTTATATTAATGGTTATATATACATGGCAAACCATTAAAAAGACTAAATACCGCTAAAAATTGGGTGCGGGCAGCTATTTTTTTAGAGATTTAGGCATTTTTTCTGGAAAAAAAAATAGGTTAGATGAACTATATATATTTCCATGGTTAAGTAGGTACTTATGCATTCATACGAATAATACTGTTTCAATTAATGTATATTTGCAAAATTATGTCTTATTTTCCGTCTTATCCTACGTTTTATAACATTTTTTATTTACAATTTTGCGTTCATCTGTCAAACTATTATAAACTAACATGAAGACAGTGTGATGATCGATGAGCGATGTCGAATGTGTTTGCCTGGTGTGCTGTAGGTATTGTTTTTGTCGGGATTTTTTATAAATTTCTTAAAAAATACATGTGTTTTTTAAAAAGTTTCTTAAATCATTACTGTGCGTTAGGAATTGTTTTTGTCAGGATTTAAAAAAAAATATTTAAAAAAAAATATATATAAATACCTGTTTCCGTGCTCCAATTTTGTTTCCTTATATTTTAGCTAAAATATATATATATATATATATATATATATATATATATATATATATATATATATATATATATATATATATATATATATCCAGCTATTTACGATATGTATTAAAAGAGACATTTTATTTTGTGAGAAGGAAGTTTGTAACAAAGTAGAATAGACTGCTTAAAGTTTTTATTCAATAGGTACAGATTTCACTCACAAATAAAAATCCAATTTTTTGGTTACATGTTAACTAATTGGATTGGTAGATTTTATGACTAAGTACCTACTTACTAAAAACTAATCACATGGGTAATAGGATAGGCTAAAACTATTTTACAGTACTGACATAACAGATTATCGGCAATAAATTGTTTCCAAAATCCATATCAATTTGTGACTTGAAGTTTAAAATATAACATTTAATTCATTTAAATTTATTTCGGTACTATTTGATATTAATTTTCCTTTCTTTAGTATGAGACAACAGGTTTTTTCTCTTCCTGTCCCATAAAACATTATGGGGTTTAGAGAATCAAATTCTGAATTGTTAATGCCTAATTAATTTATCAGTTGATGTTCAAGTAAACTTTTAATTCAAAAATATGGTAAGACGGATATACCTGTACACTCTACATAGTACGCGATTTTGAAAGAACGCGTATAAATCTATTTTTACCACGTCTACAAATTAAATTTACTCGGTTACAAAAATCAAATATTCCTATGATTTTTTACCTCTCGCTAAGAGTGGTATTGTATTCATGCTAAAAATCGCATAGCCAGATTTTAGTGAATAAGCACATTTTAAGGTCCCTAGAATACGATTATAACATTTTTACGATGATGTCCGTATATATATATATATATATATATATATATATATATATATATATATATATATATATATATATATATATATGTGTGTGTGTGTGTGTGTGCATGCGTGCGTGCGTGTGTGTGTGGATGTGTGGATGTTGGATTCACGATTTCTCAAATACTATAAGACTTAAGACATTTTTAACTACGGATTCCTCAATCTAACAATAATGGGAAGAGTTGAATAAGTTTTAATAACAATTGGACAACCGGAAGTAGTTGTTACAAGAAAAAAGTCATCTAAATATTATTTATCGAAAATTTATGTAAATACTTATATTAAAGAACGTTAAATTTTTTATTCGATAAATATAAATTCATTATTATATCTTCTATAGATTTAGAGATAAAGAAATGCACATAAAATAATTTGATGTAAAAAATCTCAGATCAAACTACTACAAGGCAAGAAATTCAAATGTTTGTAATTGACACATAAATGTTACTGTCAACAATATTTGTATGCCACTGTCAAAAAATATTTGTACATTATTATGAAGATTATGAAAATAAAAAAAGTCAACAACGCAAAAGAATATACGTACAACAGAATATAAAAGGAATTTGCGAAAAAATGACGAATATAAAGAAAAAGAAAAGGAAAGTAGAAAAAGAAAATTTCAGGATATTGAATATAAAGAAAATGTATGTATTGTACATAATTTATATTAAAATATCCCATAAATTTTGCAAATATATGTGAGAATTATTTTGTAGTGAGACATGAATATATGTATTTGTATTTAAAAATATTTTTCGTTTTATGCGTACAACCAGGTAAAATATCTGGCGAGAGGTTATGTGCTGGCCACATCAGATTTTTTCTTTAAAACTTTGCCTAGAAAGTACTCGATATAGTTTTAAAAGAAAAATAATATAAAAATTTTTTTACGTATGTTAAACCACAGAACGAAGTATTGCGTCACGGATTCTCGTATTCAGCTTTAAGTGCCTCTATTGTAATACAGATCTTGTGTAGTGTTGGATAGATTGATAATAAAATTAAATATAACTTTTAAAAAATAGAACAGATAATAAATTTGTGTACAGCATTGAATGAAGTATATTTTAATTAACTAACATCCGGAACTATTCATTTCTGACGACTCGATATTCCAATTTATCCATTACAAAAAAACACACAACACATCAAAAGCCGTATAAAAAAAACTATTTCCAGATCAAGTTGAAAATTTGCGTTTGTTATTATGACAATTGAAACATCAAAACAAAATATTTCATTGATATCAAAGCCTACTCTATATTAGGACGAGAACTTTTCACCTTACCCTCGTATTTAGAAAAAAATCTAAAACGCTTGAAAATGAGTAAAATTATTACCGACCGAGGTGATTTTGTGATAACGTACTACTAGCTTCATGTGGCAGCTGTCCTGGGTTCGAATCCTGGGTAATGTATGGAAGTTTGTGTGCGTCCATTCCATCATCTCATATTCATCAATACAATGTGTAAAAATGAAATTTTATAAAAATATGAAATATTGATTTACCCCATTATCATAATTGTAATAAGTTGTAGTTTATATATATATATATATATATATATATATATATATATATATATATATATATATATATATATATATATATATATATATATATATGTATAGGGTATCCGTCCATAAATAAACCAGCAAATATCTCGCTTATTATTACTTATAGCGATTTCAACTATATAATAGAAATTATAGTATATTAACTCCTCTACAAAATTTCAGATGCAGTTCAATATTATTACTTCTGGTTTTCGAGTAGTTGATAGTAACTTTTAATTTTTAAATGAAATACCCAATATATTTTTTCAAATTTGAAAAGTACATGAAATTTGCTATCCAACTGTATAAAAACAATCATATGTTATATTATTAGAAAATAGAATGGCGAATGATTAAAATATTACATTTTTATTAAATGTAGAAGACAGTTTTTGAATAAGACATATTTTAATGACATGATATAACAGATATAATAATTAAATATCGTACTCGTATTAAAGAAAATGTACATCAATTTAAATATTTAATTAATTATTTTTTTATATTTGAAAGGTAATGTGCAATACATGAAATTTAACAAAAATGTAATACTTTAATCAATCGCCATTCTATTTTTTAATAATACAACATATGATTGTTTTTATTCAATTGGATAGCAAATTTCATATACTTTTCAAATTTGAAAAAATATATAGGGTGTTCGATTTGAAAATTAAAAGTTGGTATCAATTACTCAAAAAACGGAAGTAGCAATATTGAACTACTTCCGAAATTTTATAGAGGAGTTATACTATAATTTATGTTATATGGTTGAAATAATAAGCGAGATACTTGCTGATTTATTTATAGACGGACATCCTGTATATATGTAATACAATAAGGTATTTTTGTTACTATTATTATTTATTATTATTATTATTATTATTATTATTATTTTCCATTTTTAATTATTCTCATTTATTTTTATTCGAGAAATTGTGCTGACTGTTGACAATGAATTTTTAAATTTTCGTAGTTACGTGGTGATTTCCCAAGTTCATAAATAAATACCTTTAACCTATATCACTGCACATTACCCATTTCGGGGTACGTCAATCTACATTTAGTCGCAAATTTCCGTAAAGACGATATATCTGCTCCGATGAGAACATCAGTGATGTATGGAGAGAGAGCAAGTTTACATTTATACATATTTTTGTAATTATGACAAGAAAATATCAACTTATGGCATCAAAATTTGAAATTGTAAAGTATCTACGTCCAACAGAATTTTTTTAAAATTCTACTGCGAATATCAACTGGCAATTTTTTCTTTCACCCTCTTGCACATACTATATGAAAATGAGACGGTCAATACGTCAAAAAAATCGGTACCCAAGGTATAGAAGCACACAAGAGTGCTCTCCTGAAAACCCTGTCCTTCACGCGAGTGTGATAGAAATAGATGCGTGTATGTTAGTGTTAGTGCAAGAGGGATGAAAGACAGAGTGATGTATCATGCATGGCGTGTTTCATTTGTTCATGTGTCACTGTCAATATCACATAAAGGAGGCAACGCATCTAGAGTTTATATGAATATTTCATTCTAAAGGATTGCCAGTGAAAAATATCTACAAATTACGAAAGATATGGGAAGGCTTTTCACGAGAATTCTTAAGAAAAGGACAAGATCTATTTATTTAAGAATATATTCTTTTAGTTGTAAGGTGTCTGGTATTTTTCACTAAGACAAAATCAATAGTCACTTTATTACAATACCGATAGGATATTCATATAATGTAATAAATTTACATTACTAGTACGATATTATGATAACGATATGATACAGTTTTGTCTTTTATGTATAATCTAAAGAAAGTAATTCTGTAATGGTTTTTTATAGACAGAGAACTGTCTTACAATAATATTTAAATATTACAGAATTTTAACTCACTTTTGTTACATTTTTAAGTGACATTTTAAAATAAAAATTGACGTAGGTATTTGACGCAACCTAATATACATATACGCGAACGCAGCCGTCTATTCTTTCGTACATATTAAAATATTGCATTGTCACTAGTGCTATATGTTCGGCTGTCTGTAACCGAAAAAAGTTGGAACCAAATACTCGGCTTCAAAAGTATCCGGATACCCGGAATCGGTTTTATTGGAATTGGGTAATGGAATCTGTCTTCAAAAGCGGATAGTGGAATCGATATTCAGATTCGGCTAGTGGAGCCGATATTCTGATATCTGGTCCCTGGTCCTGTTGGAAAGATTTTTTCAAGGATATTTTATTTTATTAATAGACATATGGCTTAAAGTAAAATTAATTCACTCGTAAGATATGAATAGGAATCAATATTACTTCAAAAAACTTAAGTATTTTTAAAATTTCTTTAGAATATATTATCACATAATAAAGTGAATTGTAGAATGAAAACTCCCGCCGACTTTCATTTTCATTTTATATTTTTACCAGTGATTGATTTTAATAACAACAGGGTGACTAACAGTCGGAGAATGAGAAAAATCAGGGAATTTCGTATTGTCTGGAAAAGTCAGAGCATTTTATCAAACAAGGAAAATATTTAAAATTACCTTTTTTTATTTTTATTGGGACGATTTTCTTTTTTTTTGCTTACCAACCCCGAGTCATTCACAAAAGAATGTGTTATGGAAAAATAAATTTAGTCAGAGAAAAGTTATGGGACTAGTTTACACTAGAACTGTGATTAGTTCCTAGAACCGGGAACCGCTTATTTTCTGTTCTGAAATCGAATCCAGTTAGTTTTAAATTTTAAAAACGGGCATCCGGAAAATTTTATAATCGAAATCGAATCTAGCCGGAATCGGTTCTCACAACTAACTATGATACATTAATTCTTCAAAAGTAACGAAGCGATATTGTATCATGTTTGCATCATCGACATATAGCTAGTGTAAATTAAGTGGATATCATCATCGTATCGTAATTGTATAGAGAACTTCGATGTAAATGATTCCAGTAAAAAACACTAATGTAAACAGTATCGTATCATGATAGTATCACTAATATAAATTAAGCCAAATTCGTTTGTGAAGTATTGGGCCGGGATTCTAGCCGTTTCTGTGGCATTTTACTTGCATTTTAATTGTGCAGGTTGCCTGTTTACGTCTATATTCTCACCAAGGGATATACAGTTTATAGTGGGTTGAGAACTGCACTAACTCAGCGATATTTTTCCGTTAATAATTATCGTTCATCAACTACATGAATTTAACCACAATCTATCGGTCACCATCTGAGGAACATTACCTAATCAGTCATCATTGCGTCTATTTGTTCTAATTTATTGGTAAAGTTGTTGAAGGTGTACCATTCAGTCATTATTGTAATGAGAGTGAGTCGTTTTCGAAGCGACAAAAACATATTAAAATTTAGAAGTAAACTACCAGTAAATTTAAATAGGTACGTACATTTAACAAATTCAAAGTGTAGTTTTACTCTTATATCGTTTTCATTTCTAAAGTTATTTCATTGCTTGTTATTAATGCAATATAATACTTGCAGCATATTAATTAATCCTAATATTATAGAGAAGTGTTTATATACCTTATTGTACATTAAACTAATTTTGTAATGTTTCTAAGACCAGTAGAAAATAATATAGGTACATAAATCAGAAAAAAAACTATATAAAAGTTTCTTTAGTAAAATGTATGAAATATACCAGAGAGAATACCTATAACAATAAAAATATTTTTATTAACTACTAGAGTATAAAGGTCATTTATCATGTTGCAAGTTCATAATACAAGTTACGTGCAAGTTAGATTATATTAAATGTCAAATGATATTTATACATCATTATTTACAGTATTCATCCATTTGTTAAAAAAACAAAAAAAATAGTATTACGTAGTAATTTATTATTCATAAACATAACCTATAAATGCATTGCGGATACAGCGATTTTTTTTTGCTGTAATTTATTTTATTTCAAACTATGTACATTTCATTCTACCATGTTTATTTTATTAGTTCAAGATTTATCGTTCTTTAATCCGTGTACACAATTTGTTACTTCAATAAATTTAGAATATTTTTCATGTTGATATGTCAGTAGCATTTTTCGTTAATTAGCCACTTTTTATTCTAGTTGCATACATTTTGTTAATTATGCTTAAAAGCGTGAAAAAAGGGCCATAGCGTTTAATTTTTTCATCCGTTTGCGTTAAAATAGTGCATCTTTCTTCATGCTTTTATTGTGTGAAAAATAATACTTTAGAAATCCATATTAATGAAAAAAGTGCACTTTATCGAATGTAGAAAAATAAAAATCACAATTGCAAAATACTATTGAAATGGGATTATTAGATTATTATTCCACCAGATAAAATACTACTGAGTCTGGGACTAAAACGTCCCGATAGAATAATTTTTACATAGATAAATAATGTGTAAATAAAAATTTTGTTGTTCAGACTTTTATTATTAACAAATAAATATGTTTCTTCATAAATATGTACTGTAGATGAAAACATTAGTTTTTTACTTTTTGTATAAAACTATAGCTGCATCTGCTGGCAAGAATTGTATTTGTACTTATAGCGTTTTCAGCTTACCCAGTGCAAGTGCGCACTGAGTGCAACATATCACGTGAGCACACTGAACGAGTTCTACCCTCAATCGCCATATTTGCACTGACACTATTTCACTTGCCTAGGGAGTCAGTGCACAAAAATCGCACTGAGCCAGTGCACGGTGCAACTTTTTCTTAAGCTGAAAACGCATCAGCTGACTAATTTTTGCACTCAATGAAAAGCTGGAAACGCTCAGTGCAAAAAAGTGCACACCAGTGCGCACTCGACATGTAAGCTGAAAACGCTATTAGAGTTGATACAAGTATAAACTAATAGCGTTTTCAGCTTACAAGTCGAGTGCGCACTGGTGCGCTTTTTTGCACTGAGCGTTTTCAGCTTGTCATTGAGTGCAAAATTTAGTCAGCTGATGTGTTTTCAGCTTACGAAAAAGTTGCACCGAGCACTGGCTCAGTGCGACTTTTGTGCACTGACTTCTTAGGCTAGTTCAATAGTGTCAGTACAAATATGGCGGCTAAACAAAATCGTTTTCAGCTTAAACTGCACTGCCATCGGATAAGGGCAGAACTCGTTCAGTGTGGTCACATGATATGTTGCATTCAGTGCGCTCTTGCACTGTGTAAGCTGAAAACGCTATAATACATTGTGCAAATGGAATTGGCCTACAGTTTTGTGATAATACAAACTTATACAGAGTTGTAACTAGCACAGCCGAATATGTTTAATTATACTTTCGTAATTTCCTGTTTCTCTAATTATTTTAGGTAAAAAAAGTTGTAGAACATAAAATTCTGCATCTGAATCAATGAGCAGAAATTAGTATGAAATTGTCGGAAATCACCCTAAAAATAGCGATAGCCATGGAATTGAAATAAAATAATTAGCAAATATCAAACGGTTTGTCTGTCAAATGCAGAATTTTATGCTCGACAACTTTTATTTGAAACATTTGTACCTAAAATAATAATTAGGGACGCAGGAATTACGAAAGTATGATCTTACATGTTCTATCTTCGGCTGTGCTGGTCACTGTCATCCTGTATGTAGAACCTACAGTACGATATAATCGAATGTGTCTAGAGCACATAAGTCTTCGCAGTAGCGAAAATGTTAATATATTTTGTTGTTAATAGTACATTACTTATCTAGTTTTTCAAGTATCATTCTATTAGAATACTAAATGACGTAAACAATTTTTGCAACAAAATTTTAATCTAAAAACCAACTTCTGAATCCACTAAAATAATTTTCTAGATGTAGTGTTTACGCTATTTTATCTTGTCCCGACAATATTTTCAAAAAAATACAATTGAAAACAAAAATTCAAAAACCTGGAACCTTGTCATTATATACAGATTTATTAACCTCGCAACGTAATTATCATATATTGTTCTGAGAGATTATTTTACAGGACTAATTCGGTAAAGTATTGTATTTATATTAAAATATTTTCCGGAAAATATCTTATTTTCCAGTCGGTTGCAGATAACAACATATTTTGTTAATCTATATTAAACTGAGATAGCGTAGTGGTAACATTGCCGTTTCTCATACTCCGGGTTCAAATCTCGCTAGGTTATGGATATTTGTGTGCGCCGTCTTTATCATCTCATCTCCATCGACAAAAATTGAGAAATACTTCGGTTATAGGAAAACTATCTCATCTCCATTTTTTACCGCTTCCAAATCGGATTAGGTCACCGTGGAAGTGTAAACCAAACCTGAACCATTCTCCTTGAAACAAAGTGTGCTCTCCTGTAACAAAATTAACATATAAGAGTATGGTAATGGTAAAACACTACGGCTCGGTGTGTTTGCTAATTGGGTAATATAATAAAAATAATATACAAGCGCAATTAGCTTGATTAATAATAGATATTTTATTTTTAATTAGAATGAAATAATGTACGTTTAAATATTCCTCAAGATTTTTTAATAGACTTCTTATGCAAATCATTAATTCTTGTATAATTTATTGGCTAAAACGTTGTGCATTAATTTATTTGTACCAACCCGTCCTAAATATATCTCACAATCTGTGATTTGTATTCGGGTGACAGTTGTGCGACAGAAACCGAGAACTAATTACGCAAATTCCGATTTGTAGATTCAGATCTGAGATCTCGTCACAGGTGTTACATCTCACATTCTGGTTATTTTAGATACCGCAACTTTTGCATCTAATTCCTCACAAGATGTGAGAAGTGTAAAACACTCTTTCAACTTTGTACTACAAATATTCTGGCATAAAATTGATGTGTGAAAGTGGTTTGGGTGATACTGTAAGCTATGTTTTACTCTGATAACTTACGTAGTGGTGTCAGGATAACAGGGAAGTGCGCGCTCCATTATATTGGTTCAATTACAATTTTCCAACCTCGTCACTCACTCCCCGTACGGTTGCGACGTTGATAACAGCGTTGTATAAAATCGGTTATTTGCGTTGCTAAGTTGTGTTTCACGAAACATAATTCTTGGCGTATATTGGTCGCAAGCAAATGTAATCATATTATCCAACGATATAAATAAACAAGTGATATTTTTGGCATATCTTGGAAATATTCTAAAAATTCGTTGTATAATCAACATATATTTCTCGAATCTCGAATATACAGCTTGCGGACTCGATGTTTTACCTGAAATCTCATCTCGTCCTCTCTACTGTATATTCGATTATTTTCAAAACTCTTGTTGTATTACTACTGAAAATAGTATAAAATACTCGTTACAGGAGACTATTCAAGCTCACGTTCGTTCGCCCACTAACGGCAGCACGCGTGTCTGAATAAATAACTCGTGCGCTAAAATAGGTTGCCTTCTGGTACTTATGTTTTAATATAGATACTAATCCCACTAGCGGGGAAGTGAAGTAAACAATAAGTCACAACCCAACTGTTTGGTAAGTTCGAAACGCACATATTATTAATCAATTGTAAATAAAATATTTGATTTTATATAAAAATATATAAATAAATTTATTATCACGGCATATTACCCATATACCCATTGCTGGGTACACAGATGTTGATAATGATGATGACATATTCGTATCGTGCGGGCGTTTACCAGGCGTCACCTCACCGGCACTCATTCTGGCGTGGAGAGTGCACCACAGGGGTCTATTTTGTGCCATTTAAAATTAGAAATAATTTGCGTCGGTAATTTTATTTATTTTAACACTTTTAAAAAATACTTTATTAGTAATTAGCTAGTCCCGAATAGAATCATCATTGGTGACGCCACATTCGTTTACAATATATGGCCGCTCTATCTTGTATAGTTATCAGTGTGCATCATGAGCCTGAGAGATAGATATTATATTGAATTTTCAGAAAATACTGCTAAGTAATTGAGAAGAGATAAATACAATCATTTTTTCTACATGTGTAGGTACTTAATATATCAAGTTGTATGCAATTTTAAGCAACATTTTTTATGGATATTGACGAAAATAACCTACATTTAACCATGAGAGAAATAATTCTAAGACATTTATAGTCAATTATATTAACAATATAACAAATATATGTAATATTCAGGCTCGAAGGTATAAAGGCAGTACAATTTTTGAGCAAAATCAAATAGGTATATGACAGCAATAAAAACATTAATTCGCTTTGCTTTAATTTATTTAAACGATATTTGATATTTAACTTTCGTTTAAGAGTTTTTACTTTAATTTAACAATTAAAACATAACCCTATTTCAAATATTCACAAACGTAGCTAGTAATATGAAATCTTTTTAAAATGTTTGGAACAAATAACTATGGCATTGGAAACCTTTTCCCCTGTTTTTATTGCTCTGATCTATTGATTCTTGCAAACCAAACTTATTTATTATGAATACTTTTCGTATTCCAGGTTTTGGAAATCGATGGAAGGAAAAAATTTGTTTTTCTAGAAGCCTTTGAATGACATCCATATACGCAACTATTTATATTACAAATTTTCTTGTTTGCCATTGCACTTAGACAAGCTTTTATGCAAAAATTCAAAACAACAGAACACGATATAAATGACACCACACCATATCTAGACTTTATAGTAAGCTTTATAAAACCGCCACCAGATGGATACGGTATCGTTATATTCGCGAATTTGTGCAATAAGTAAGGAAATGTGATATTTTTCCATATTAGCCCCAATATTTTTAGCCGAAGCACAGCTGAGATTAATAACACGTTGAGATTTCAACCAAATATTTTTTCCGGCAATAGGTAATGTTATTAGTAGTATATATTTCAATTTTTTTCTTAAAGAATGGTTTAAGTAATTAATTTAATAAATGTTTCACCTTTGTCAAATACAATACGTATTATGAAAAATATAATTAGAAAAAAAAATATCATCGCCCTAGCGAGTTAACTGGGTACTAATATTGCATACAAGTAAATTTCTTACATAAATTACACATAAATTGTATATTTTTTTAGACATAAAAACAAAAAAAAATATAATGACTTTTCATACAAAGCATTCATCGAATTTACAAATAATGGTGGGTTAGAAAACCAAAAATAAAATTTCATGGAATAAATGTTCTTGCAGTATACATACATACATACATAAAATCACGCATTTCCCACTTAGTGGGTTAGCACAAACCCGAAAGAATAACAATAACATCATCCACTCTTAACATATTAAAGTGACCGATACAGGCTAACGTATAAATTTGTTACACCCCAATTAGCTGGAAATTAACGGAAATTGTCAATGAAAAGTTTTAAATTTTGTACATAAATATGTTCAAAATTAAAAGTGGCTAAATTTCTTCATTATGATATAGAGTAGGTGTTAATAAATACTCGAAATTTCAATCGTACGGCAAGGAACCTCACAAAACTTACGTTTCTGTACATCTTGTGCCTTCACCCTCGCCTTCATCATACAAAAACAACATATGACAATAACATGAGCATTATTACACTTACAAGCTCGTGACGCAAACGTCATCTTCATGAATAATGACTTCCATAATCCCTCATTTAATAATTATATATTATCATGTACACATACATTCGTTTAAACATTCAGTTTGTCAGACATTGTATAAAAATTCATAAAAAGCACGTACACATTTGTTCGCTTTCAAATTCGACAACTAAATAATTCGAAAATTAGGCCGAAATACGGAAGGTTTTCTATAGTAATATCATCGATACGAACTCCAAATGGACTCTATAAAACATTGTTTATGTATTGCCGTACGAAAATACTAGTACCTAACAGTGTAAAGAAACAAACTTTAATTTGGCCTGATAAATGCTCTTTAATTTTTAAATATTTCCAGTACACCACAATATACGTTATTTAATCCTTGTATTGTCCGTGTTACTTTGTATTTCCTGAATTTAGAAAAAAAAAATATAACCTTACCTGTTACACAAGACTCAATGTGTGATTATTTAAATCATTTAAATATTATCCGATTACACCTATAAATAGTTCAATATCCAGGTGGGTTTGTAATAATACTATATTTCAAGAGACGAAATTGAACTTATTGCTCTTTAAAAAAGGGCCACGTACAAATTGACACATCGTTGTATCACAAAATTCGTTACATTAGTACGACGATCGTTTCGACCTCATGGTCATTGTCAAGTTACATTACAAACTGAATGAATGTAATATAAATCTGTAAGATAAACACAACATAAATTTCACTTGCAAATCCATATTTTTAGATGTTCTTTTAAATGTAATTATTTTCAATTCAATATGGTTTCAAGTAAGTCAATCATTTTTAATTACATAAAATGTCATTTTGCTACATTTTCAACTGTATGTAACAAAATGAAAGTAAAAGAAGTGATGTGGGATCAATGTAATAAAATAATGTTTAAAAATGTTTGTTGAATATGTTTATTTCGCAAAATAAAGTCGTTTCGATACAATCTAGTATCATCATCAGCTCTTACAATGTATATATATATATATATATATATATATATATATATATATATATATATATATATATATATATATATATATATATATATATATATATATATCATTTTAAGAAACGACCCCACTTCATCTACATTCATCAATATCTTCTGGAAGCTATAGCAGTGATGGATAGCTCCACAACAGGATAGCAGGTAATTTATTCAAATTTAATAGGCCTGATATAATTGAAATATAGGTGGCACAAAACTTCTATGTCGAGTCCGGTGTGTTTTTAGATATATAATCGTTCGATTGACTCATAATTTCGTTACTTCGGAATCAGCAGTTTATTTTGTATATGGTGCGTCTGAAATGTATCAAATATTTGAGTAAACTTTGTATTCATGCTTGTGTATTAATCTCTACTAATGCGCTTGTAAAGAGGCAGTCAGGGGTGTTTTTAGATATTTAATCGTTCGATTGACTCATAATTCCGTTACTTCGGAATCAGCAGTTTATTTTGTATATGATGCGTCTGAAATGTATCAAATATTTGAGTAAACTTTGTATTCATGCTTGTGTATTAATCTCTACTAATGCGCTTGTAAAGAGGCAGTCAGGGGTAACTAGAGTTTAGAAATGAATAATAGTAAACACTCCTTGATGCAATTCGCAATTAGGCCGAAAGTTCTGACCGTGTAGTAACAAATAAACTCTCTCCAACTCTGCATTCTAACTCCCGTGGAATTCTCTGGCCATTCCATCCACCTGCACTCAGGAAAACACATTAACGTCGATGCTAACGTGAGAACCGACCAGAGATGTGGATTATTAAGCAGCCGACAAATGACATTGGGAAAAATACCGGGAACCAACAGCCCGCCTCTTGCAACAACTTTCTAACAGGGAAAACATGTTACTAGAAGTTTTCCATGAATATTTTAAACTTCAATTCAAATTCGGTTCAATCATTTCTCGCTCAACTAAAGCCCAGAGATACTGAAACAGAATGTATAAAATATTATCATATAAAAAAGAAAAATTAAATTCCATTTTAAATTCAGCTTGTATTAGGTTATTCTTTTTTATTAACTTTCATTTTTTACATTTGTATTTTCTTGAAACTGTAAATATTTCATTACGGCTTATTACCCATTTTCATGATATGCCAATCTGTTTCTATCCGCAGATTAAGGTAATGACGATAAATCTGTACCATTTAGGGCGTTTAGCAACGTTACCTCACGGAGTCTAAAGTTGCCGTGGAGACAGAATGACAGGGATCACTTTTTTGAGTTATTGTATTGACCACCTCTTTAAAATACTGACAAATTATTGTATTTGTAAATACGAGTGTGAGATGATAAATAGTGTGACTGGCCATGAAACAACAATATTTGGAATAAAATAAAATTTTATTGCATGTAGGTATATTGTAACGATGCTCAAGTTTTTTGATACTCTCTTTAAAATGGTTTTTGCCCAGGTTCTCAAAAAATGCGTTTCCAGACTTCATTTTTTTTTTTTTTTTTTTTTTGGGAAGAGATGATACTCTGAAGATGCTAAGTCCAGAAAATAAGGAAGATGCCAAACGATATCGAACCTTAATTTCTCCAATTTTTGTCGAACATCACTGGAATGAACTGGAGCATTATCGTAATTTTCGTGATGGTCCAGAATTATTTTTTTACTAATCGGTCTAGAAGAACAGCATAACATTTTGATGTTATAGTTAAACTTTTTATGGGATAATCAGGACCTGTAATCGCAAAAACCGGATGCCATAACTTAGCCGACCGTTGCGACCAGTTGCCCTTTCTCAGAGGCGGAGACCCAAAATGAATCCACTACTCTTTAGGCGTATAATAATGGACTCACGTTTCGTCCATGATGAAAAAGCGTTGCAAAATATATGTTGGTTTATGGTTAAATTGATCAAACCAGCCTGAAAAACTTAACATCGAATTCATTTATTCTCAGCCGAGTTTTCAGCAGACAACAAGCGCGGCATACATCTCACGGATAACTTGCTCTTATTCAGTTTATTCAAAATTATGTTACAAACACGCTCTTCTGATATCCCTACTATCTCTGTTACCTCTGACAACTTTTATCGACTGTCCTTTAGAATGATATCATAGACTTTGTCAGTCATTTCTGGAGTTGAGACGGTCTACTACGAAAAGCAACTTCAACACTGGTTCTTGAATTCATTCGCACAGCAGCAAACCGTTACATATGATGTGGCATCCTCATTCACCAAGTCTTCATGGATTTCCTTTGTTGACAAATTATTTCTTAAAAGATATTTTCTAACAGCATGATAGTCAAAATTTTCCATTAAAAAAATCTACACTGACTTATCGTATAATATTCATTAAAGTTGAGCGACAGAACAACATGAAATGGCAAAGCTGGAATACTGAGAAATGGCAGTACACAACCCATGATTAATCTCCTCACTAGTGCCATGCTCGTAACGTAATTAAAACAGCATATATTTTAAGTACTTATATTTTATTATAATGCTGACAATTTTTTGAAATACAGGTATTTTGATCTTTGATTAAATTGTCTATTATCTTAATTGTCAGTTGAAGCGAAAAATTTAGCATCGATATTATAACGGCTGTCCAAAAATTCACGCAAGATTTGAATTTTGCGCCATTTGTGCTGTTAAGTGTTGCCAACGAAAAAACACAGCGTGACAGCTAACAGTTCAGGGTTATTAAAAATGGAGCGCCACAAAATAATGAAGGTTTGGCAGCTACAGTTCGAACAAACTCATCAGCGATGCGGCTCATTTTCATCTTGATGGCTTGGATAATCGACAAAATTGTCGCATTTAGGGTTCAGAAAATCCACGAGTGATTGTCAACAAACAAATGCATCCACAACGTATTACTGTTTGGTGCGGATTTAGCGCTGGAGGCGTCATAGGACGATTCTTCTTCGAAAATGCGGCTGGTCAGGCAATGACAGTTAATGATGCTCGCCATCACGACATGATAATCCAGTTTATGCGGCTGGTCAGGCAATGACAGTTAATGATGCTCGCCATCACGACATGATAATCCAGTTTATGCGGCTGGTCAGGCAATGACAGTTAATGATGCTCGCCATCACGACATGATAATCCAGTTTATGCGGCTGGTCAGGCAATGACAGTTAATGATGCTCGCCATCACGACATGATAATCCAGTTTATGCGGCTGGTCAGGCAATGACAGTTAATGATGCTCGCCATCACGACATGATAATCCAGTTTATGCGGCTGGTCAGGCAATGACAGTTAATGATGCTCGCCATCACGACATGATAATCCAGTTTATGCGGCTGGTCAGGCAATGACAGTTAATGATGCTCGCCATCACAACATGATAATCCAGTTTATGCGGCTGGTCAGGCAATGACAGTTAATGATGCTCGCCATCACGACATGATAATCCAGTTTATGCGGCTGGTCAGGCAATGACAGTTAATGATGCTCGCCATCACGACATGATAATCCAGTTTTTTGTGTCTAAATTGCAAGATATGAATGTGGATGACATGTGATTTCAACAAGACAGTGCCACATGCCATCAGCACTGCAAAGACCGGCACGGTTCGAGTGATCCTCAAGCTACTCGGCTCGAGCCAGGCCGGACCTAAATTGTGATGGGCTTGGGTTGGGCCAAGCTACAAATGTGATGGGTTCGAGCCGGGCCGGGCCTCAATTATGGCGGGCTTATATCGGGTCGGGCTGGTTTTTTTGACCAGAGATAAAAATACAGGGTTTGAAAATGCTATTGGCCCAATAAATAGCAGTGTTTGAAAATTGGAAGTTTCAAGTATAACGTTGGTCGACATGGAACCTGAGCCATTCGAACAACTGGCAGTTTAACGCACACTAGCACGCGTTTTCATTTTTTGGAAATTTGGTTTTTCACCCCCTCCCCTCCGCTACCCTTGGTAAGGGATATATAGGGATCGTGCTAAAAATTGCATATCGAGATTTTGGTAAATGATCACGTTTTAAGATCCCTAGAATCCAATTTTATCGTTTTCACGATGATGTCTGCGCGCGCTTGCTTTTGTGCGTGTGCGCGCGCTTGTGTGCGTGTGTGTGTGTGTGCGTGTGCGTGTGTGTGTGTGTGTGTGTGTGTGTGTGTGTGTGTGTGTGTGTGTGTGTGGTTCCTGTTTACGCTTTAACTCAAACACTATCATTTCGAAAAATTTAAAACCATGTATTTCTACCTTATTCTAATATGGAAAGAAACCATTAGATTTTGGTGTAAATCAGATAACTGGGAACGGTACTTTACTTGAAGCTGATACTAGTTTTTCTTCTAAAAATACCTTTAAATGTTATTTTACCGAAATTTATGTTATAAAAATTTAAGATTATTAAATTTTCTGTAGGTTTGCATTAATACTTTTTCTATATATTTTATAGATAAATTTATAAAATTATCTATGATTTAAATCACAGACCTACGCTTTAAACAAACACAACTCCTTGATTAGACAGTTCATATGTCAAATGCAGTCAAATGTATGTAACTGACAGATAAATGTGACTGTCAAAGAACTAGTCATTTCAAATTAATAATGGTAACGTTTTAAAAAGAAAATAGTAAATAGGACCATAATTATATGGAATGAGATTTATTACAGTTTTCAGCATAAGTAAATATGTAAGTATATACCGTGTGTATTTTAAAGCGAAAATGCGTCAAATAAAAGTTTTCGGGTATAAAATTCTACATCTAAAACAATATACAAAATTACCTTTATGTGCTTTATAACGACAGAAATTAAATATGAAAATGTCGAAAATTACGTTAAAAATATCGACAGCCATGGAATTGAACAAAAAATAAATAAATGCTTGACGTTTTATCTGTTATCTGTCACAACGTAAGTTAATTTATTGACGTTTCTGACAATTTGATTTAAACAAATATCGTTAATTATGGCAATAATAGAAATATATAACATGAATAAATAAAGTGCGCGGTCTCGTGGCCGCGTGCCTGAGTGTCAGGTCGAGAACCTGGGAAAGCGGGTTCGATCCCGACTGACGCCAAAATTTCCAATTTTAAATGGCACAAAATTGACCCCTGTGGTGCACTCTCCACGCCAGCAATGAGTGCCCGTGAGGTGACGCCTGGTAAACGCCCGCACGGTACAAATATGTCATCATCATTACCGATATCTGCGAACAAAGCAGATTGGCACACCCAGCAATGGGTAATATGCCGTGATGATATATTTATTTATTTATTTATAATAAATAAAGTTAAGAAAATACAGTTTTGTTTAAATAATATGAATATATCAAAAATTCAACAATGCGTAACAAAATTATGTATGATGCTGTTATGTACTCTCAACTCATTTTCAATACATCTAACTTAGTACTACAGAAGGGGTCTACACTTACTTATCAATCCTAATACTTTTTCTTAGAGTAACGCATGTTCTGCTCGTCCTATATTTTGATTACGCGGCTCACGTGTATTTTTTAAAGACATATTAGAAGTCTTATCAAATTTTGTCACGAATTTAGCTCTTCATTCGTATAAATGTTCATTTTTTAATCATTTTAGACAATAAAACTAGAGACAAAATCAAATTGTCAAAAACGTCAAATAAGTTAACTTACGTTGTGACAGATAAAACGTCAAGCATTTATTTATTTTTTGTTCCATGTCTGTCGATATTTTCAACGTAATTTTCGATATATTCATATTTAATTTCTGTCGTTGCAATGCATGGAAAGGTAATTCTATTTATTGATTTAGATGCAGAATTTTATGTTCTAAAACTTTTATTTGACGTATTTTTGCTTAAAATAATCAGGCGAGCAGGAAATTGCAAAAAACTGATTTCCCATGTTAATCTCCTATGTACACCTTTAAAACAGACACACGGTACCTATATTTGAATTAATAAAAGTTAAATGGCGGGAGGTATTGTGATGGCCAGATTTTTAATTGTTCAAAATGCAGTTATTTTAAAGACTACACGATTTTGTAAAAATCGTAAATGTTATGAATTTTAACTTTATATTTATTAATATTTGTGTTTAACTAGTACGTGAAAAGTACTTTTCACGCACTAGTGCTTGAAAAGTAAATAAGCGTTGCTAGGCAACATTAAAATTCGCTTAATTTACCTGTGAAGTATATAATTAGGTAGTAAATAATAATGAAAGTAATAAAATTTATTAAGAAATATTAATTTAAACTGTAAATAAAACAAGTCTAATATTTTTTTACAGATTGAGTACTAATCTAATTTTTAAGAACATTAAAAATTTTTGACATGTATTCTAACTTAACCTAATTTTTAATATTGATATTAAATGTACAATTTGTACATTATAAAAGACTAATCATCGTCTGTCTGAGATTTTTCCAAGTGTTTAAGTTACATTTTGTACAGTGTTATGAGAAAGAGTACTAACAGTATTTGAAGTTGCTGGATACCTGTACACTCAGTATTATGAGAAACATCAATACCATTTCGGTTGTAGGAAAAATGTTGTATGCAACACGTGTGTAAAATAGTATTTTATGTCTTGTGCTACAACATCGCACTCGACCAAAAAAGTACTACTTTACACACTTGTTACATAAATAACTATTTTAATTATTGCTATCGATCGTCGGATATAAAACTATACTTTCTTGCCCATTAACGATAAATGTTACATACTTAATTTGAGTGCTAAATACTGTAGCAAATCATTGTTAAAATCATTGTGAAATCATCATTAAATTTGAAAATTCCTGTGTAATGTTGGGTCAACGATGGTCCATTACTGTGTTTAAGAGTGGTGGTGGTGAGTGTGTGAGTGTGTGTGTGTGAGTAGGTGTGTGCGTGGGTGCTCTAATGAGCCCATTACGATCACAGCGCCACAGCCACGCTGCAACATCAGCCGAGGTCGTTAGAGGCAAGCTAACGTCCACCAAACTACTAAGATATTACACAACGAATAAAACACTAAAGGTTTCAAGAACGAAAAGTTATCAAATTTTTACTTTTACACTAAGGTAATTAGAAATCAGAGCACGATAATTGTACTTTAAGGGAGAAAAAGTTATTAATTGAAAATATCGACATATTTACTAAATTTACAAACCACTGTTAAAATGTAAATGTAGGCAGGTATATTTATAAGAAAGCTTTTTTACTGCTGTTTTAATTAAGTGGAAGTATACATTGTATATATTACCTTAATTAATGAGTATTGGTAACTTTTTTACAGGGTGGTTTTGAATGTAATGTCATAAATTTAAGGGTAAGTAGTATGACATGTGTAGATTACGAAACAGAAAGAATTTTTTTTAAATTCGTAAAAATATTCGACTTTTCTCAAGGAAGCTTATTTTACTGCTGTTTTAATTAAGTGGAAGTATACATTACATATATTACCTTAATTAATGTGTATTGGTAACTTTTATATAGGGTGGTTTTGAATTTAATGTCATTTATTTAAGGGTAAGTAGTAGTATGACAGGTGTAGATTACGACACAGAAAGAATTTTTTCAAAATTCGTAAAAAGAAAATTCGACTTTTCTTAAGGAAGCATTTTTTTACTGCTGTTTTAATTAATATTTCATTAAAAATATGGTTATCAAAAATACATTCAAAATTAATTGTATAAGATATTATTCTTCATAATTAAAGTAAACAGCATTTTTACCGAAAATAATTTTGTAAATTACGTAAATTATTTAAAGTATTAAAGTTATGTTATTATTTACAGAAGAATGCAAATGCGTTCCCAGTGGTTCAGTGGTACCAAAAATGTTAGTTTAATGAAAACTACCCTTAAATATGCGAATTTAAAAACATGATCATGTGACGATTAATAATATCCTCAGCAGTTATACGACTTTAAAAGTGAAAGATTGTTCAGCCATCGACAGGAGAGCAGCCAATAGCTTAGTTGGTAAGAGCACTGTCCCGGTAAGATAGGGGTCTCGGGTTCGAATCCCGATGGCTGACAATTTTTCACAATTTATTACAATAATTCGTCTTTTTTTAGAAAAAAAAAACCGTTCATGGCCAATAATTCAAATGTTCAGGAGACAAAAGCTTTTAATTTTGAAACCGTTCTTTGTATGACTGTGGCAATATTTCTCCATACATGTAATAAGCATAAAAACAAGGTGTCCAATAGATGCATTCAATTTTATTTTGTGGATTATTTATTAAAAAATAATAAAAAAGCATGTCTGTACTTGTTAGGTTTTTGTAGGAATTTTGCATTTACCCGATATAAAGTATGGAAATGAAGAAGAAAATGATCTATTTATAATGAAAAAAATTCTATTTTGTTAAAAAATAATTCTTCCAAAACTATATTCAAATGTTAATTTGGTTCTTGTAAAATTTCACACGTACACCTTTATATTTTTTTAATGCTTTTCCTGATTTTTAGACAAAGCTTGTTGCTCACAATTACTACGTTTACATGCAGTTTTGAAAATGGTTTCAGTTTTCAGTCAAAATTACGCGAAACTGTTTACATGTAATTTTCAAAACAGATTTACAGATTGATTTGAAAACAATTTCGATGCATACGCATTTGATTGTTGTGACAAATCCTCCTCACTCCAAAATTATTGTTTAGCCATTATTCCAATTATTTTTTCTACTTTTTACCATTACGCACTAAAACTAAACAACTGTTAGTTTATTTTTTGTTAGTAACAGTAACACAAAGCGATAGCAACGTTATTCCGAACTTCAAGCAAAACCAGTGGAAAGAAGTTGAACCATTGTGATGGGTTGGTGAAGGTTCTTAAAGAGGATTTTAATTGTCTGTGGAATCGTTCTATGATTCCGTATGACTGAAGGTGATAAGCTGTAGTTTGGATATGATGTGTTCCTAATAATTTTTGTAAATTTTGGAATAGAGATGAGTTGAATTATGGACTTCTGTCAGTCGTGATTGTCGCTGGTACGCCACCTAGATATCCAACCGTTTAGCAGAGCCTTTGCGACCGATTCAGGGGTGCAATCTTTTAGGCGTATTGCTTCTGGTCATCTTGTGAATCGGTCGATACATGTTAGAATGTATGAATGCTCTTCTGACAATGGCAATTTAACAATGTCGATATATATTGAGTAGAATCGTAATTTTGAATTGCCGAAATTTGAGGGGATTTTGTTTATTTAGTAACTTTTGCGCATTGACATTGTAAACACTGTTTTAATACCAGGATGTGAGAATGAATGAAAGTGATTGAATATTATATTTTGGAATTCTTCAGGTATGTAAGGTAATTAATATGTTCGTGTTTATATAGCGATTCGATAGAAATTATTGAGAGAGCATCTGTTACTGGGTTATTTTTGCCAGAGGACGTATGTCATTTATAAATTGGAGAATGAAGTCTAATTGCCGCGTTTCGCGTGGAGAATAATCGTTGTTGTGGACAATTTTTGAAATGAAAGTTACAGGTTTGTGGTCAATGAGTACAAAGAATTCTTTTCCTTCTAAGTAATTTCTATTTTTTTTTTATTGCTAAAAATATAGCGAGGAGTTGTCTTCCGAAGGTGCTGTATCTTTTTGTGTCTGTTTAGGTAGTAGAAAAAAATATATTGGTTCCCACTGATTTCTGGTAAATTGATGAAGGACGGCGCCTACTCCAACGTTTGCGGCGTCGACCATGATGTTAATTTTTGCATCGTGTTTTGGGAAAGATAGTGTAGTCAATTTTGTTAATATATGTTTAATATGAGTGAATGCCTTTGTTGCTTCCGTTGTCCAAATAATTTCTTTTGGACTATTTACTGTATTATTAATTAATTTGTTGATGGGATGTAAAGACGTTGCGCAGTTCTTGATGAAGCGGTGATAAAAATTTACTAGGCCTAAAAATTCTCTTAATTGTTTTTGTGTTTTAGGTTGAGGAAAAATTTTTTTTAATGTTTATTTTTTGTTTTGTTGGTTTGATTCCTGGAGATGAGATATTAAGACTGAGAAATTCTATTTCGTTTCGCCTGATTTGACATTTGTCTATGTTACGTAATATGCCAAACTTCTCCAATTGACAAATCTGATTTGTTAGTGTTTGTAATGTTCTTTTAGAGTATTGTTTACGATGAGTATGTCATCGATATAAACGAAACAAAAATTTAGGCCTCTAGTAACTTTCTCATTGAAACGTTGGAAGGTTTGAGCACTGTTCCTTAAATCGAACGGTATAAGGGTATATTCAAAAAGGCCGAAAAGGGTGGTTATAGCAGTTTTTGCAATGGATTTATCTTACATTGGTATTTGGTTGTATGCTTTTACTAAATCCAATTTTGAATAAATAGTTGTGTTTTGTAGATTGTAAGTAAAGTCCTGAAGATGTGGGAGGGGGTATCTGTCTGGAATCGTTTGTGAATTGAGAGCCCTGTAGTCTCCACATGGATGCCACTCACCCGTTTTTTTCTTTATTAAATGAAGTAGTGAGGCCCAAGGACTAGAAGAATTTATCGAATTCTTTTTTTGCTGTGAATAATTTTTCGGGAAATAGGCGGCGCGGTTTTGAAAAGGTTGGTAATTCAGTTGTTATCACACTGTTTGATTTTGTGTTTAGTTTGACGTTTGACAGTTAGTGTGTCAGAAAGTGTTGAATATTGTGAAAGTAATCTGTAAAAGTTGTTGGTGCGCATAATTTGGGCGTGTACTTAATTTTGTGTTGTGAATGATTCGATTCTAAAATACGTTTCGCCGATAAATCAATGATTAGCTTGAAATGAGTTAAAAAATCTGCTCCTAATATCTAGTGTTAAACGTTGGCGACAATGAATTTTGTTAGCTGTATTGGCAGTGTAATAAGCGTATTGACGATGAGAAAGCAAATAAAAGAATAGATTAATAGATTAACTTTAAACTCTTGACGTTTTTATTTTTTATAGTAATGATAATTATATTTTTTATAGAACAGAAGAATATCTCATGATACAACTATGATACAATAATAATTCAAAAATGTAAAGTGTGAATGCTAACTTCTACACTCCTCCTCATTCACATAAGACCACATTTTTTACGAAGTATCTCAAGTCTTCTTGCTTGTAGTGGTTTCGTAAGTAAATCCGCCAGCATCAAATCCGTGGGACAATACTTGCACTGTACCTTTTCCTTTACTACGAAATCCTTTACAAAACAATAACGTGTGTCTATATGTTTAGTGCGATTAGACATCTTCTCTTCTTCAATGAGCTTCAGACAGCTTTGATTGTCTTCATATATCTTGATAGGACCTTGTACGGGATATTTCATGTCCTCAAGAGTATTTCGGATCCATAAAGCTTCCTGACATGCATTTGACAGAGCGATAAATTCCGCTTCAGTAGAGGACAATGCTACACATGACTGTTTTCGGCAAGCCCAACTGATTACAGCACCATTCATTAAGAATACGTACCCGCTGTTAGATTTACGGTCTGCTTTATTTTCAGCCCAATTTGCATCAGCATATCCAATGACGAATTTCTCAGTCTTTGCACTCCTCAGGGTTAATTTTAATTTCGATGTGCCAATCAGATATCTAACTGTACGTTTTAGCTCATTCCAGTCACGCTGAGTTGGTTTGCTTACCTTTCGTGCCAGAATTGACACGCTTGATGAAATATCTGGTCGAGTGCTTACAGCTATATAAAGTAAACAACCAATCAATCTTCGGTAGTCTGTATTATTGAGCAAAACATTAGTCTCGTCTTTCGATTTATAGTAGCATGGATCAAGTGGTACGTTTGATAATTTTGCATCTTTCAGCCCAAACGACTCAACCACTTTGTTGATGTAACTCGTTTGTGAAATTTGGTAATATCCATCTGGATCCTTTATAATTTCTAGACCCAAATAGTGTTGAATATCACTCAAATCATGCATTTCAAATTCCAAAGAAAGTAATTTTTTCACCAGTTCAATTCCTTCTTCTAGCTTACACGCTATAATTATGTCGTCAACATAAATGAGTACATAGCACCATTCATTTTTGTGATTTTTCATATATAAACATGAATCAGCTGTGCTTTGTGTAAAATCTGCTTTAATAAGTACTTCATGTATTGTCTGGTTCCATGATCTTGCTGCTTGTTTAAGCCCATATATGCTTTTCTTAAGTAAACAAACTTCATCTAGTTTGTTTTTATCCTCATAACCGGGTGGTTGTTTCATATAAATGGTCTCCTTTAGCTTACCATTTAAAAATGCCGTTTTAACATCTAAATGCCGTACCAACATTCTTTGACTACCAGCAAGAGTCAACAAAATCCTAAATGTTGTTTGCTTTACAACTGGTGCAAACACTTGATCGTAGTCAGTCCCATACTTTTGCGAAAAACCTTGCGCTACTAGCCTGGCTTTAAAACATTGTTTTTCACCACCTACACCAGTCTTTAATTTATAAACCCATTTGCAACCTATTGCCTTTCGGTCACTGGGCAACTTGCTTAGTATCCAGGTCCTATTTTTCTTCAAAGAATTCATCTCACTATCCATTGCTTTGATCCATTCATCCTTATCAACGCTGTCTAATACCTCAGCCAAAGTTTTTGGCTCAACCAGTTGAGTCTGAATCTTATTGATTTCTTCAATGAGTCGTGTTGGTGGTATCCCTTTATTTGCACGCTGTGATGCGCGCACGATTTCTTGCTCCAATGCGATATCCTCTTCAGCTTCATTGAAATCTTCGTTTACGTGAATGTTTGTCGAAATATCTTTATTTTGCTCTTCTAAGTCTATCTTGATCTCAACAGACTCATCTTCTTCATTTTTCTCTTTTGTCAGTTTGGAATCAACATTTGCTTCTTGGTATAACTCTTCCACAAATTTTACATCACGACTTATCACAATTTTTTCTGTGCATGGATCATAGCACCTGTAGGCCTTTGAATGTTCATCATAGCCAAGGAAAATCATTGGTGCCGCCACATTGTCCAACTTCTTGCGTTTTTGCTCTGGAATGTGAACAAAACATTTACACCCAAAAATCGATAAATGTTTTATACTTGGCCTGATTGTATTCCATAACTCATAAGGAGTTTTGTCAACAACTCGAGTTTGAGTGCGATTTTGAATGTAGTTTGCAGTCTTCACTGCCTCAGCCCAAAATTTATGTGGGAGTTTTGCATCTAAGAGCATACATCTCGCCATCTCAATGAGGGTTCTGTTCTTCCTTTCTGCTACACCATTTTGTTGTGGTGTGTATGGCGCTGTATGTTGCATTTGGATTCCTTCTTTTCGCAGAAATTCTGTAACTTTATTCCCAACGTACTCTCCTCCTCGATCCGATCTAATTACTTTAGGCTTACTTCCGAATTTGTTTTTCACTAATTCTACATACTCTTTAATTTTCATTTCCACTTCAGATTTATTTTCAAGTAGGTAAATAATTGTATACCTGGAGAAATCGTCGATAAATGTGAGTATATAGCGTTTACCGCTAGGTGAAATTGTCTGCATTGGTCCGCAGACATCCGTATGGATGAGGTCTAGTACTGCCATAGACTTTCCTGATGATTGTTTCGGAAATGTTAAACGTGTCATTTTACCTTTTACGCATGTTTCACACACGATTTGAATACCACAATCTTCTATTTCCAAGTCATCAACCATCTTGTTTGAGCTCATAGATTTTATTGCCTTCGGGTCTCGATGCCCAAAAATTCGATGCCAATAATGAATACACTTTGACTTGTGTTCTTTCACACTATACGAGCACGGTATATGTTGTTGACGTAATTTGTATAATCCTGAATGCTCATCTGCAACTCCAATTTGTTTGTTCTTGTGTAATATTTCGCATATACCTTGATTGAACTTTACTTGAAAACCCTTTTCTAAAAGTTTCGGAACTGAGAGTAAATTTCCTTTAATATCAGGAGCGTAAAGAACATCGGAAACTGTGGCACTAGATTTTTCACCATTGTCATTTAAAAATTCGATTCTGCAGATGCCTTTTCCCAAAACATTAACTTCTGCACCATTTGCCACATTTACGTTATTATGCTCTCCATACTTTAAAGAAGTAAAATAATTTCTATCACTTACTATATGACAAGTGGCTCCTGAGTCAATAACCCAGCCTTCTGTCTCCTTTTTCGAAACCATAAATAAAAATTCTTCGGAATGCTCTATTTTATGAACTTTTTCGCCCTTTATTTGCTGGTCTTTCTTTAAATTTTCAGATTTATTCTGCTTTTCTTTCCATGCTTTATATTTGACACAATCACGCTTTACATGACCACCTTTTTTACAAAAGAAACATGATATTCTTTTCTGTGCTGTTTTAAGTATCGTTTCTTTGTTTGTTTTGTAAATGTCATCCGCTTCTTGTCGACGATTAAATTCACTAAGCAATTTTGATTTAACCAAACTCAAAGTTAAATCCGCTTCCGGCCTTGTCTCTAACGCTGTAACAAGTGTATCGTAACTTCGGGGTAAACTGCTTAGCATCATTCCAACGACCCAACTATCATTGAGTTCTTCACCTAAATCAATTAACTTTTGAAATAAGTTTGTTAATTTTGCAATGTGTTCTTCCATATTATCATTTTCAGACATCTTTGTACAGCCACCTAAATCAATTAACTTTTGAAATAAGTTTGTTAATTTTGCAATGTGTTCTTCCATATTATCATTTTCAGACATCTTTGTACAGCATATACGTCGAATCAGACATACTTTATTGCTCAACGTATCCTTTTCATGGTGGTTTTTGAGCGTACCCCATGCCTCTTTCGCTGTCTTTGAATTTCTGATATGACATAGTTGGCTGTCATCAACTAATAAACCAATCCATCCGCGAGCTTGATCGTCACGCATTTGCCAATTAGCAATTTCTGCAGCATTTGCACCACTGGCCGCTGCCTCAGGCTTAACTTCATTCACGACACTCCACAACTTTTCTCTCATTAGCAGCATTTCCATGCGATATTTCCATGTGAAATAGTTCTCGCCATTCAATTTTGTAATGCTTAGTTTTGCTTCTGCCATTCTTCAAGATATTAATTGCATAAAGAACTCTAACTGAAAAAACGAAACGTCTTAAAACGTTCCCGCCAAGAACTCTACC
Organism: Harpalus rubripes; assembly: GCA_963082715.1. Taxonomy (NCBI): domain Eukaryota; kingdom Metazoa; phylum Arthropoda; class Insecta; order Coleoptera; family Carabidae; genus Harpalus; species Harpalus rubripes. Next base: position 43,214,431 of record OY720456.1, on the reverse strand, counting down.
TTCACTTTCCTTATTTTATTTACTACTTTATTCTCACTTCGTGTTCACACTGGGCCCATAACCTGTTAGCTGTATTGGCAGTGTAATAAGCGTATTGACGATGAGAAAGCAAATAAAAGAATAGATTAATAGATTAACTTTAAACTCTTGACGTTTTTATTTTTTATAGTAATGACAATTATATTTTTTATAGAACAGAAGAATATCTCATGATACAACTATGATACAATAATAATTCAAAAATGTAAAGTGTGAATGCTAACTTCTACAAATTTCCTATCGAAAGTTTTTGATAAAACGAAATCTAATGTCAGAGTTTTGAAACCGCATGTTTCGATGTTTGTGTTGTTTGCAGCATGCAAAGAGAATGATTTAGATTTGAGTCTGGAATTTGAAGTATTTTTGATCACACTTACCTGAGCGCCGCTGTCAACGAGAAAACGAACTCCAGAAGATTTGTCTGGGAGGTACAGAAGTTTAGCAGTTTCATTTGTAATTTTATTACTGGAAATTGAAGGTAAAAGATATAAGTTAGTTGGTAAGTTGAATGCTTGATTCGTCGATACTTCTTGTTTTTGTAGTTGGGTTCCTTTTGAGCAAAAGGGAATACATTTTCTTGCCTTGTTTCTGAAGTTTTGATGGTACCAGCAGAGTGAAGACGGTGGTGGTGCTAGAGCGGTTACTTGACGTTTAAGTTCTTTTAGTTCTTGCGAAAGCTGTTTCAGAATGATTTTATCTTGTTCGATTGAAGATATTGAAGGTTGGTGTACGTTTGTGATCTTGTCAGCTACTTCTGTTTTTTCATCTAAGGAAGAGTTGACCAGCGAAGAAAGGATAACTTCGGTATTTGTTGGTAGTGTTTGAAGGAACAGTTATTCAAGGATTGTGTTGTCGAGAGATTTAGTACCGCTTAGTTGTCGCATGAATCGTAAAATTTGTTAGGGTTTCTTGTCGCCATCGTCGGTAAGGTTTAATAATTGTTGTAATTTTTTTAAGATGAACCAATTCGTTGGATTAATACATTTTTAAAGGTTGTTTATGGCTTTTCTTCTGGGAGTGCGACAATGATGTCTCTGACTTCACTAGCGTATTTTGGACTAAGGGCACCAATAACCTCGTAAAATTTTGCGAATTCAGTAGTTATTCTATGAGATGAATATGGCTTCCAGTTGCGAAAACCATAATCGGGATCTGCAGGCCAAAATTGGAGTATTTTAAAAGAAGCTGAAAGGGTTGAAATTTCTATTGCACTATTGTTAGGTGAAGCACTTTCTTGTGTTTGAGCCATAGAGTAAAAGTAAGGTGCAAGTGTTCGTACTCGGGGTCACTAATGTAAAAATACCGTTGAAGTTAAATTGTTAAGATTTATATATAAGGACAAGATTAATGCTGCAATTCTGAACAAATCTGTAAGTCTTACAGATTTGTAAATCTGTAAAAAGCTGACAAAAACGCATCTATTTTTGTTAATTAATATAAAATTGTACATAAGAGTGGCAGTTGTCGTTGCGATTTTGTTCATTACAGATTTGTAAATCTGTAAAAAGCTGACAAAAACGCATCTATTTTTGTTAATTAATATAAAATTGTACATAAGAGTGGCAGTTGTCGTTGCGATTTTGTTCATTACAGATTTACAGATCTGTAAGACTTACAGATTTGTTCAGAATTGCAGCATTAGACGTATATGTTTATTTTCCCAAATTAAACAAACGTTATCAATAGTTACCAAACAAAAATCTATATAATAACATTGAAATATTAGCCGCCTACTCTTCTAGTTCTTAATCAGGTCAAGGTGGTTACATACGCATGCGCAATATCGAAACTGAATTGAATTCTAAGTGTTTACATGAGTGGTTTTGATATTAGTTTTTAAGTCGAACCCACGAATTTTAGTTATGGTTTGAGATAACTCGAAACTGTTTTGACACTATATACATGGCGTTTTCAAAACTAAAAAAGTTTTGAAAACGGTTTGAAAACTGCATGTAAAGTCACTAAATGTGACGCGACCGAAATCAAAGTACAACTATGTTAAGATGAGTGATACCACGAAAAGACAAAGTGGCGGACGAGTCTGTTGTGTTCCCGGCTGCTATAGCACGCAATATCGCAACCAAGAACTGAAATTTTACGATTTTTCGAATCGTAATTCGGAAAACTGAGCAAAAACAACTTTTGATTCAACGTGTTCAGAGAGAATCGAAAGTATTTTTAAATGATAGTAGTTTCTAATAAATTTTAAACTTTTATTAGTGTATTTTATTTTTAGTTGAAAAATATAACAAAATTGTTATTAACCCGTGGTAGACACACTTTTTTAGCGTCTTTGTCTCAAACGTAAACTACATTCTAATGTCTCTCTCATTGGTGCAAATTTGGACTTGTGTGCCTAACACGTGTTAACTAAAAAAATTATATAACAATCTCGAAAAAAAATAATCATATTATATTTTTTTAGAAATAAAAGTAGCGTTGGATTCCAGCAAAGTATATTACAATCTGGATTGCATATTTTGTTGGAGGAGAAAAATCCAATGACCCTCGTAATGAAAACTACAACCCAACAATTACTAAGTTTATCCTGATAGTTTCAACCCGGTTGAATTTCAAGGTTAACTCTCTACCGTTTATCTCGCTCTTGTTTTAGCGGGTCGAGTAAACCCTATTTGAACCCGATCGAAAGCGTTGGAGAAATGTCAATTTGTTTGGTTATGTTTACTTGATTTTTGCGGACGAATATAATTGAAAATGAAACAAGAACAAGTAATGACATTATGCCCATTTTTAAAATAAAAGGTTACGAATGAAAAATAAAACACGAAGTTTTGACTGGTGGGAAAACATTGTGCTACAATTTACAAATTCAGATTGAACAGAAAATTTTAGAGTCTCTAAAAGCACATTTAATTATATTAAGCGACCCTTCTAAAATTGTAAGTTTTGAGAAAAAGATTATTTCACTATATTGTCTCGCTAGCTGTTGAGAATATGGTGTATTCTAAGCTTTTTTTCGTGCATAAGACCGAGAATTTTCATTTCCTTTATTAAGTAAAGAAAATACATTACTTCCTGACTCTGCCAAAAGTTTCTTTTTGGCATAATTCAATTCTAATCACATACGATTTGACTGTTAAAATGCAGCTGACAGATAACCTTTAACGATAGTGAATCATACATGTACTTCGATTGGGTTGAGCGTTTATCCCGTAAAGTCAATCCTGTCGAATAAGCTTAACCCATTTGTATTTTAGAGTCGAGTTGAAAATTTCAATCCGGTTGAAAATGCGTTTATTCCGATCATTTCAACCCGCTAACTTCAACCGGGTCGATTCGACCCATTTTCAAGCGGGTTGAAACTATCGGGATAAACTAGGCCGATTTTTCCATGAAGAAAAAGATTAATGGAACAGCATGAAAGAGGGATAGTACCTACCATTGATGGAAACAAATAATGTTAATAATGATAAAATGTTTATTTATTTTTCTGTCCTTTTAACTTGTATTAGCGAATTTGATTTGAGTCAAATTAAAAATACTATTCTCTGTTTTTTACTTAAAAAGCCATTTGATATAAATAAATAACATTATTCATCAGGTGTGCATTAAATACTTAGGGCCGATTGCAGAAACAAAATGTAATAGCGTGATTAGCTGACTTCGCGTCAGATGTAACATAACGTCAGACTTTGGATGCTATCGTGATGTTAGATAAAAATACAATCTGACAACAGTGAAAACTGTCAAAAGTTTAGTTACTTTCTAGGGATAATTTGTTGAACGGTACTGTTTTGAAGTTTAAATTTAAATCGTCTTGTCAGTAATAATATACATCTGAACTATTCTATAAAAAATATTGAGAAATAAGAATTTGGATTATTATTTGTTAGGCTAAAAAAAGTACAAGTAATAAACTTATAATAAGAAATTATGTTTGTCAGTTGAACTATATTCCAAAAGTTGTTGCCACTAACATATTTCGTACACCATCAAAATTATGACTAGTATCTATAAGGGTTTATTTCTGCGTGTAGCGGGGTTTCAAACGATTTACAGTATGTTACACTAAATTTATAACCGTTTATTTTGAGAAACGATATCGTATCTTAAAATCTTGGTCATGATATATATTAAATACATCCTTGCGATCTGAAACTATGCGAATTGTACTAATTGATTCACTTCATTGTCAGACAGGGAGCTTATTAAGGATATATATATATATATATATATATATATATATATATATATATATATATATATATATAATATTAATTTATTAAAGTGTTTTGTAATAATAATCACACTCATCGACATGTAATGATGAAAAATATCTTGAAATCACAAGCAAAGTCGAAATATGAACGCTCTGTCAAAAGATAATTGAATGCTGACGTGCAATTAATGTGACGTTATATCAGATGAAGTGTGACAACGCGTCAAGGCTTTGTGCAACAGATTTTTCACTTGACAACGCGTCAAACGTACTGTCACATCATTCTGACATAACGTTAGCTAACATCGCGTCAGTTGGCTTTATGCAACGAGTACTTTGATCAGTTTTATCTGACGTTACGTCAGATTTCTGACAACGCTTTCTGCAACTGGGCATTCAGATTATTTACTTCAATGTATAAAAGAGACTGTGTAAGCTTTTCGAAATTCAACCTGTTTCACAGATATATTATTTAATAATTTATATTGATACATATCTCAACTGTTGGGTGGTAAACATTTGTATTTGTTTTTTTTTTTACTCAATGCTCCCGGAGTTTAAAATCTTCTTTCGAAAACTACTAATGTTGACTGGCCTAAACCACATTTGATTATAATAACCGACATTGCACAACGGGATTATATTAGTTTTTATCACAAAAGACACTATTTTACATTCATAATAAAACACGTTCACTCCGTTCTCTTTAAATCTATCAGCGCTTTGCTGTCGCGCGTGGCCGCTAGAGCGGCGCTCGCAACGCACCGGCTGATGTTGGGTTGGCGTATAGGATTCAATAAATTGAATTGAATTTTGCAGTTGGTTATTTGTCACTCTATCTGCAGTATTTTTTTTAATTTCACAATTTTCCGGTTATAATATTATTGAACGTTTTCCATTGTCAAAATTTGTACTTATACATATAACTGTATTGCTTAATAATATATACGAACTGACAAATACTTCAAATATTGTATAAAAATATTTTTATTAATAAAATATAATGTACAAATATTCAACATTCCTAATAATATTCTGTAATAACAAAATATTGTATAAAATTATTGAACGTCTAGAGACTATTCAAGATCGCAGGCCGTCATTTTACGTAATGAATAATTTAACCAACCAAAACATCGTTCAATCTACCTCCATGGTAACAGTGACAGTCTACATTTTCTCACGCAGCGTTGTCATAGCTGTTACCGCATACGAGTATTTATACCTCTTGTTCCACCTGAGATCTTGAGAATAAAATAACTAGCACTGCCATACATAGCCTATCTACACTTCTAAAAAACAAAAAGAATCGGAATATGTTAAACACATTTGTATAATAATATACAGGATATCCCACGAAAGGATGTCAATACTTCAATTAAAATAATTACGATATTTCTATTTTCTCGTGGCCGCGTGCCTGAGTGGTCGCGAAACTGGAGAACTGGTTTCGATCCCGACCGACGCCAAATATTTCGAATTTTAAAAATGGCACATAATTGACTCCTGTGATGCACTCTCCACGCCAGCAATGAGTACCCGTGAGGTGACGCCTTTATTTCATTTCAGTTTATTTATTTATTTCTATTTTTAGTTTACATACGAGTACCTATATTTTAAAATTTCATAAAAGTGTTATTTAGAATTTAAATATAAGCCTAAATTAAAAAAGAAAACTTCACAGATTATTAATTATTTATTTTTGGTTAAATTTATATTATTTGATTATTTCTTTTAAAAAATAGTTGACAATTACCGTCAACGGAAATTTTTGGTAGGTAAGTTAAGTTGGTGACAGTGATTTTGTTTTTATTTTGTTCGCTGCCCAGATATTTAGCATATTACAATCATAATAGGTAGCTTTCCCAAATAACAAAATGTCAACAAAAAATTGACTAAGAATGAAGATCATTCTAGCAACAACAAGCGGGCTAGAATTTGTAATTTTTATTCCAAAATAGAGAATATTATATTAAAACATAAGTTACAGACGTCAACTATTATAACATGAGTTAGAAATTCGGACAGGAGCGCTTAGCGAGTGGACAATGAATAAGTGGTTGTATAACCTGTAAAAAATAATAATAGATGGAGTCTAACGTAAATATTAATCTTAGTTTTAAGTTTAAAGTAGTTATTTAACTCCGTTGACCGGGAAGCCATATTAAAAATTAATAATATATGGAGTCTAAGGTTAAATATTAATCTTAGTTTTAAGTTTAAAGTAGTAGTTAGTTTATGAATATTTTATATCTTAAATGATACTACTAATAAAATTAATAATATTTAAATATTATTTAGTTAAATGTTTTTTGAACGAGTAGGTAATAATACGGTCAACATTTGTAGGTTAGGTAGCACCACTTCACTGCGTGGATTTGTTTTTTCTCTTAACGCACGGACTCTACATTTCATAAGTGACTTGGTTGTAAAAATTTTGTTTTGCTCTTATACCGTGATTATTCTATTTAAAGTACTAATATTTACCTAGAGGGTTATGAAATATATTCTGTTTTGCATATTCTTAAAATTTCAGCCATCCTTTGTATAAAGAGAAATACATATTTATTTTACAAACTTGGTAAGTAAATGAAATTATGATGACACTTCATCACGTATGATATGATTTATATGTTTCATATATTGTGGCTATCATATCAACTGCCACCAAATAATAAGTATAATATGTCATAAATTTTTACTTTTATATATGAATACTCTTGTGATATCGACATATATGTAATTAGTCGAAGACTACAGTTCGTCCAGTTTAGGAACTCATTAATAACATGCGATAGCACGATGACAAGAGAGAGGTAATTGTAGAATTATAAGTAAATGATCATTTGTACAGTCCGCGCAACAACTTACATGAAGATAATAGTACATTAGACAATGATTACTCTCTTGTAATACAGATAGAAATAGAACTACAGTGCTGTCTTAATATGAAATATATAACATAATAAATAATATTGGTACTCTTATTTATGGTTTGGACTGTACAATATAATTTTCCTTTTACTTCGCCACTGCGCATGGAACCTTGAAATGAGTTGCTAGGTTTGTTTAACTGTTCTTAATATTATCTACAACAGATGTGGACAATTTTTTCCTTCATTCGTTATTGACTTATAGGTGTCGTCAACAGAAGACGACAAAAAAATAATTATGAAACACGGCAGTTATTAATACGAATAATAACGAAGCGAAAATTTTGTAAAACAACAATCGTCATCAGACGATTAATCTTCGATGAGGCGTGCCTTTTTACTTCCTTGTACAAAGTAAAGGAAGTATTGTATTCGCGAAAAATTTCGGTTTCCAGATTTCAATAGAAATATCCATTTTGCCCATCCCTGAATCCATTTTGACTAATTTCGTCGTGACGTCTGTACGTACGTACAGGGTGTAAAGCGAAAAATGAAACATAGGAGTTTAACATGGGAAATAAATTTTTCTTTGCGCAAACGTTACCTAATTATTTTATGCAAAAATACTTCAAATAAAAGTTATAGAGATTTAAATGCAGCATCTAAATCATGTAAAATGATTATTTTATCTCTTCATGTAAACGTAAAAATTAATTACAAAGCTACATTTTTTATGAACTTTTTGTCTAAGCAGCCATGGATTTATGACAAAAAACAACGTATTTGTTTTTTTTTTGTCATATATCCATGGTTGCTTAGACAAAATGCTCATAAAAACTGTAACTTTGTAATAAATTTTTACGTTTATATAAAGAGATAAAATAATCGTTTCACATGATTTAGATGCTGCATTTAAATCTCTATAACTTTTATTTGAAGTATTTTTGCATAAAATAGTTAGGTAACGTTTGCGCAAAGAAAAATTGATTTCCTATGTTAAACTACTATGTTTCACTTTTCGATTTACACCCTGTACGTATGTACGTACGTACGTACGTATCTCGCATAACTCAAAAACGGTAAGCCGTAGAAAGTTGAAATTTTGTATTTAGGACTTCTATAACATCTAGTTGTGCACCTCCCTTTTTGGTCATTACATAATTTCCAGAAAAGGTACTTTATTTGAAGCCTATAATAGATTTTAATGAAAAACTATATTAAAATATAATCCAAAACTTTTCAAATTTAGTATATAAGACTTTTATATCAATTGGAATAACATAGCAGAATTTGGTTAAAACAGGCTAACCGGAAGTGATATATTACCTGAAGTTGTTAATAGTTTTTCTTGAATAAAATGGTTTCATTTTGATTTTAGAAATAAATGCTTCAAATAAGAGTTTTAGAGAATTAAATTCTGCGTCTAGCACATCAAGTATTATTAAAGTAGCCCTTTGTATAAGCGAGATATGTAAATTTAAAACTTATATACTTTTTGGTTTTTGTAATGAAGCTTGCTATTATGGATTACGACAAAAAATAGCAAAAAAAAAATAAAAAAATAGATGTTAATGTCAAATTACGTCAAATACCTGCAATTTTATAATTGGGTCTATACTTCATCTTCATATTGGTCTTGCGTACAAGGAAGTCGTGTGGTGTCCACATCAGATTTTTTGATACGCGGTTAGCTGGCTGTATTTGTTAGATGCATATACAAATATGACTTGTTTCTTTTTAACTTATTTCCTTAATATTTTTTAATACGTACTTACACAGTCCTAATCTAGAAACTCATTTCAAGGTTGCATGCGCAGTCGCAAAGAGAAAGGAATATTATATTGTACAAACAGTACCTACATAATCACGAATCCGATCGAAGAGGAGCGAAGTTTGTCGAGTGGTTATTCAACTTGTTGCACGAACTACTCTACGAATGATTATTTACCTAGAATTCTATAATTATCTCTATCTTTTTACCCTGCTATCGCATATTATATTTTGGGCAACCCAGATGAGTTCCTATTTTGGGAGACCTGTAAACGGTTTTAATAAATTACAGAAACCTCAGAAAAAAAGTATATAGAAGTAGAAGCTAACGTGGTACTTCTATTAAAGCATTTACGACAGATTGAGTTTTTACACAATAGTGCAAATGAAAACGTTTACCACCTGCGAACTCAGACATTTAATGCTAAAACAGAGCGAAAATATAATGACCCGTATTCTGAGCGCACTTTTATAATAAAAGCGCTTTTACATTATATTCTTATGAGGAGTTTGCTCCATAAAAGCGCTTTTATTATAAAAGTGCGCTCAGAATACGGGCCATTGGCATTATGCAATAGTTCACGTAACCATTTATACACGAGATAAAAATATGCCCATTTACAAGCTACTTTTGTAATGAATTACAAAAATATGCTTAGAATTTTACATATCCAGATAATACGAGAGCAGTTATAAAATTTTTAGTTAAAAAAAACTATAAAACTTTTTGAAGGAAAAACTATACTGTTTTTCAAAGTATTTACTCCTAGCCAAAATACAATTCTTCATTCGTTGAAACTACTTTTCAAAACATAACGAAAATTGTCCGTTTTTAGAATCCCTTCATCAACCTTGTAAATTCAGTAACTATTAATTTTCGAAGTTGTCTGGTTTCGAGGTTATACAGCCAATATACGACACGAGCATAGTTAAGGTTTATATTCACGGTACCAATGACTAACGGTTGATAAAGACGTGACAGTATCACCAAAAGCCGCCACCAAATTTTTATGAGTTTGCTCAAACGTAAAACTATTACTAATAGTTCTCACAAGAAAAACAATTGAAAAAATAACACTTTTTCGACGATCACTACTGTCCAGGGGCTATAACTAAAAAATTTCAGAACAATCCTCGTACATATTTCCTTGGCTTCATTTTAAAAAATTCTTGAATGAACCATAACGGTGAAGCAGTTGGAAGTCTTTGGTATAAAATTTTAATGATTTTCACGGTTTTTGATTAACAAGAGTTTACCATTTCTTTTGATTATACAAAACTTGTTGTCTACTTTTTATATAAATAAAATAAGTAAATATATCATCACGGCTTATTACCCATTGCTGGGTGCTTCTATCTGCTTTGTCGTTAATGATGAAATATTTTCACCGTGCGGGCGCTTACCAGGCGTCATCTCACGGGCACTCATTGCTGGCGTGGAGATATATTTTAATAGTTTTCACAAAAAAATTGCTCGTAATAAATACATTGCAATTACTTCGACATTACGACATTTGTTAATTTATAAGAATAAAAGTGACATTCATAAATAAAATTCAAAAAAGTAATAAATATTTGCTCTTATAAAGTGAAAAGAATTTCACCGAAATTAAATTTGATAAGAGTTTTGCATGTAATTATAAACATTTCATTTTATGAAACCATTTTAAATTTGAATTTTGTCTCGTTATTAAATAAAACTGATTTTTGGACTTCCATTATCTTTATTTAACAAAAAACACAAATTTTCACAACGTTTCGGTAGCTAATATCTGCTGCCGTCATCAGGTGTACTGATAATAACGTTGTGAAAATTTGAGTTTTTTGTTAAATAAAGATAATGGAAGTCCAAAAATCAGTTTTATTTAATTATGAAACCATATTAAAAATGGCCTGCGAACGATACTCTTCTAATCTATACATATTTTTTTAAGAACAGAACTGCTACAAAAGAATGTGGGATGATTTGCATATTTTATTAAATTTATTATATTTCTCTTTAAGATTAACTTTATCATTGCTCCTATATGATTTTACCTTTTTATTACCTTTAATATTTAGATTAAGTTAAATCCAAATGTTCCAATATTCCATTTTATGTAGAAATAAGTGCAAACGACTTTAATAAAATTCCCACAAATTTGATATTGCGCGAGGAAATCTGTTGCTGGTTGATATTCCAGGCACATACAGCGATCCATTAAGGTGCTCTGGAATATTAAAACAACCCCTACTCCTAAAGCGTAAAAACACCCTTCACAACAACATAGAAAAGACGTCGACGATAGAATATGAATAAATTATACAGTAATTACAAGAATATATTAATGATGTATGTGACCTTATTCAAATATTCAAGAAATATTAATATTATATAACCGTCATAAATACTTAAAACTTACTTAACCTTTTCACTATAGGCAATTTGTATTTTAATAAACACAGAATATTTTTCATGTTGACAGTCAAGTATTCCATTATAATAGAAGCCCTAAAAAAGCATGTATAATATAAATATTATTTTTTATTAGATTCAATAGTACCCAACAAGCAGTATTAAAAATGAAACAATTTCTATTGATATACAGGGTAGTGACAGCCGAAAGCCGAACATAGAGCTTTAACTTGCAAAATCATTAAATTCCTGCTTCCCTAATTATTTTAGGTAAAAAAGCTTGAAATGAATTCTGCATCTGAATCAATAAGCAAAATTATTTTTTCATCCTTTATAATAGCAGAAATTAGGTATAAAAATGTCGAAAATCACCACAAAAATAGCGATAGCCGTGGAATTGAAACAAAAATTAACAAATGTTGAACGTTTTAGCTGTCAAGAGTGATCAATTATCAGTTTATAGTAATAGATATTTGTTTACTTGAACATAAATTACAAATAACACCTAACTAAAATATATTGACCTAACTTGACATTTGTTAATTATTTTGTCTTAATTCCATGGCTATTTTCATACTTCACTTCTGCCGTTATAAAGAATACAACAATAATTATGCTTATTGATTCATATGTAGACTTTTATGCTCTAAAACTTGCATTTGAAACATTTTACCGGAAATAATTAGGGAAGCAGGAAAATACAAAAGGATGATTTAGATGTTAAAGTCCTATGTTCTGCTGTCCCGGCCACCGTAAAGAAAAATGCATTCAGTTCACATGGAAAATACGTAATAATAATCATCATCATCATAATCCTTAGAAAATACTATTTGAATTATGAGATTTATAATTCACACGTATATAACACTACTAGGTCTCGGTAAGTAAAAATTATAACTTAGCATAGTTTAGGCTGTTTTGTTGTTAGAACAATTATGTTTCGTTATCGTCCTTTGGGAACTATTGCCGGAGATTTTCTTTTAATTCTCATATTTTTTTGTTAGCTATGCTTTGTGCTTGTTTGTATAATTGCCAATCTTATTTTTTCTGTGATCTCTTATATGGTAAAAAGGTCATTTTTAGTTTCGTTTTTAATAACCTTTTGTCAACATACTCCATATTCAGTATTTTGTTGAAATTTTTTGCAGGAGCATTCATACGCCGGATTTTGCCCGTTCATATTTCTATTTTCCGCTGTATGTGAATGTGTAATCTCTTGCTGCTTAAGTTCCTTAGGGAGGTATAGGGATCGTGCTGAAAATAGCATATGGTGATTTTGGTAAATGACCACGTTTTAAGGCCCTTAGAATCCAATTTTTATATTTTCACGGTAATGTATGTGTGTATGTGTATTTGTATATATATATATATATATATATATATATATATATATATATATATATATATATATATATATATACCGGGTGTCTTAGGCCGACCGACACATGGGCGATTAACATGTAAAATTAGTTAATTGTGAATAGTATCTCCCCAATGCAAGATATTAAGATGAAATTTTGCATGCTTATCCGGGGATACTATTTCTATGGATTTCAATTCAAATCAGTCAATTTACAAGTGTAATATTAGAATAAATTAAGAATAATTGTAGAAGTACCATAAACGTTATTCATATCTTGAAAATAATAATATCTAAGCAACAGCTCTGATAGAGTAGGGGTAACGTGCGCGCTTCACAATTTAGAGAGTCGGGTTCGAAACCAACCGACAGCAATATTTATTTTTTAATTTTTTCTTTTCAAAATAATTTTTATTATTAATATGTTTTTAATCTTTTATTAATATTTAATTTCATAAAGTGGATACATTGTACGTAACAAGATTTATTTATTTAAAAAATATTTTATTATTTGCTTTATTGGTTTATTATAAATTAAATTTCTTCAAATTATAGTTAGCCCTGACGAAAACAAAAAAACGAGAACATTTGATTTGAATAATCAAACGTCAAATGCAGATTTGTATTGTACTATCTTTATTTGTTGCTAGTGTTATTTAAATAATATGGATTTAACTACAAAAGATAAAATTCGTATTGTGAAATTATTTCACATTGGTAATAGCCTACAGCAAACTGCTGATGTATTTTCTGCCGAAAATCCAGAAAAAGTAGTTAATAAATCCCGTGTAAGGCGTATTATTAACAGATTTGAAGAAACTGGGTGTGTTGCTAATCACACAAAGCAGGAAATACAACCAATTGAAAATGAATTTGAAGAAATAATAATTGCGCGGGTTGAAGTGGAGCCTACTATTAGTTTAAGAAGTTTACAAATGGAATGTGGAATAAGTAGAACAAAAATTGCTAGAATACTTAAGAAAAATGGATTTAGAAGTTACAAAGTAGGTAACCATCAAGAATTGCGAGACGGCGACGAAGAAAGAAGAGCAACTTATTGTGAAACAATTATGGATAAAGCCAATGAAAACAGAAACTTTTTGTATTCCCTCTGTTATACCGATGAATGCACATTTACTCTTCATAACGAACCGAATGTGCAAAACTTTCGCCACTGGTCAAAAGATAAACCAACTCTTCAAAATTTATCAAGAACACAATATCCCCAGAAGGTTAATGTTTGGGCGGGAATTTTGGGATCACACATTATTGGACCATATTTTATTGAAGGGACATTGAACGGTCCAAAATATTTAGATTTATTGGAAACAGTAGTTGGGCCTAGACTTACAGAATTAAATATGGAGAGGATATGGTTTCAACAGGATGGGTGTCCAGCGCATAACGTGCAAATTGTCAAAGAATATTTGGACAATTCATTTCCAGATTCTTGGATTGGTTTAAATGGACCAATTAATTGGCCGGCAAGGTCTCCTGATCTAAAATCAAAAATTTACGGCCATTATGAATTGACCACTTTAGAAGACCTGAAAGCGGCAATAAGGAATGAATGTAGGCTTATTTCTAATCGACAGCTAAGCAACGTGAGACAGCAATGTTACGATCGTCTCGGATTTTGCTTAGCGCAAAACGGCGGCCATTTTGAATATTTATTATAATTTTTAAATTTTAATGTTGTAATTAGTAGGTACGATTTAATATTTTTTAAATAAATAAATCTTGTTACGTACAATGTATCCACTTTATTAAATTAAATATTAATAAAAGATTAAAAACATACTAATAATAAAAATTATTTTGAAAAGAAAAAATTAAAAAATAAATATTGCTGTCGGTTGGTTTCGAACCCGACTCTCTAAATTGTGAAGCGCGCACGTTACCCCTACTCTATCAGAGCTGTTGCTTAGATACTATTATTTTCAAGATATGAATAACATTCATGGTACTTCTACAATTTTTCTTAATTTATTCTAATATTACACTTGTAAATTGACTGATTTGAATTGAAATCCATAGAAATAGTATCCCCGGATAAGCATGCAAAATTTCATCTTAATATCTTGCACTGGGGAGATACTACACTGTAAAGTTTTGGGGTAGAAACAGGGAAGATGAATCTCCAATTGAGTTGTTGAATCTTCCTTAAAGTTGATTTAGGGTAAGAAGGTCGAAACATGGTAAGGAAAAGGTAGGAAATTTTGGTAGGGCAGATTCAATTCGCTTACAGGCATCTGTGTTGCACTGTAGGTATATTAGGTAGGTGCTACTACCTTTGTAACATGTTTATACCTTTAGGGTTGATTCGAGCTGAATGTTCTACTTTTAATTTGAGGTACAGTTCCTATCATAAAAAATCTGATGTGGCCAGCACATTACCTTCCGTCAGTTCTATGTATTTTGTACAAATTTCATACGGAAAGTTCCTTGCTAAATTAAATATTCTATTTCTTGTACATTACCTTCCGGCAGTTGCATGTATTTTATGCAAATTTCATACAGAAAATTATTATTTTGTGACGTTTTCTATATACAGTGTAATGTATCTGCAGAAATAAAAGATTTATTAGTATTATTATTATTATTATTATTATTATTATTAATATTTCTTGTACATTACCTTAAAGCAGTTGTATGTATTTTATACTAATTTCATCCAGAAAGCAAAAGATCCTATACCTATTTCCAGTAAGATTATAAGACAAACACAGTATGTCAATTTCACATGACACTGACATCTTTCAACCAAAATTTTCTTAATATAGTAGCTGTTTCCACAGCTATGGCTACTTTATGAAATTTAATTTCTTTATAATTTTTACCTTCCGTCACCTTTAGGTAAGGAAGGTATTGTCTTTGGTCAAAAAATTCGATGATGAGTTTTTAATCAATAAGCACGTTTTAGGGTCCCTAGAATACGAATTTACTATTTTTACGATGATGTCTGTATGTGTGTGTGTGTGTATGTGTGGATGTGTGTGTGTGTGTGTGTAACAAAATTTTCGTCTGCGATAACTCTAATACTACAGTTACAAAAATTATAATTTTTCGCGTACTTCTTCGTTACATCCATATGAAGAGCTGATTTGACTTTGGTTACAATTGGTCAACCGGAAGTACCATCATTTGAAGATTTTAACAGTTTTTGTTGAAAAAACTATGTTAAATAAAATTTTTTCACATTTGATGTTATTATAAATATTAAAGAATATTTTATTCTCTATACGATTTGACTGCATTTTATACTTAATATTAAATGGATATAGAGTTAAAAAATTATAAAGAAATTAAATTTCATAAAGTAGCTATAGCTATGAAAACAGCTACTATATTAAGAAAATTCTGATTGAAAGATGTCAGTGTCAAGTGAAATTGGCATAGTGTATTTGTCATAATTTTTAATGGAAATATAGGATCTTTTGCTTTCTGTATGGAATATGTATAAAATACATACAACTGCTTTAAGGTAATGTGCAAGAAATAGAATATTTAATTTAATAATAATAATAAATCTTTTATTTCTGCAGATACATTATACTGTATATAAAAAACGTCACAAAATAATAGTTTTCTGTATGAAATTTGCATAAAATACATGCAACTGCCGGAAGGTAATGTACAAGAAATAGAATATTTAATTTAGCAAGGAACTTTCCGTATGAAATTTGTACAAAATACATAGAACTGACGGAAGGTAATGTGCTGGCCACATCAGATTTTTTAACTCTATATCCATTTAATATTAGGTATAAAATGCAATCAAATCGTATAGAAAATAAAACATTCTTTAATATTTATAATAACATTAAATATGAAAAAATGATATTTAACATAGTTTTTTCAAGAAAAACTGTTAAAATCTTCAAATGAGGGTACTTCCGGTTGTCCAATTCTAACCAAAATCTAATCAGCTCTTCGTATGGATGTAACGAAGATAAATACGAAAGAATTATAATTTTTAGAATTGTAGTATGGAAGTTATCGTAGACGAAAATTTTGTTACACACACACACACACACACACACACACACGGACACACATACATACATACATACACACACACACACACACACACACACACACACACACACACACACACACACACACACACACACACACATACAGACATCATCGTAAAAATAGTAAAATCGTATTCTAGGGACCCTAAAACGTGCTTATTCATCAAAAACTCACCACCGAATTTTTTGACCAAAGACAATACCTTCCTTACCTAAAGGTGACGGAAGGTAAAAATATGGACTTGACATTAATTAGCACGTAACAATGTCATACATGTGAAATTACAAAGGAATAATAGGAAAACGACGGCAGAAATAATATAAAATATTCAGTTTTACTGAAATTTGCAAACTTATTGAATTTACATTGTTAATACAAATTAAATTTGTTTATTAATCTTATTATATTTTTTATAATTCCGTGCATACATACATCGTTTTCTACGTTACTTACTAGAAAGTGATTTATAACAAACTATTGAATATACATATCATATTACAAGATAGACAAATAAATGTGTAAAATGCAGAACATAACAGATTACAATTGATTTATAGCATTATTTACCCGTGTCCATAAAATTATATGAAAAACCAAAATATTCAATGAAACATAACTGACGATGTGTAGACTTATATAGTTGTTATATAAACAAATGCAAAACGATATTAGTTATATTTGTAAGATTTCGGAAATGAAAAGTGATCGAATAAGCTTTCGCATTTCTTAGAAATTGTTTGTTAGTCCAGCTAGCAACTGAAGGCCCTACGGGTTTTTCCGAAGGCCAGCATAACGGTACCGCATTTCTAGGGATGGGAAGGAGAACACAGAGGGGTGAGAAATTTATGTGTCATTCTGTCATTTGTTATTCTCTTGTCGACAGTCGCAATGAGCATACTTGAAACTCAGGTAAAATATATTATGTTGTATTTTTAATTATAAACTAATATCCTTTTATTTTTTAGCTCCTTCTTGATTTAGTACGGTACAAAATAACATACATGTAGATTTGTTATGACAGTATTTTCTACAAAAAATGAAGATGTGCCGATAGTAAAGAAACGAGAATCTTGACAACCATGTTCGACGTATAAAAATTAGAACTTTAAAGGTAATTTTCTTTATTTTGTTTCATTTCCTTTTTATTTACATACTTTCAAAGATAATATAACTATATTTCGCGGTATACCTATACCAAATGTTAATTTTATTTTTGTTGAATTATCATTTAATATGATTATTTTCCTGTTAATAAAATAATATTATTATTTAATTACAAGAAAATAAACATTGAAAAACTAGCAAATATTTTGAATGAAACGTTCTTTTGTTCGCAAATATTTATTAGACACAACAATATTAATTTAGTTTTATTTGCTACAAGAGGATCCAAAGAAAGTGAAGATATTCCTCGAGGACCTGCAAGAATTGGAGCAATAGCCAGTGAACGTGACCTTTTTTGGAATACATACTTTATTTACAAATAAAATAAATATATCATCAAGGTATATTACCCATTGCTGGATCTGCTAATCTGCTTTGTTCACAGATATCGTTAATGATCCTGACATATTCGTATCGTGTAGGCATTTACCAGGAGTCACCTCACAGATAAAACACTATGTAACTTACAATATACTTTATCTTATTTTATTTATGTATATTTTGTTTAAGCAAATAAATCTTTTATTATATATAATGTATTATTTTTCCTAAATCCCAATAATAAATAATATACTTTTCAAGGAATTTGCAATGACCTCATGTAGGGGTTCATATAAATTACTATAAAGTATTTTTAACAACGTTACAGGCATTTACTGGTAACTTGTGATACGGAAATTTCAAATCACTTTAAAGTATTTCTATAAACCACTGCGGGCATTTGCATCCCACTGTATGAAGGGTCGTATCGTGTCTACCTGGTAGTGAGGTAGGTTTTACTACCCTAAACAGAGATTGGTGCATCGACCTTTTAAAAAGGAAGGATTGTTCTACCTTGGGGTTGCATATAGTTTCAACCCAAAAAGGTAGTTGCAGCTACGTTAAAACTTTACAGTGTATTCACAATTAACTAATTTTACATGTTAATCGCCCATGTGTCGGTCGGCCTAAGACACCCGGTATATATATATATATATATATATATATATATATATATATGTGTGTGTGTGTGTGTGTGTGTGTGTGTGTGTGTGTGTGTGTGTGTGTGTGTGTGTGTGTGTGTGTTTTCATTCAGAAAATTTTGCAACCTTGTATTTCTACCTTCTTCTAATATGGAAAGAAGCCATTAAATTTTGGGGTAAATCAGATAACCGGAAATGGCACTGGCACTTTACTTGAAGCTCAAAATAGTTTTTCTTCAAAAATACCTTTAAATGTTATTTTTTAGAGATTTATGTTATTATAAAAATTAAAGATTATTAAATTTTCTACAAGTTGGCATTAATATTTTTTTCTATATATTTTATGTATAAATTTATAAAATTATCTATAATTTAAATCCCGGAGTTTACGCTTTAAACAAATACTACTCCTAGGTTACACAGTTCAGATCTCAAATTTATGTAACCGTCAGATAAGTGTCATTGTCAAAGAACTAATCATTTCAAATTAATGATAGTAACGTTTTAAAAAAGTAATAGTAAATAGAACAATAGTTATATGAATATGAATTTAATACAGTTTCCAGCATAAATGTAAGTATATATTAAAATTAATAAAAATTAAATTGCAGGAGGTATAGTAGATTTTTTTCTTCACTTCAGATATAGTACATATACCTATCTTGTTTTCTAGAAGTTCCACGATTAATTCGTAGATTGCGCTGTTCTAGGCCTATATGTTCCACGTTCCTATCCTAAATATACTTATCTTCTTCAGTTTCTTGTTCCTGTTGCGTTCCTGGGTGGTTGTTCTACGAGCGGGTTTGGTTTAATCGCCATAGTAGACTGCTAACCGGACTAGGCGAGATTGTTTTTCGACCTTCTCTGGTCTACATTTTCTTTCGGGGTTTTCTCCCTTAACCAATAAGTTCCAGTTTTAAGGCGCCACAGTTTCGCCTTTCACCCCCTCCCGTTCGTTCTCCCACGACCATCCATTGGCTGTTAGGTATCCAGGGGTGACGCGGCAGATTTGTGTTCGAGAACGTGGGAGTAGGATTTTCCGGCGGAGCTGACTCAGATGGTTCGAGCTTGCCAACGGCAAAATCAGTAGGCTTTTCAGGGTTTTGTTGAGATTAAAAACTTGGCATCGTAAATCCCCCCGCAGCCAATGCCGGACGTAACTCCCCACACATAAACATAAAAATTATTCATATTGCTCAAGTTATGACATACGGAAACACACACTGCGTGAAAATATATGAATGGAAATTTTAACAGCAATATTCAATTACTCATTTAATGTTTCGTTTCGATACAATATTATCAATTTAAGGAACACTTACAATTTAAGCGTCACCAGTGCAACCGGGCATTATACATAAATTTTATGTTTATTTTAAAATGACCATGTAGTATTGAAGCGAAATGCCACATGCATGAGAAATTTAATGACTATTAAAATTTCGATTTGTAGTTTTTTGATTAAGCTTAATTTAAAATTTAAGGGATAGTTGCATAAACTGAGCATAAAAATCTAGGTACCTACTATGATATCAACACCTCGCTTATTTATATACTCCAGTGTTTTTTAATGGCTCTGCTGTACAATTTTACACTACGAATATATACTCATAAGTTTTGGAAATATTCTCTGTCTCATATTATGTTTACTTTATCTACATTTTCCTCTTTTGTGTGCTTATATTTGTTCTGAATCGTTGACGTCACATACCATATAATGCTATTTATTTTCATTTTCTGTTTTATTTGTTTCCCGAGATACTACCGGTTACAGAATGTGTAAATAAAAATCACACTATTTGTGAACATTGTTTTGTAGATATAAGATTTTGAAAAAAGGTCATACGTCACTCATTTAAAATAATTCAACACACTCTAGCGGACAATATGTGAATTAAGGTTAGTTATGTTGTCGTTAGGTGTGAGTAGTAAATGAGTGACGTCGCAAATAAGTGAAATGGGAATATCTTTTAAGAAAACTGTGACGGAAAAGTAGGTATGTATCTATTATATTTTTGGATGTTTTATTACTATTTTCATGATAAAAGACAGATTCCATTTCTGAAAAAAATAAAATAATTAATATTTTTTGGAATGACACCAATCTATTGATATTTAAAAAAAATTGAGAATATACGCAGGAATTTTACTTCAGCAATAATTTAATGTAAAAATTATAATCATAATCTTCTCGTATTATAAAATGAAAAGTGGAATTGGGTCATTATTTTTAATTATGTTAGATTAAAATCCAATAAAAATCAGGGGTATTATTTAAAAATTAATTATAAATTCTGAATTTCTCGAACGGCTAAAAGTTGTAAATTTCCATTACTTTAACTGCAGGGGTTGTTCTGTGTGAAGGGTGTAAGTGTGAATTATGTTGGGATATATACCTGAAGGTTATATTTTCATAAAGAAACACCGTCTTTACGCATTGCATGCGTTTAGAGGTAAATATATGTAACTCTGATTTATACCCGTCACGGAGATTATATACGTTATTTATTTTATTGTGGGGATGAAATTTTTCACATATATGAAAACATATATGGTTGGTTGTTTTAGCAATTACATGTATTCGGAGTTGTTATAAATATAAATCTGTTTCTAAGAACTTAAATGCGGAACTATTGCGATATGTCCGAGAAAATTGCAAAAGATGATCAAATATGGACTTATCGTGGCTAGCTCGGTCAATCTTAGATGTGCTCGGACAAATCACGAAGGGGTTACCTAAAATTGATCAAAATTATTGTGCAAAATATTTATCTCAAAATTTGGTGATATTTTGCTTGCAACCTTTCTTGTTTATATTTTTTTTATAAAATGCAAAAACCACTACACAACAGGCGACCTAGCGCACACAGCTATGCGATCCCATAGTAAAGTCGTAAACTAATAATGTGTAAGTAATCAATTTATCATAAAGGAGCATCGTGACATCATCGTGTACCGAGCGCGTCAGACCTTGTCAAACGTAGATGTAAATTCCCGAACACGCTCACGTCACCGTATCCCCTCTCCAAAATATTCATTTGCAAATAACTTTATTGCTAGGAAATAATAAGAAACTATAGTTAATTTAGGTAATTAATGATCCATGTATTGAAATTATATTATGGTCAAATACTCCATTCTCCTATTTAAAAATGTGGGTATTGTTTATCAAGTATATCATAATGGGGTATGTGACCATATTCGAATTTTAATATATATGTCATAAAATATAAAAACAAACCACTGTAGCTTTTTATTATAATAATAAAAACGAAACATTAATTTGTAATAATCTTGTTATTAACAATTTAATGTTTTGGAGAAGGGATATATGCCGTAAGTATGGTAGAATCGTGGACAAAGACAGATAGACTGCGGGAAGGAAAGAGACAGTCATAAATCAGCCTATCAGCGCCGCGTTTATGTTGTGGTAGGCGTGGCAGAGTTGGGCATGATCACATCTGGCTATAACTATCTCTTTCCCTCCCAGTCTAACCGTCTTTTTTCAAGCTTCTACCATTGATACGTCACAAATCCCTTCCCCAAATTTTTAATAATTATTTTCTCGTAAAGTGCGAATAATTAATCGATGTAAAAAAATACGGGTATTTTATTTTTTTGTCTAGTATCATATTATGTAAAAATAAAAATTTGGTCACATAACCCCATTGGCGGTAATATATTTTATATTACCAAAACAATTTATGCAGAACAATATAATTTATTTAGAGATTTTTGTTAAATAAATTCTATCAAACTATAAATAGTTATTTATGCAACAACAGTGTAAACCCAAACTTTATGAAATGAGGTCACGAAAGTAATTGACCGAATGTCATAAAGCTTGTTTTAACTTGAGATGCAAACCTTCAAGATTTTTATACGACCTTAAATAACAATTCTGAAACAAATTGAAATTTGACAGACGAGCAGATGACAATTTGAACACACCAAATACCGTTCAGATAATAGATCTGAAGTTGAATGCTGCAGTTCTTAGTCAATATTACCAACATGCATATAAAGAAAAAATAAATTTAGATGAGATAATTTAAATGTCACACCTGTATTGATGGTGGTATCTCTGTAATGTGAAAAGTGAATAAAATTCGAAAATCGTTCACTTTACACATCGGAGTATAAAATAATTATTTATGCAACAAGTGTGTATTTGGCCGAATGCGATGTTTTACACATGAGGAGTTGCCGAATGCGGAAATTGTGTCACGAGATAAAAAAACAAACAATCGAAATGTAAGTGATGCTGTCATAATACTGAGTGTAGGTACAGACATCCAGCATCTTCAAATATTGTTAGTGCTTCTTCTCATAGTACTATACAAAATGTAACTAAAACACTTGGAACAATCTCAGACAGAAGTAGTCTTCTATAATTGTACAAATTGTACATTTAATATTAATATTAAAAATTAGGTTAGGTTAGGTAGGAAAAATATTTTTTTCTACAACCGCGCGTGAAAAGTACTTTCCACGTACTCTTTTCAGCGTGTAAAAAATCACTTTTCAAGCACTTCTGCTTGAAAAGTAAATATTCGTTGCTAGGCAACATTAAAATTCGGTTAATTTATCTGTCAAGTAGGTAATTAGTTATTAAATAATAATAATAAAAGTACTAATCTAATTTTTAAGAACATTAACATTTTTTGACATGTATTCTAACCTAACCTAATATTTAATTAATATTAAATTGTAAATTTTTACAATTATACGAGACTAATCCTCTTCCGTCTGAGATTCTTCTAAGTGTTTATGTTACATTTTTTACAGTATTATGAGAAAGAGCAGTAACAGTATTTGAAGATGGTGGATGCCCGTATATTTTCGTTGCAGGAAAAATGTTGTATGCAACGTGTGTGTAAAATAGTGTTTATTTCATCTCGTGCTACAATTTCCGCATTCGGCAACTCCTATCATGCCTCATGCGTAAAACATCGCACTCGACCAAAAAAGTACTACTTTACACACTTATTGCATAAATAACTATTATTATTATTATTATTATTATAAATAATAATTTATATTTTGATGATACTATAAAAAATGCCGTGTCAAAAGGAAATATATCAATATAAAAGCATTTGAGTAATTTTAATTAACAAAGTAAACTAAATTAACAGTGTTAATCGAATTTTTATTCCTACTTTTACTAGATGCAAAAATTTGCAGAAAGAAATTTCAGAATCTGATTTTTTATTTGATTTGCTGAAATACATACGTACGTATTTATTTAAAAAAGTGACATATCTGCTTATAGCCATAAAAATATATTTTCAGATTTTGAGTTACATACTTCAGTGGCTTTGCAGTAGTGTTGATAAATGTAGAAAATTTTTGATAAGATATATATATATATATATATATATATATATATATATATATATATATATATATTATATATTGTAGTTCTTTTTAAATGAAAATTGATACAGATAAGCACTGGCGGCTTTTCGAGGATACTTTAAAAAAATATTGGCCCGTATTACGAAACCATACTTTTAGGGCACTTTTATTAAAAGCGTCGCGTAACCTCATAAGAAGAAGAAAATTGATCGCCGGAATAATAATCGCGAGGAAAATTCATCGCTGGTAAATTGATCGCCTGGAAAATATATCGCCAGTAAATTGATCGCCGGAAAATTGATCGCGAGGTAAATTGATCGCCAGTAAATTGATCGCGTGGAAAATTGATCGCGGGGAAAATTTGTCGCCAGGATATTTATGCACACAAAAAAATTGTTTATAAAAATACAATTGTTACAATTTTTTTATTTTAATAATTTAATTTTTAGGTCCCTGAACCTAGCATAACCATTCCAGCACAATCACATAAAATCAATCAGAAAATTTAATACTCATTAATTTCTAATTAATTATCCAAAATCCAGAGTTATTACGGTTGTTTAAAAAAAATACATAGGGTTGTGCAAATAGTAATAAAATATTTACTAGGATTACAGGGTCTAACAGAACTAGTTTTTGGACAACATTAAATTCCAGCTCCTCCTTCATCCCAGTTAAAACCACGTTTAATGTAGTTGTTGCTATCCCTGAAAAGTTAGGGATATTATATTAAGCATTGATGGGAGCCAAAAAGGAGCGAAGTGAAGTGATTGGCTTCCAGCGGATCGCATGTTGGAAAATTGATCACTAGGTAAATTGGTCGCCGGAGTATTGATCTCGTAATTGATTTAGTCAAATCGTATAGAGAATAAAATATTCCTTAAATATTTATAATAACATTAAATGTGAAAAAATGATATTAAACATCGTTTTTTCAAGAAAAACTGTTAAAATCTTCAAATGAGGGTACTTCCGGTTCACCATTTATAAACAAAATCTAATCAGCTCTTCATATGGATGTAACGAAGAAGAATACGAACGAATTATAATTTTTGGAATTGTAGTATTAGTTATCGCAGGCGAAAATTTTGTCACATACATACACACAAACGCACGCACACACACACACACACACGCACACACACACACACACACACACACACACACACACACACACACACGCACACACAGACATCATTATAGAAATAGTAAAATCCTATTCTAGGGACCCTAAAACGTGCTTATTTATCAAAACTCACCACCGAATTTTTGACCAAAGACAATACCTTCCTTACCCAAAGGTGATGGAAGGTAAAAAGAATATTTAGGCATACAAAAAATAATGCTTATAACAAAACAATAGGGTTAAAAACTTTATTTTTTTTGTTGTGTTTACCTATTATAAGACAAATAATTAAGTTTAAAATAACGTACCTACCTATTAAACTATTTCACTTTATAACTAGATCTGTTTTAGACTTATTTTATTTATACAGATACAAAAAAATATTAGTGGGAGATAATTACAATAACTATCATGTGTAGTAGTAGACGAAGACGGTTAGTGATTTGGGGTTACTAACTAGGTAACAAGTTTTAATAAAAACTGTTACAACTGATAATCGACAGTTTGGTTACTTATATTTTGTTTTATTATTTTCTCCGTCCCAGCCGTATCTTCACAAAATTCTGCAGGTGGAGAAAATAATATATTTTTACTTTGTTTGCGAACCAACTGTAAGAATTCCCATTCATAATTTAGGGAATAATTTTATTACAACTACAATACAATGGTCAACACCGCCGTTCTTTTGACCCCTCAGGTTCATTGAATATGATTCTGGACGATGAACTTCTGCTATGTTATTTTGGCGATAAATTTTCTAAGCGACCAATTTTCTGGCGATCAATTTTCCCTGCGATCAATTTACCGGTGATCAATTTTCCCCGTGATCAATTTCCCTCACGATAAATTTACCGGCGATCAATTTTCCTCGCGATTAATATTCCGGCGATCAATTTTCCTCGAGATAAATTTTCTGTGCGATTAACTTACCAGCGATCAATTTACCTCGCGATTAATTTTCTGGCGATCAATATACCGCGATCAATTTTCCGGGAACCTTATTATAATAGTACGCTGGTAAGTCGTAATACGAAAAATTATATTTAATTCCAATGTATTTTACAATTTTGTAAACTGCAGCAACAATTTTAATTACGAATAATTTTCTTGTGTTTCACCATTTCCAAAATTATAATAAAATTATCTGTTATAAGAGGGTCTGTGACCTTAATGAAATTTAGAGAGATTATTACGAATAATATTTACTCGTATTTTTTAAATTTGTTAAATATTAATAGAATTTCAGAAAAATGGCTTTAAATATTCTGTGAAGTCACACAAGTATTAATGATGTATTCTCGTATTGTTAATATTTAACAAATTTTAAAAATATTGGTACTCGTATCATTATTATTATTATTATTAAATCTATAATTAGACGAATTAATTTTTTTTGGTTACATTTCTATGTTGCAAACATGAATCTTTTAAAATATAAAATAAAGAAAAATAAGTGGTCGAACATATATTTTATATGCAGTTTTGATGTACTATACATACATACCGGGTGTCTTAGGCCAACTGATACGTAGGAGATTAGCATGTGAAATCAGTTACTTGCGAATAGTATCTCCCCAGTGTAAGATATTCAGCTGAAATTTTGTATACCTATTGTAGGATATTAATTCTACGGTTTACATTCGAAATATAAATATGTAATATTAGAAAAATTTAATAAAATCTGTAGAAGCTCCAGGTTTATTGTTCATATACCGTATAAAATGGTTAGGAACTAAGAGTTCAAATAGCATTGTGGTAGTGTGTGTACTTGGTAATAAACAAAACTTCTCTAAATAATTACCTCCAGCTACGCTTGGCAAGGGAGGTATAGGGATCGTGCTAAAAATTGCATATCGAGATTTTGGTAAATGACCACGTTTTAACGTCCCTAGATGTATATGTATGTGTGGATCCTCCACTCTAACTCAAATACTATCATTCAGAAAATTTTGAAACCTTGTATTTCGAACTTTTTCTGTAATGGAAAGAGCCCATTAAATTTTAGTGAAAATCGGATAACCGGAAATGGTTTTCTACCTTATTCTAATATAGGAAGAAGCCGTTAGATTTTGGTGAGCATCAGATAACTGAAAATGGTACTTTACTTGAAGTTAAAAATAGTTTTTCTTCGAAAAATACCTTCAAATGTTATTTTTCAAGATTTTTGTTATTATAAAAATTAAATATTAATAAATTTTTTACAGATCTGCATAAATATTTTTTCTATATATTTTATGGAAAAATTAATATATAATTTTAATCCCGGAGCTACGCTTTAAACAAGCAAAACTCCTTGGTTACACAGTTCATATCTCAAATGTATGTAACTGACAGATAAATGTCACTGTCAAATTAATAATAGTAACGGTTTAAAAAGAAAATAGTAAATAGAAATATAGTTATATGAAATAGATCTCAATACAATTTCCAGCATAACTAAATATGTAAGTATGTATATTTAAATTAATAAAAATGAAATAGCGGGAGGTTTGGTGTTGGCCACATCAGATTTTTTTATTATTAATATGGTTTTAATTTTTTATTGACTTTTAATAAAATATAAACATTACTTAAAGCATAAATTATACGTATTTGGTACAATATGAATCACACTGATCACAACATACAGTTAAATAGTTACAATAAATATTTATAATAAAGAAATAACGTATTTATTTTATTAAATTTCAATAAAAAATTATAAACCAAACTTTTTCTTTCGTGACATAGCACACTTGTATAATAAACTATTCCTTGATGCTGGTAACTTTCCTTATTCCACTGTTTCATTCCAATACTTTTAATTATCAAAATAGTTATTTATGATATAAGCGACATTTTATTTTGTGAGAAGGAAGTATGGAACACGACGCGAAATGGATTGGTCCAATACGTACCTATATCATACACTATTTATCTACAAACCTATTTTTGCATTTAAATTTTTAATAAACTAATTCACTTTTAACGCTAAGTAGTGTTAAAAGTAACAATGACCTGTCACTTTTTAATCCTAATAACAAACATCAAAAAGCCTACTGTTAATAGATTTGTAAAAAAAAATATATTTTGCTAACGTATAAATATATTACTTCAGATAATTTTAAAACCCTATATTTATACCCTATTTTACTGTGGAAAGAAGCCATTAGATTTTGGTGTAAATCGGATAACCTGAAATGGCGGTTTACTTGCAGCTCAAATTAGTTTTTCTTCGAAAAATACCTGTAAATGTTATTTTTAGCGCTTGTTTAGATTATTTCGATCAGAAATTGTTTTGTTTGGTAATTTATTTGTTCGAAATACCTCAAAGACTTCACAATGTGCGAACTGACATATTTTCATCAGAACTTGCTATAGTGCCGCAATTTATATAATCAGAAACATTTAAACAAATACATTTTCTGAAACAAATGTTTACAATTAAACTGATGCACGCAATCTCTACTAACCCTGTACATGGATCAGGGTTGAAAATTTTTGATCGGATCGCTTGATTAGACTGATCGGATTGAGTTTACGAACGCGTCAGATTAACCCGATTGATTTTACGAGCGCTTCAGATGTCGTCGGATCATTCCGATTGACTTTACGAAAATGCCTATAAAAGAAACTATAAACCTTCAAAATTCATGCCTCACTAATAAAATATGTCTCTAGCTCCTGACCCAATGGCGAAGAGGAAAACCTTTTCGCGCAATAATTGGAAACCATAAGATTTACTCTAAAAAATGTCAGATACAATGGATGACTTCCTTCGCGAAAACAAAAAAAAACCTAGCGCTTAAACTACCCTTGTTTTACAACATAGAACATGGTTTCCTTCTTCCACAGAATAAACCTGTACTCAAGTTACGATATGTTTGTACATGGCAATTTTAATTGAATAACATTTTGTTGATTTTTTTATTAATTTTTTTATTTGTTACAGGTAAATTTCTTCAATATTTTTTATCCCTTGGATTTGGTAAGTTTAATCTTAACAAAAAACGTATACATACATACACAAATTTATTCACGTAATAAACAATTTATTTCTCAAATAGCTATTAGATAGATTATTAGGAGGGCCTTAAAGAACTGTTAATATACAAACTATAATACTGTACTAAAAAGATTAAAAATCCTTCATATTCTATCCTCCTATACGAATTTTGATAATTAATTTTTTTATCCCGCTAAATGAATTTGCCATCAATTCCCCTCTCATTATCGATTGTTGGTGGTTTTTGATGTACATGTAGTGTATTTTTTGTTTGAATTTAATTATGGGACAAGTTTGGCCTTTAACAAAGATTAAGCAAGAACGTTCGGTTTTGCGGGGCTTTTTGCGTGGTAGTAATTTCCTCAGCATTGTGCCGCGTCAGGGAAAAAATCACACGAGACTTAAACACAACAGACAGGAAGACTCGAGAAGTTGGAAAGAAAGACAAAGAATCAAACACGATACTGGGAAGCTTAGTCAATAAACTTCTAACTCAAATCATTCTGCAGACAGAGAGAAATCACTCCCTTTGGAAACAAATTTATTTTATACATTTACTAAATAAGATTATGTTACAATTTTCGTTTCCTTTTTCTATAAATATATACAATATTCATTTCTCAATGTAAATATTTTCATGTATCAATTATTATTTACTTTATATTTTGTATATACATATATACAGGATGTTAATTAAAAAGCGGGCCATAGGCGTTTAACATGGAAAAACTGTTTTTACTTGCGCAAAAGTTCCCGATTAATTTTAGACAAAAATGTTTAAAAAAAAGTTGTAGATAAAATTCAATTCTGCACCTAAACCACTAAACAAATATTTTTAAATCAAACTTTTAAATAACTAGTATAACGAGCAATATTTGTACAATTTTAAATTTGATTTTACACGTTACCAAAAGTGAAAAATTAAATCTATTTAGTGATTTATGTTTAAAATTTAATTATCTACTACTTTTATTTGAAAAAAATTGTCTAAAAGTAATTGAGAACTTTTGCGCAAGGAAAAACTGATTTGCCATGTTAAACGCCTATGGCCTGCTTTTTAATTAACATCCTGTATATATTTTTTCTTTACTTTCAAGATTAGTGTATTGTGTTATTAGGAGTAAAATTGATACTTTGTGTGGCGAGCATGGAAGTTTGCCCGACGAGTGAAGCGAGTTGGACATTACATTATTTTTTTTTTTCAAACGCACTACATTTCTTTTTGCTCGCGAATTTTATGTAGTTTCTATGGATATTTATTTTATTTCCGCCGGCGTAGAAAATTTCAACGGCGTAGATATGAAACTTCTACTTTGTGAATTAAGTCACAAAATTTTTATTTGACGATAGTTTTATCTCTAATAAAAATTTAAATAAAAAAGAAATTCAAAATTAGAAAGTGCATATTTTGATGAAATAGATGTAAATTAAAATTTATATTTTTTAGTTTTATCCAATTTCCTGTTCATTTTCCGGCAAAAACTGTACAGGTTGTCTCATTTTCGATATCTTTTTAAGGTATTTCGGGTAATATTAATGATAGAGCAAAACTGTTTCCACATTCCAGTCAACTTTTCGTGAAAAGTGTGTTGGGGTGAGACTCCAAATTCCCAACTATTTCATTTTTCGATCAGAGAAGGACATTATTTGGTGTAGTTTCTACTCGATTAATACAAAATAAACAAACAATAATTAATTAAATAAAAGATCAAAAGCATATTATCGAAGAAGTCGGAGTTCTGGCAGTTCTTTGTAGGCGGCTCGAACCAGCTGCAACCGTGAGTCCGCAGGATGAACCCGGCTTCGGTCAATGGTGTGGTACTGTTTCTTCGGAAGTGATACGACTCGAAGGATGTAGGGAATGGAATCAGCTCGTTGGAAAAGCTGAGGCTGCAGCCGAGGGTCCAGTGGATGTAGACGGCTTCTGTCGAAGGCCCGGAGACAGGATCTCGAAGGAGAAATTCTCTTCAGTTTGTAGGCCTCCTAGCCTGGTTGCTTTTTCTGCTGACCTAGTGACCTCAAAGGCAGTCGCCGAGCAGTCTGGAGAAATCTGGGTCGGCCTCCGTATGATGGAGAGGTGCACACCTCGATGGAAGATCGGGCCGTGAAGAACAGCTCGGAGAGACTTGCGGACTTGATGATCCTCCGTTGTGGGTGTCGGACCTGGCTCGTCCTTCGTCCTCTTGAATTTGCCGTGGTGAAGGCTGTTGGACCAAGAATTTGGTTCGCTAGATAAGATCTAGCCTGGTAACCTGTGGGCAGGTGGTAAAAATGTGACCGTCAGCTTTCCTGGCTGTTACAGTCTTGGCTGGAAGCTCGTCCCTCAGTAATTAAACCGCGGGAGTCTCACTCGGAGCAAAAACCAAGTGAATATGCTATGAAAAATGTGCTCTCTTATCTCAATCCGCAATGGTATGCCGACCGACGAAGTAACTGGGTACTCCCAGCGCCATCTGACGGGAACGCCGCGCGCTGGCCAGACGATCGATAATCGTGACGTGTACAGCGCTCCACACAACGCGTAGTGCTTCGATGCTGTGTAGCACTACTTGCTTGAAACCGATCGATAATATGACGCTTAACACGTTGAAGACTAGTTCCCGCGCCAATTGAGTAGCCTTTTATGTTCTTTCTGAAGGCGCGACGCAACAGAACCCCCCTCCTAGTGAGCTTTTTAGTTGGTCACGGAATGTATCAAGTTGGGGAGCGCACTTGCCTGCCGCTTCGAGTGGTCCATTTTGCTTGCGGCGTGACCGACGGTGTGACTAAAGACAAGGGAATTGAGTCGGCAGTAGTCGTATGGTTGAATTCTTCCCTTGTGGACATATATGCTGGCTTGAGACGATTAATTGAGACTACGATTTTCTGCCCGTTCCTGCTAATGCTGAAATACTTATCGCCCTGCTCCAGTACCGGAAAGGGTCCGTCATAAGGACTTTGAAGTGGTTTTCTTGCTCCATCGTGGCGGACGTAAACATGTGAAGTCGTGTTGAGTTCCTTGAACACAAACGTGTCAGATTCACGGCGTTCCTCTCTTCGTACAGGTTTCAGTCGCTGGAGTTGCTCACGAAGCTGCGTCACGAAGTCGACAGGCTCGCGGTGGTGTCCTGTCGATTCAGTAAGGAATTTCTTTGGTAAACGTAGAGTCTCTCCATAAGTTAACTCAGCTGTAGTGGCCCCAAGATCTTCCTTCCACGCGTTGCAAATTCCAAAAAGGACCGTAGGCAAAGTTTGAGTCCACTGCTGTGATCCATGACACTTAAGCCCTGCCTTGAGTTGCCGATGGAATAAAAGCATATATGAGTGGTTTATGGTCCGTAAAGATAACGAAATTGCGTCCCTGTACGTGATGCCTGAAGTTCTGGATTGTTGCATATATGGCAAGGAGCTCCTTGTCGTAATCTGCATATCTTCGTTCTGTCTCAGTTAATTTTCGAGAGAAGAAAGCTACCGGTTCCCACTCTTGTTCTTCGCTGCGCTGCTGGAGCACTGCGCCGATTGCTTCGTCTGAAGCGTCTGCGCTGATGGATAGCACAGCTCCCGGCTTCGGATGTTTCAGCTGCGCTGCTGATGCCAATTGGTTCTTAGTTGTGTCGAAGGCAGTTCTAGCTTCCTCCTTCCAGGTGTTGAGCATGTTCCCCTTGCTGTTCCCCTTAAGCAATGAATTTAGTGACGCCTGAGTTTCTGCGATCTTGGGCAGACAGCGTCGATAATAGTTAATCGTCCCCAAGAAGCGGCGAAGCTGCTTTGCAGTCTGTGGTATTGGATAAGTCAGAATTGTTTCTACCTTCTATGGTAGAGGTCGAATTCCTGCGCTGGAGATCAAATAGCCGAGGAACTGTACTTGGTCTTGTCCGGAAACACACTTGGATGGGTTGATGACGATCCCATAGTCTTCCAGCCGTTCCAGAAGGATGCGTAGGTGCTTGCTATGTTCTTCCTCGGAAGTGGATGCTATTAGTATGTCATCGATATAGACATACACGAAGTCTAGGTCTCGAAGAATTTCATCCATGAACCTTTGGAAAGTTTGGGCTGCGTTACGAAGTCCAAAAGTCATGTAAAGGAACTCGAAAAGACCAAACGGCGTTGTGATGGCCGTCTTATGAATGTCTTCCTTGGCCATCGGAATCTGATGATAAGCTTTGACCAAGTCGATTGTCGAGATGATTCTTCTTCCATGAAGTTGATATGCGAAGTATTCAATATGCGGTACAGGGTAGTGATCTGGTATGGTTCGACTGTTGAGAGCCCGATAATCTCCACAAAGCCTCCATTCCTTATTTTTCTTCTCGACAAAATGAAGGGGTGATGCCCAAGCACTCTTTGACGGCCATGGTGTCGAACTCATTTTTCGCAATTAGATACTTGTCTGGGGCAAGCGGCCTTGGTCGGAATGCTACTGGTGGTCCAGGTGTGGTATACACATGGTGTTCGGTAGAATGTTTCACCGTCCTGGCTATACCAGTGGGGTTTATGACTCCTTTGAAGTCTCGTAAGATTCGGTGATACTTTGAATCTGTATTGATGATGGACAACTTTATGGTAGAAATTCGATTCGCTCTCATCCCTTGACTGACCAGAGATGTTGTGCAATCGATATATAGCAATCTACATTCTTTTGTTGTAAACATGGATAAAAGACAAATTATTAATTTATTGAGGTGAATATATTGGAAATTATTAAGAAACAAATGAAAAAACTTAGTACAGATCATTTGTTTATTTTTATTCCATATCTGTTAATTATGTACTCATAATTATTCTTAACCAATTATTTTCGGGTTAGTTAACTTACTATTTATCGAAGTTAGAGTGGCTTTGACACAATCCAAAAAAAAAAATGATTTCATAT
This sequence comes from Harpalus rubripes, assembly GCA_963082715.1. Classification (NCBI taxonomy): domain Eukaryota; kingdom Metazoa; phylum Arthropoda; class Insecta; order Coleoptera; family Carabidae; genus Harpalus; species Harpalus rubripes. The sequence goes on along the minus strand of OY720456.1, from coordinate 43,180,323 downwards.
GCTTTTGGAGTAAATAAATTGAAAAAAGAGTAAAACTGGAAAAAAATATTATTAAAAATATACAAATGATGGTTTGTAATAGATTTTTTCATTTGTTTCTTAATAATTTTAAATTTTTTTTCATCCCAGTAATTTGATAATTCACTTTTATTCATGTTTAAAACAAAAGAATGTAGACTTGTTATATAACATTAAAAATCTTATAAAATATGCAAAAAGACGAGTCTATTTTCAACATAGGTTCCCATTTAAAAAAATCATAAATTTGTGTTATATCAGGAGAATTATGAAGTTTTCTAAAAATCTAATTACGCCATTTTATTCTATCTAAAAAACGATACAAATTTTGTAAATACAATTTTTCTCTAGCTATCGAAATAAATAAGATATAATATATTTTCAAAATGAGCGAAAAACGAGTTTACCTGTAGCTTAGAAAGAAAAGAAGATCGAAAATTCCTTTGATGACTATTAAACTTTTCTTGACAAGTTGACCCTGCAATGTGCAAACGCTTTGATTAACATCGTTTTTCAAGAAAAATTGTTCAATCTTCAAATGAGGGTACTTCCGGTTGATCAATTATAACCAAAATCTAATGAGCTCTTCATATATATGTAACGAAGAAGAATACGAAAGAATTATAACTTTTGGAATTGTAGTATTAATGTTATCACACATGTACGCACACACACACACACACACACACACACACACACACACACACACACACTCACTCACTCACTCACTCACTCACTCACTCACTCACTCACGCACGCACGCACGCACGCACCCGCGCGCACACGCACACACACACACACACACACACACACACAACCAACCAATCACCCACCCACACACGATTCTGGATTAATTACTCGGGTAATGCCAACTTTATACGGGCTTTGAAAATTTACCGTTAGCACAACTATTGTAGCCCATGAATTGATCTGTGGTTAACGCCTTCTTCTATGGTAGGTACAAATAAATCGATATTACCAAAATATGTAAATAAAATCTGATTGGCACTCCCTGCCGTGCAATGAATAATAAGCTGTGATAATACGTTTATGTGTTTATTTACTGAATAATATTACGCAAAATTATTCGTAATTATACAATGTTTAATGAAAGCAATAATATGGATAATATACTCGTAAATATTATGTTAGATGGTTCTTTTTGCATTTCCATATGTATTTTTTTTTTCATGTCATGTGTATATTATTATATGATTCTCAAATGTCCGTGGACACCATGGAGCTAAACACATTGTCAACTCCAAATTTTAGGTTTAGGATTAGCCTAACGTAGTAAATATATTCAAACGGAAGTCATCTAGAATGAAGTAGGTACCGATAACTTAACATCAGTATCATTATAGCAATTTTCATGTTAGAAGTTACAAAAATAATGGAATAAATAATTATTAATATGTCTGAAAAATAAGGTGAAAAAATATAAAAACTTGATGAAATCAAAATATGACCATATGTGACTAGAAGTTAGAAGTCACTTAAATTAAACCGTAATTTAAACTTACATTTCTGAACATAGCTATTAAATTAAAGTAAACTTAAAGTAATAATTTTAATTGGTGAACTCGTGGATGGATAAACCTTTAAAATTAATTCGAAAAAATATGTATGTTTCAGTAGTAAAAAATCTGATGTGGCCAGCACATTACCTTCCGTCAGTTCTATGTATTTTATATAAATGTCATACATAAAGTTCTTTGCAAAATATTATATTTCTTGTACATTACCTTAAGGCAGTTGTATGTATTTTATACAAATTCCATACAGAAAGTTTCTAACAAAAGATCCTATATTTCCAGTAAAATTATAATATAAACATACTGTCAACTGCACTTGACACTGACACCTTTCAATCAGAATTTTCTTAATTTAGCAGCTGTTTCCAGAGTTATAGCAAAGCTGACTAATATATATGATATTTAATTTCTTTATAATTTTTTAACTCTATGTCCATTTAATATGAAGTATAAGATGCATTAAAATCGTATAGAGAATAAATAATTCTTTAATATTTATAATAACATTAAATGTGAAAAAATGATATTTAACACCGTTTTTTCAAGAAAAACTGTTAAAATCTTCAAATGAAGGTACTTCCGGTTGACCAATTATAACCAAAATCTAATCAGCTCTTCACATGGATGTAACGAAGAGGAATACGAAAGGATTATAATTTTTGGAATTGTAGTATTAGAGTTATCGCATTAGAAAATTTTGTCACACACACGCACACGCACACGCACACGCACACGCACACGCACACGCACACACACACGCACACGCACGCACGCACGCACGCGCACGCACGCACGCTCGCACGCACGCATGCACGCACACACACACACACACGCACGCACGCACGCACACACACACACACGCACGCACGCACGCACGCACACACGCACACACACACACACGCACCCACGCACACACACACACACACACACATCATCGTAAAAATAGTAAAATCGTATTCTAGGGACCCTAAAACGTGCTTATTCATCAAAAACTCACCACCGAATTTTTTGACCAAAGACAATACCTTCCTTACCTAAAGGTGACGGAAGGTAAAAAGGACACCAAATCTGTTTTAAAAAAATGTGTATACATATACGTACAGTTTTAAGAAGAAAATATTAAAATATGCAGGTATCCCATTTAAATGTACTTCTACGAATAACTCGAAAATATGCATCTGATCAAAAAATGTCCCGAATCAAAAGTTTAATGGTTCGGACATCCGATTTTGTTGAATTAGTATAACCGTAAGACCGTGAAAAAAACAATATTGATAATACATACAATTAAAACAGGAAACATAGTTATACATATGTAATAAAGTATTATGTATTTGCTTGCCAGCATTGGCAAATATATATGATGTATTTGTTTAAAAGGATACAAATTAAATGACCACATCTGATTTTCTATAATTTTTCATATGATTACGTGTAATTATTGTTGCGAATATCTGTTTTAAAATTTTCTTCATATAGGATGAACTTCATTGGCATTAGCCTAATATTCGAAGCAAAATATACTTCAAAGAAAATATTCGTAAGTAGCTAAATTTATCATATCATTTTCACGTTTTTCATACGCTCCATCATCTTTTTCTTATCCTTATCTTTCATCCCTTAATATTCTTCTACCCTTGTGGTGAGGGTGAGACGACGTTAGATTTTCTCCTTCATTTGCTGGCGTTTTAGTTTCCTCTGTGAATTGTTTCGCGCGTCTCTCAGCTCTAATTGAGGCCAAGATTAAATTTTAATTAAAAATCCACAGTCTAACCTCGCACCTACGTGGAATTGAGACATATTTTTCACTTATTCGCAGTTTAATTTGGTTCTTACGAGAATATCATTACGAAGTGACAAGCAGGGTTTCTAAAGACGTGAAAGTTTTCAAAATTTGTCATGAATTAAAGAAAAAAGTAATCAAATTAAGAACAGATGTAGAGAAAATTTAACGGTGAGCAAAAGTTAATTAAAAATTATTGTTGTAAAATGTGTAGGAACAGGAACGGGCATATGCCGTAAAACTTGTGTGAGGCAGAATTTCGTTGATTTTGTATTTCTTATTTTATACTGCATGATGTTATATATCTTTAAACAGAACATTAAATAATTAATGGCAAAAATGATCACCTTCTGGATTAATAAATGACAATTTAGGGTGTAATTAGAAAGCTCAACATATTAAAATCATAAATAAAATCTTCTTTAGAATTAAACAAAAAAATAAATAAATCAATAATGTAACATACCACTGGGTTAAGATTAGTTTAAAATTGACAAGAGTATAAAACATACATTAACACAGTTTTCGTCACGCCGTAAATTTTACCTTAAATTGACATTGATTAATACTGAAGATGGTCATTTGAAATGATCGCAACGTCGGTGTAAATAAATACATGTTGAATGACTGCAGTTTCGAGTAATTTTCTTCATACTAAATAAAGTTTAGGATTATTTGGTTTTATTTTAAATTTCTAGCTACACATTATTGTTCAATACCTACTTTATTATTTATTATATGCGCACGTATTATTGTATTCTGAAATAGAGATAAGTCCATAAGAACTTTTTCTGTACCATACGTATTCCTTATTTTCTACTGAGGAATGTATACCAAATATTCAGCATTACACTTGTATTTGTAGTAGTCACAAGTATTCAACACAAAGTGGTACGTGCGTACCTGCACAAAAATTAACTTAAATTAATTAAAAGCAATCTACTAATCTAAAAGTAGTCTACAAATTTTATTAATATCAAACTATGTATACTATAATTATGATTAATTAGAAAACTAAATCACTCACCACTATGACCACTATTCATATCATAAGGGTGAACAGGCGCGGTTTGTTAATCTATCAAAATTTGATAAGGTAATAAAGAATTATTAAATTGCTTCACACACGTTGTATTGCAGGTCATTAAGATATGCGGAATAAACGCGTATCCAAAACATATTTCCAAAAATAATAATATCCTTAAACAAATATAATTATCTATGCAGGATGTCTAGGATAACGTGTCCAACATGGGGATCTCGAGTCTCGAGAATTATAGGAGATGGAAAATCTATTAAATTGCCTCATTAGGAGACCATATCCAGTGGAGTATATGTTTTGCTTAACTGGAAAAAAGCATGAGTCTTTATATAAAGTCGAAAATGTAAATTTTCTGATATTAATTTTTACAAATAACTTCCAAGTACTTTTGAAATAATACTGGATTTCAGTTTGTATTTTTTTATGCTTTCTAATGACGATACTTATTTTTTCTACAAATCTATTAAAAGTGGGCTTTTTAATGTTTGTTTTCAGCGTTAAAAATGTCATTTTGTGATACCAGTGTTAAAAGTGACAGATCATTGTTACTTTTGACACTAGTGTTAAAACTGAATGTCAAAAAATTATTAGAAATACAAATTTAAATTAAAAAATAGTGGTTATAGAAAAAATAGTGTACGTGTTAAAAGTGATTTTATTTTGTTCGAAGGTTTGGATCACTCCGCTTCGCGTCGTGTTCCAAACTTTCTTCTCACAAAATAAACTTTCACTTTTAACACTTATATCATAAATAACTATTTTTATTGGTTTTTGATTATCCATATGAAGAATACGCCTCTAAAATGGACACCTAATGCGGTAACTTTCACCTAACCGACTTCGCATCTTTTATAATTGTCGAGATCCCTAATATTAGACACGTTATTCCGGACATCCTATACAGGATGTCTCACAACTTCAGGTACATATAAGAATGTCACATATTACTTAACGTACAACATACCGATTACGGAACAAAAAAGGTTTTTTCAAAATTCCTATAATTCAGGTTAGTTCACTTAAGAAAGATAGTATATTAAAGAACGTGTTTTATAAGACATTTTTTTTCGCACTCGTCAAAATTTAGAAAACGAGCGTTAGCAAGTTTTCTAATTGACAAGTGCGAAAGAAAGTCTTATAAAATGAGTTCTTTATACTATTTTTTATATTTTGCGCCTTCTACAATAACATTTACTTACTCAAGTTGTGATTATATTTGTAACCATTTGTACATTTTCATGTAAATAATCTTCTCTAAATAAAATAATAATAATAATAATTTCGACATTATATTACTAAAATGAATTGTCAATTAACTAAAATAAATTAGGTAAAAATGGGTTAAAGAAACGTCATCTAGTACCAACCGTCTAAAATAAAAAATTGCGTATCGAAATGAAGGTCATTACGATACGCAATTGAGTATCGTAATGACTTCATTATGAACGCGGAATATAAAAACATTTTTTTAAACCTCTGGATACTATAATATTAGGAATAAAGGTATTAGTTATAACTATTACGTAAAATAATGAAATTAATTTATGTCATTACATAAAGATATAATACAACGTAATATTTAATATTAAAACTACCTATTCAACCAGTGCCCCGACACTGTTTTCCCCAAAAACCTCAAAAACTTATTCGAATTTTCAAAAAATTCTTTTTGTTCCGTAATCAGTAGAGTCGGTGAATGTGGAACAGTTATCTAATGTGGAATAGCCGCTTCTTGAAAAAAATGTACACGATATCTGTGATCTAATGGCACAAATGCACGTGTGTAGTGTAGTTATTAGAAGTCAGTGTCGGCAGTGGGGAAACATCAAATGGGTTAAATGCATTTAGTTGATTATGTAATATACTTTATTTTCTTACACTATAATAGTGTATTCATTTTATTTTTGTTTATATTTTTGATAAGAAAGAATAAATAATTTGAAGTACATAGTTGCATTGTTTTCCTAATTTTCTTATACTGTGAAAGAAGTACGGTTATGTGGTATATATTACACTTTAATGCATTATGGTGTTCCACATTGCCGTCCCTTGTTCAACAGGTGTTAAAATTTAAATTTTGAAGAAAATCGCTCGTATAAGTGAATTCTAGATAATCAACTTGAAAGTGTTACTATTTTGTAAAGTACATTTTAAATTACCTATATACAAGATTTGATGATTAACCGCCATCTTTTCGTATTTGTTTTTCAATGAAATAAAAATGGTATTCCACATTCACCGACTTTACGTTTAGTACTATATGCCTTTCTAATATATACCTGTAGTTATGGGACACCTGTATAATTCTAATAAAACCACAGTGCTTTCAAATGATTATTTAAAGTCTAAAATCTTATTAGTTAAAAACAATCTCAAGCAGCTTTTACATCAATCTACATTGCATCACACCATTCTCTCCTTTGTTTTAATTTTTCCTGAAAGACAACCTGTTAAAAGTTATAATACATGTAGCAAATAATGTTGCCACATCATTTGTGTATATTTTGCCGTAGATGTATTATTTCAAATGGATGTCAATTTCAAAGTTCAATAGAGTATCGTTAGCGTATACCTCACTCATTTAAAATGGGTCAATTCATCGTAACGGGCAAATTAGGAATTAAGTTTACTTATGTTTTTTGAAGTTTACATGTTCAACTTTAAATTTGTAAGATAATGTCTCGTTATTACATAAATATAATTTAACTAAAAACAAAAATAATAGCACATCCTTTCGGTGTAGCTTCATATCTGCTGCCGTCATCAGGTGTACTAATAATACTATTTCCTAATACTACGAATCATCTTGTGAAATGAGGGTGGTGAAGCGTGACCGGTGGTTCAAGTGTGTGCAGTTGTCTATGATTGGTTGTTATCTCCTGTGAAATGGTCTGTGCCAGTTCTTCTTTTTTGGTTCAGTAATGTGTTTTGAGATGTGATTTTCTTCCAAAGTGCATTGATTTCAACACTTGCTTGGCCCTTCTTCCGGTTTATCATGGTAAACTTACGTTTGGAAGTGTTATCCTTCTTGGGGATAATTTTCACATTGTCCCATCTAAATCTAAGGTGGTTTCCCCATGCGTGGTCTGCAAATCCTGATTTTTTATGTTTCTCTTCTCGTTGTGTGCTTTTATACACTTTCCCATACTCAGATTATACCTGGTAATTTCCCTTTTCAGATCTCACCTCGTTTAGTTCGAAGTGATGGACACATGTCTCATCAACGGTTATTATACTGAGAAAGTCGTCCAAATCATCCTCGCCCTCATAACATATTAAATGAGCTTTTGAAATTTCCAAGTGACTCTTGTTTTTGTGCGAAACCCAACGAGTACATACTAGATACCGTTGAGCCGTTATCAATATTCACCTTGTTTTCTATAGCATCAATTGTGACTCTACGATCAGTACGTAGCGTTTCCTAAACTGTCTCGATGTTGATGTTTGTTTTGATATGAGCGCTATTTTTAAAACTCGTAGGTTTTGTTTCGGCTTGGACAACTCAGTCCTTATTGCTGCTATACAATCTGCGAATAATCGTTGTAGGTTTTCACCTCCTTCGAATAATAATATTAATAATAATAATAATAATAATAATAATAAAAACGTATCACTTCTTCTGATAGAGTACTCATATTGTACTGATGTGAATTTATAACAAAACGGAGCTAAGCAATAAACCACGACTGAACACAAAAAAAATTATTATTAATGTTGGCGCATTCAGTGCTGCCAATCACCTAATCGGGAAATAAAAATGTTCCATTCTTTTTTAACTGTCCCTCGTAAAAAGAAAAAAAGCAATAAGGCATTTTACAAAATTTTGTTTTTCTTAAATTTCAGTTTTTATAAAAGATGTCTGTTCTACAGTAATAAATTTCGCTAAAATATGTACGCAGTTTTTTTTTTTAGATAATAATGACCTATGTTTGAACTAACGTTTAATAATGTACGCACAAGAAAAACTACTGGCAATAACACTAGATGGCAACCGAATAATAAAGATGAATAATTCGAGTGTATACTCAACGCTCGAATATTCAAAACCAGAATATGCGTACACAGAATCATTCAAGTCCCAAATATTCAAAAACAGAATCGCGCAATGCACGAAAACGTATCTAATCTAAACAAACCCACCCAAACTTAACCTAAATTGACCTCCGTTTGGCGACGCCCAGGAATTCGGTATTTGAATGATTTGGGCGAAGCGCTTTCTGGCGATGCGCAATTCTGTTTTTGAATATTCGGGATTTGAATGCCTGTCAATTTGGCATTTCTAATTATTTCTAGATGTTTTGCAAGTTATACTAAAATATCATTGTAAATTTGAAGTTCTAAAATAAATACATTTCGTACAAAATATATTTGGCTACAAGTTCATGTACTACTGCTTTGCCAACTAGTGATATAATATCAAATGCTGACTTCATTACATTTTCCGTTTCAAAAGGTTGCATACTTTAATTTGTAATTTATAATTTTTCACAAACATAATTATTATTACAAAATTCAATTTATTTTGTTACTTGTGCATCTAAGTTTTAATTAATTTAACCAAATTGCAAAATTTGATTTATATGAAATATTCTATTCGATTTAGGCATATTGAAAAATAACGTACATATTTTTGAGGCAACTGTATAACAGTAAACTCGACATATATTCAGTAAAAATATTTATGCAGCAAAGATATACCGAAGTATTCTATTTCGTACATTTTCAGTGCTTTGTTCATATAAAAACAAATATCACAGCATCACACATACTGTTATTTCATAAGTGGAACAATTGAATATAGCTCTTGGAAAATCCTTTTATTAAATACGCACACATCAGCCCGTATAGGTATAAAAGGCGTCAACCTCAATCACATCTAGATGGCGTATTATGTTTCGCTTGTTTTAACGACAAACAAAAGCTCAAAGAACACGTGACCATTAGCTGTCATTACAGCGGGAAAGAGCAGCGGAGCAGGAACACTCAAGGACGAGGCGAAAGCTTCGAGCTTCAAGCAGCAAGCTCAAGGCTTTGATGTCGTACAAAGCAACGCATCGCTGATCAACGGTTTCTTTCGCCCAACATCTAAATTATAAATAACGAACGAACACATACGATATAGACAAAATCAAAGAAAAACGAAATGTCGTTAGTTATAGTGCAGTTGCATCAGTGGGAAAAGCTAACATTTTTTACTAAAAGAAAAGTAGTAAGTCGTCTTTGCGTTAAATCTAAAGATCGGTAATTTCCAATAATTCAAATATACATTTTGCGACAAAATGTTTCTTTTGAATGTAGCAATAATTAAATGAATCGACAACTGACAGCTGCCGGGTAGAGGGGTATGCAAATCATGTACCTTTTGTGGGTTTGTTAGGGCAATAAAATTATATTACTGTGTTTGCTGTACTATTCACAATACCTGAAATATAAATGTGATAGGAGGTGCACCACTCAGTTTTGGTGATATTAAAACCGCGGAAATAAGGGTGAGTGTTCGTGGAAACGTTGGTAGGTGTCTCAGTATGAGGAAAACTTACAGATGTGGAATAACATAACAAAAAAATGTAATTGATTCGTATAATAACATATAGATGGCAAACATGCATCGAACTTGCATTACAACATGGTAGAGAATATCTATAAATAAAAATAACCTTTAATGAAACTAATATTTGGGAGATCTCCATTTATAAAAATTGAAATATACATTCTAATATTGAATAATAGTATAAATTTGTAAAAGAATCTAACTCCGGCCATATACATAGGCGACGATACAAACATTTTCGGTAATCGAGAACACTATCACAATACTCGCAATTTCTCAAAATAATACTAAATATTAATAGTCTAATTACATAAGATATGATAGTGTTTCGTGAATTTCGTAGCATCGATACGTGCGAAGAAAAATAGTCTTTTTCAGCGATCACGTGGTGTGAAAAAGAGGCAAAAAATGTCTTTGCGGAGTACTTAACTGGTTACGCCGCGATGTGTAGTGGTAGACCATTTGTCAGAGGATTGGTGTGATGATACTCCCCAGCAGCTACTTGTAGGGCCCCCCAAGTGAGTTAAGGGGCAAAGACTCGATGCAGGCGACAGCATCAACAACCGGGCCCAAAAATATCGGGCAATGAACATAACAACAAAATATCCACCCAACTGCTGATATGACGAGATCGAAACACTCAAAATAACTTGAACGATAAACGATAATTGATCCACTATCATAAAGAAATAAAACTTAGCCCGACACTGGAGACACTTCGACCGCACAGTACGAGAATTATATTCTCAATCCCTCGCGCACAGAACAGCTTATTCCTAAAATAGGTAATAATTAACAAAACTAAATTTTTCTTTCAAGTTCGACACATGCTGCCATCATCCCTACGTTGCCTACTACTTACTAAAAATGAAATACAAATATGAGTGAAAGCGGGAAAAAGAAATGAAAGGAGAAAAACAATATTTTGAATTGTACCAATTCAATATTAAATTCACCATTAAATCGGTAGTGATGGATTATTAAGCACTGAAAAACTTCTTTTTTTGTTTCATATTTATGCAACCCGTAAAATTAGTGGAAATTTAAGGGACTGTTTCTGATAGTTCATTTTAAATAAAAATTATATAATATATATATATATATATATATATATATATATATATATATATATATATATATATATATATATATATATATATATTTGATATCTTTCCATGACACAACAGTCATAACCATAACCATTGCGTCTCATACTTCACACGAAAGGATTTGTAATCCAAGGTTATTTGTTATAGAGCAAAACTACCGGTTAATAATATATAACCTTTATTTTTTTCAGTATTACTTTTATTATATTAAATCAATTTTGTTCCATTTTTAACATTATTTTTATTATTTAGTATTTTATAATATAAACAACACAAGCGGTGTTCCAGAGTTGTACGAACGATAACAGAAAACTATTGTATTGGGTCGGAGTCAAGGATAAACTCATAAAGAGCATGCCCAACAGTTTAGCATCTCTAAATCAATGGTGACTAAATTTTTAAAACCTTAAATACACCTAAAGCTACATTAATAAGAAGAAAAGCACACAACAGTTTTCTCTCGTCTGTAGCAACATTCTTCTCAAATTTAGTAGCAACGTCTTATAACGCCGACATAAAATCCCTAATATCAACTTTTAATCAGCTTAATTTATCCATAAGAACCCGTTGGCTAAAGGCCGCATTTTTTTCACAATTTGTCTTTCATTTTAGTAAAGAATGCTAGGGGAGTGGGCTAGAGCACATATGAATTGACTAACTTAGCAGTGATCTAATGTCATCCAAAGCGGCGAAATTAAGTTCATGTCGATATAAAATACTCTGAAGGCATCTGTGAATTTATTAATCTGAAGCGTTCATTCTTATTAGATTCGGGGTTACAATCGTCAGAAGAATAAAAAACAAGTATATATTATCTCCATTTTTCTTTTAAGTATTTATTAGCATACACAGAAAATGATCTTTCAGTTCCAACAATTGTAGGTGGAGAGTGGAAGTTTAACGTCTATTGCCTGTTATAATAGATACCTTGATGGCTTTTTATGTGCCGTTATTTAAGAAAAGACCACCCATATCCCATCTGCATTCCAATATACACCGCACCACACAATCATGGATAAGTAACAGCACGTAAACAACATGCGTAATTTCCCAGATATTTGATAAATTTTCTGGTAATTTACTGTAAACAAAATTTAGTAGTTTACTATGATTTATTTGATAATTTACATGATAATTTACGCTTTTACATCCCTGAGGTGATGACGGGTGCTTCATATGGCTGGATTAGTCTGATCAGAATCCGTTGTAAGACGTTTGTTCGAAGGATGTAGTGATCAACAAGAGACATAGCTGTCCGCTCTTCTTCTTAACGTGGCTTCCTTGGATATTTCAATGCTTTAGAAATTTAGTCACCTTCAATTTGAAGATGCTAGGCAGCTGTATGAAGTCTTTTTATCTGTTCTTGTTTTCGGCCTTGTACAAAAGCTTTCTGTTGTCGGTTGTTTAAATCTGGAGCTCAGTGTGCCTCGGCCATATTACAAAATACTAAATTATACAAAAATCGTTTGTAACTAGTTGTAATAAGCAAGAAAGCAATATAAACTCAATAAGTTGTCAGCTACATACAATCATGAAAAATTAAATAAACATAATAAAACATATATGCGCTATATTTTGTAAAAACTCGTCAGACATCATATACTTTATAAGAATAAACATGTTATCAAGTATAGGTGTGCTTTTAAATTTTGACCACATTATGCGGTAAAAACTTAAAGGAGATATTTTTTGGCCGGAATAGTAATTAAAATTTTATTCTTTATATCAACTCTTTATCGTCGTCGCATCAATTAAAGCGTTGAGACTGGTAATTTAATTCGTATCTATCGGCCGAGAATATGTGTAGTCGTAAAAATTCCAATATACCAGACATATTCGGACGCTACGATGGAATCATTGTCCATCTTCTCGTATATGTGCTGTTGATTCCGTTGCCTTGTTTAATAATAACGATAGGATTGAGTACTTACAATAGTCGCGACTAAGAGACAACAACTGTTGTGATGAAGATAAGTATTAGGTATTAATACTTATAGACTTTCAATTTGAACTTGTACATTAATTTTGTATTTGAGTGTAGTAATAGTAATGAAATTATATCACTACAATTTCCGTGCTATTAAATTCTGTATTATCTAATGTGGTCAACAGATGGTGTTAATATAGTTTCAACCACATAAACATATATCATATTTTGTATTTGCGATGACAGCCGCTATTTTGTTATTGCAATAAACTGGGGTCGTAAAAAGCTGCAATGGAAAATTATTGCATTTGTATAGACACCTAATATTTATGGCAAATGCATTTATGCAATTAAAGGAGCATTTATTTGTATCTTGCGAATTAAATAAATTAATATTGTTTTAATAAGATCTAATATGAATATATGAAATAATTACATTAAGTTCTCTCTTTCTCTAATATGTTATGACCGACACCAAATATTTAGAATTTTAAATGGCACAAAATTGATCCCTGTGGTGCACTCTTCACGCCAGCAAGGAGTGCCAGTGAGGTGACGCCTGGTAAGCGCCCGCACAGTACAAATATTTCATAATTACCGATATCTGTGTACAAAGCAGATTGGCGCACTCAGAAATGGGTAACAAGCCGGGACGATATATTTATATTTTTTTCTTTTTCCGGATGTTCTGGTCCGTTTTTCATTTTTATTATTTACTTTGTTATCCAAGTTTCCATTATTTTTTTAAGTGAAAATATTTATAAACAAAAGTTCACCATGCCAAAGTATATTTATTAAGTTTATTATGCTTATGAAATAATGAAAATGAGAAAGACGAATTTATTTAAATATAACTAGCTAACATTAAATCTACAAAGATAAATTATCGGTAACTATATAATAATTTACACAGTATGACTTAGACTACAACAGAACTGTCTTTAGATTCGGTATGCGGTTATATTACCACAACAACGTTCCAGAAATGTGTTTTTTCTCGAATGTTCGATAGTTTAGCAGTAGTCTATTTGGAAGTTTGCTAGTCGAAGCAACATGGCTTCTAAGTTCAGTTCAAATTTTTAATTAAAAAGGAAAAAATAGCGGACTACACCTTTTCCAATTGTACTTCATATGGGTGGTTCCATATTTTGGTTGATGAACATTTATTTTTACCACCTGCTTATAAAATATTTTCCAACATCTACTGATAAAATAACATTGTAACCACTAGTAACACTTTAATGAGGAGGAAGGAAAAAGTCACAAATGGCGTAAAAATAAACACAAGTTCACAGCAACGAATAAAATTTGATTTGGTAACTATAATGCTTAAATATGAATGTCAAATGTCATCTTTAATTTGAGAAAAAATATCTTAATTAAGTTGTAAAGTTTTTATTCGTTCGTGCAAATTAGTGTAGAAGATGTGCTAAACTTTCCACTTGTAGATAAATATGCTTTTACTCACTTGTATCCAGGATCACTAAGAGAAATTTTCGGGCCAGTGACAGAACAGTGGTATGTATGTATGTATAGTATTTCGGGATAGAAAAGTGGTCCGGGTCTGTAAAACGACACATAGAAAATTTTAAACATTTATGTAAAAAAACACAACAAATCGCAGTACATTACTTTAAAATATATATTTCTTTTATCTCTGTAAAAATTATTATTAATTACGCTTCCACGAAAAAAGTTTCAGATGTCAACATAACTCGACGGTCGTGCTTATAGTCCAGTCAATAAAAGGGTTGTAGAATGCATGGAGGGTGTCACAATTTTTGACTTCCGGTCTTTGTTTGGAGTCGTTAGGAGGTAAACATACTAAAAGTTCCCGGACATAGGAGGTGAGCGGAGTGCAGAAGGGGAGGGGACCGAGAAGGTATCTATTTTTGGTTTTTTGCTTATATCTTGAAGACGATGCGCCTTATTAAAAAAGTCGTTATTTAAATAATGAAAGCTGACAAAATTTCCTACGTTTTTGCTTTTTTAAGTTTTTTCTATCTTTAACCGATTATGAAATATTCGCTATCAAAAACTGCAAATTTACTAAAAAAATATTTTGCCTGGCGTTTTTCGTTAAACTTTTCTCTCTAGCACCTCGTCTCTTCGGTCTACAAAAAAATTCCCAGAAAAGAAGTTGTAGAGGATTAAATTTCCTTCAAAATGATATATACATTTTGTACGTTATCTTGAACCGAACAACAGTTCTGGCAATTTGATTTTTTTTTGGTAAATTTTGTGCTTCCGCTGGAAGACTGTACATTTAGTCTAGGGGCCTGAGGTACGCGCTTTGGGAAGTGTGCGGTTACGGATTTTCTCTTCGGATTATGTTTATAAGGTTGTTAGAGATGATTTTATCTTGGTCACAAGATCTTGTAGCCCGCCAGTTTCTTTCAAAATAGCCGCCAAACATATATCCGTTTAATGCATTATGTTAAACAAAAATAGGCAATTTATGTCGAATACTATCATGTTTGGTATCAAATTAAAACTCTGGGTACTACTTATTACTTTATAGTATAAATGGGTACAACTTTGTATCTATCATAGGGAATCGGTATTTTTTGTCAGAATGTGCATAAAATTAGTTTTAAAACTATAGAAACATAGAATAGTTTTACTTTAACCATTTTCAAAATGCCGACTATTTATTTTTAAAATATGTATTAATATAATTCCATGTAAAATAAAATATAGCAAAGAAAGTTGTACCATTTCCGCCAAAACCGAAAGTGATATAAAATTCTTACAACGATCAGCTTATGAGCCCCTTTGTCTAATTTAACTTTGCTTGTTAACATTTTTTTATATCTCTCAAAAACTCAAAATAAACGAAATATTTTTAGTGCCGGGCGTTTGCTGATCACCCTGTATGCATATCAATTTACATAACTAACGATATCGTAATTGGCAGTACTTATATTGATACCAAATATGATATTATTCGACATAAATTACCTATTTTTACTTCAACATAATGCATTAAAACGGGCATATGTTTGGCGGCCATTTTGAAAAAAAAGTGACGGGCTACAGATCATGTGACCAAGATAAAAACATCTCTAACACCCTTGTAAACATAATCCGAAGAGAAAATCCGTAGACGCGCACTTTTAAAAGCGCATACCCCAGACCCCTAGACTAAATGTATAATTTTCCAGCGGAATCTCAAAATTTACCCAAAAAATTCAAAATGCCATACCTGTTGATCGGTTGAAGATAACATAAAAAGTGTATATTCCAATTTGAAGGAAATTCAATCCTTTACAACTTCTTTTCTTAGAATTTTTCTGTAAACCGAAGAGATGAGGTGTTAGAGAGAAAAGTTTAACGAAAAACGCCAGGCAAAATATTTTTTTTAGAAAATTTACAGTTTTTGATAGCGGATATTTCATAAACGGTTAAAGATAGAAAAAACTTAAAAAAGCTAAAACTTAGGAAATCTTGTATATAACGATTTTTTGATAAGGCGCATCGTCTTCAAATTAGCAGCAGAAAACCAAAAACAGATACCTCCTCGGTCCCCCCTGCACCCCGTTCGCCTACTATGCCCGGAGACTTCTAGTATGTTTACCCCATAACTATTCCAAACAAAGTCCTGAAGTCAAAAATTGTGACACCCTCCATGCATTCTACATTCTCCTTGAGCGTTAGTTAACTGGACTATTAGTGCTGTTGACAAAATTCGAATTTTCAAATTTCGAATTTTGAATTATTATACATACATCACGCATTTCCCACTTAGTGAGTTAGCACAAACCCGAAAGAATAACAATAATATCATCCAAAAAATAATCAGTCTCTCTTTCAACAACATTCGTACTAACCTGACATCATAGGAAATATTTTTCTGAAATTAATAATAACAAAGCAAAGTCTAATAAATGCCAATTAACTTACACTTGAAAATATGTAATTCTGATTTCCTAAATATTCGAAATTCAAATTTTGTTAAAAATTTAGATTAAAATTTGAAATCCGAATTTTCGAATTATTTTTCAACTGAATTTTCGAGTTCTATTTTTTCAAAATCAACAGCACTAATCGTGCTTGTATCATAAACAATAAATAAAATAAAATAAATAAATATATCATCACGGCTTATTACCCATTGCTGGGTGTGCCAATCTGCTTTGTACACAGATATCGGTAATGATGAAATATTTTTACCGTGCGGGCGCTTACCAATTATTTTGTGTAATAAAACATTTTCCAAAATATCGACCTGCTATTAAATTATACTCCATTTCACGTTAGAAAATAGCAGATTCTTAAAAGCCGACCGTTTTACATGCATTAAACATATAATTTAAATTGCTGCAACCAAACTTTGTCAATACTAAATATGCCATACCTCAGTATTGAAAATATAAAGTCGAAATCAAAAACGGTTAAATATATATATATATATATATATATATATATATATATATATATATATATATATATATATATATATATATATATATATATATATATATAATCTTTATTTGTTGTAAGGTACATAGCCTTATACAAAATAAAATAATTGGTAGAATTAATATATAACCATATAAAAATTTAAGTACAAAGAAAATGTAGGTATATATAACAACAAATCTAAAATAATGATAGTGTGAATACAAATGTATACAAAAGTAAATTAATTAAAGTGATTAATCACAAAGAGAAAAGAATACATAATTGATAAGCAACCTTGTGTAACGGTTAAACGGTTAAATAGCACTTAATTCTATTTCTTTTTCTTTCGATTTTGAGATCTATGTGTGTATTACGACTCATCAGATGACACAGTTTATTTCCTTATCTAAACCAACGCTATTTCATTTCGTGAAATGAACTATAGTGGTTGTATTTAAAATGAAACTAAATATTTTTATTTTTCAAATGTGGAATAAAGCTAGAACATCACACTATTTAAAATAACCTCGCAATGGATATAGATTCCTCTCTTTTATTTTTTCCTATCAGCGCGTTATTTGGCAATTTCATGTAGTACATTGTTACAAGATTGTAATTGCTTGAAAACATTTTTACTTGCTTTATTAATGCGTGAAATAAGGGTTGTTTGCTAATTTCAAACAATTTTCATCGGAAAAAAATAGAATATGTATTAATGCTTCTATGCTCATATTTACAATCTGAAAACATCAAACAAAACAATAATTATATGAGCTAGGTTTTTTTTTATATATGTACGTATATGATTTTCGTATACATATGTTTAGTTTATATAAACTACACTGTAAAGTTTTGGGATAGAAACTGGGAAACTGAATCTCCAATTGAGTTGCTGAATCTTCCTTTGATTTGATTTAGGTTGGGAAGGTCGAAAGATGGTAAGAAAAAGGTACGAAATTTTGGTAGGGCAGATTCAAGTCACTTACAGGCACCTGTTTTGCATTGTAAGAATGTTAGGTAGGTGCTACTACCTTGTAACGTGTTTAGACCTTTAGGGTTGATTCGAGCTGTATATTTTGCGTTCAGTTTGAGGTATAGTTCCTATATATGAAAATATCAAAGGAATCATAGGTAAACAGTGGCAAAAATAATATAAAATGTTCAGTTTTATCAAATTTTGTAACTTATTGTACTTACATTGTTAATTTAAATAAAATTTGTTAATTAATAGACCTACAAAAATTGGAGCAATAGCCAGTAACCGTGAACTTTTTTTGATTACATACTTTATTTTATTAATAAATATATATTAAATATATAATCATGGTATATTACCCTGGGCGTGCCAATTTGCTTTGTTCGCAGATATCGTAAAGAATGATGACATATTCGTACAGTGTGAGCGTTTACCAGGCATCACCTCAAATATAATGCATATTATGTAACTTGCAATATACCTCATTTTATTTGTTTTTTTGTTTATAAGCAGATAAATTTATTATTATATATAATTTATTATATACTTTTTAAGAAATTTGCAATGTCAATGTCCCCAGTAGGGTTTCAAATAAATCACTATAAAGCATTTTTAATAACCATATAGGCATTTAGAAGTAACTTGTGCTCGGAAATTCCAAATCACTTTAAAGCATTTGCATCCCACTTCGTTTCTACCTGGAAGTGAGGCAGGTTTTCGCACCCTAAACAAAGATTGGTGCAACCATCTTTTAAAAAGGATGGACTGTTCTACCATAGATTACCTATACTACCATAGTACGGTAGTATAAGTAATCTGTGGTTCTACCTTGAAGTTGCATATTGTTTCAACCCAAAAAGGTAGCTGCGGCTACCTTCAAATTTTACAGTGTATATTACACACTTTGTATAGCAATTCATGTAAGTACTTTATAGTTTATGACAGGATGGACAGTATTGATTTATAGTATTGTCATATTTATTCATGTTTCTCCATCATCATTTGGCTAAATGTATTTTACACATTAAATATAAATTCTAAATGATACAGACAAGTAACATAAATGCACATTTATTATAAGTAATTGTTTACACGGTTGTTTTGCTAAATTTGATAATACCGACAATAACTATTAACTGAAATGTAATTTTATTTTCAAATGGTTAGGTATTTTAAACTGTAGCTCAGTTACACAATAGTATGTATGTAAATTTATAAAATTCTAACTCTTTGTTTTACAATAACATTAATGGTTAAGCCTCATTTCCACCGAATGTTTTAATGCTTAATGCATAATAATTTGTGCACAAGGCTTAAGGCATTATAACAATTTACTAGGATACCATATCCAGCTACTTTGCTTAGTGACTAATTCGACATATATATGTCACAGTTTTTCTCTTTTTATTGTTAACTGTAGTAGACTGCCATTGCAGCAGTAATTCTTCTTTGTTTTAATATGCCATTATACATAATTTTCTGTACCAATGTCAATATCGAAAAATTAAAAAAACCATAATTATAAAATAAAGAAAGACAGATGATGTATGTCCATCTCAAAATTACGCTTAGTCATTAAGCCTGAAACTTTGGAGTTTACTAACTTTTGTTCTTACGCATTGCTCTTAGTTCTTAAGCATTAAACCTTATGCATAGCTAGAAATGGTAGTAAATTTTGCCATATGATAAACATTTTTATGCATTGCGCTTAGTTTTTAATTATAACTCTTACGCATTAAGACAATCGGTGGAAATAAGGCATTAAGCTTCATTTCCACCGATTGTCTTAATGCGTAAGATGTATAATAAATAACTAAGCATAATGCGTAAATGTTTATCATATGGCAAAGTTTTACTACCATTTCCAGCAATATATATACAGAGAATTTATTTTAAAATGCAACATATGGTTTATCACTTCCATGGTTACACACTACTGTCAAAAAATGACAGCAATGTAATATTTGTCCATTTTAAAATGCAACATTATAAATAGTATTGCAGCATAGGAGATATCTTCAGAACACATCACAAATAGTGTCAATTCTTTTTATGAGCGACTAGGATATTGCCTTAGTGTGAAAGGAGGTATTTTTGAACATTTATTACATTAAAATTATGAATTTTTGTAAGCCAATTTTTGTTAAGATGTGCTACATTAAAGTTTTGATTTTTTGTTAATAGTATGTAGGCTAATTTATTGGAAATTAGTGTTGATAATACATAACTACAAATTTTCGTATGTTGCATTTTAAAATGGACAAATATTACATTGCTGTCATTTTTTGACAGTAGTATGTAACCATGGAAGTGATTGACCATATGTTGCACGTTAAAATAAATTCACTGTATATATATATATATATATATATATATATATATATATATATATATATATATATATATATATATATATATATATATATATGTATATATATAAGGCTTAATGCTTAAGAACTAAGAGCAGTGCGTGAGAACAAAAGTTTGCAAACTCCAAGGTTTCATAATGACTAAGTGTAAGTGTGAGATGGACATATATAACTGTCATTTGTCTTTCTTTATTTTCTAATCTGAATTGTCTACTCTCAGTCTATTTTATAATTATGTTTTTTTTTTAATTTTTCGATATTGACATAGATACAAAAAATAATTTATATATGGCACATTGAAACAAAGAAGTTACTGCTGAAATGGCAGTCTACTAGAGTTTTGAATAAAAAGGGAAAAAATGTGACATTTCTGTCGAATTAGTCACTAGACAAATTAGCTGGAAATGGTATCCTAGTAAATTATTATAATGCCTTAAGCTTTATGCACACATTATTATGCATTAATCATTAAAACATTCGGATGAAAATGACTTCATTAATTCAAAAATTCATTATTATAAATATTATTTATTTTTCAGTGAGCCACTGCCACTACTAAAAGACATATGAACATCAAGATATTATGTATGTGTATTATCATTATATCGATAAAATATTTTCAAGTACTGCTTCAGTTAAAGTTATCATTGTTTTCCTTGCACGCTGCTGCTCAAATTATTTTCGAAAAATATACTTCAAATAAAAGTTGTAGAACATAAAATTTGGTATATAAATCAGCAAACAAAATTCATTTCGTATATTTCATAACTGAAAAAATGAGATATGAAAAAATTTGTTATTGCTATTTAATTGTGCTAGCCAAAGAACTAAAACCAGTACGCTTGCTTGCGAAAGCAAAAAATAGTCCAGCAACTTGGTACAATATTGGCCAGATTACACTGAGTGTTAATCATCAAGTCATCGCTTGATCCAAATGGTTCGTTTTCATATAAACCGAGGAATTCAAACACCACTTCATTTGACCACTCCATTTTAATTTTTCAGAAAAGTATTTTCAAAACACAACCATTTCTGTCCTTTCATTGATACAGAAAGTATAGAAAAGTTAAGACTTGTCAAGTGTACTAATAATTGTGATCCCTATGACTTGTGCCATTTTTACCGACAGATGACAGTATACGCCAGTAACAAATATTCAACACACCAGGGCCTCTATTCTCGAATCTAAACGTATACGTTTGCGGCGTTCGAAACGTATGAAATGAGATTTTGGTATTCTTCAGCGTCCGTTTCATAAACGTATATGTTTCTAAACGCACAACTTTCATACGTTTGACAACGGACGGGGACTGACCATTCGTTCAATGAATTTTCCATACGTTTACATCTAAGTGCAATAGTATTATACATAAAAACACTATACTATGGGGAATAATTCTAGTATAAAATTATTTAGTGATGAATTCTGTTATTGTTTATTAAGGCAAGTATATTTTGAAAAATATATATGTAATAGAAATATGATAAAAGTATTCAACCCGACTGTAATTTATTATTTCTAAGGAAAAAGTTAATATTTAATTTTCGTTTGCATTAGAGCTCATTGTAAGTAATTTTATTAATTAAAATAATAACTGTAAACTTGTTTTTTACAAGAAATGAGTTAATTGTATTGATTACAAGAATGAATCCAATAAAGCAAATTGTATGTTTAAGATTAATTTTTTGTAATTCATAGAAAAATTAAAATTTATAAAATGATCCTTTTCCGAGGCTCCTCCGTAAGCTGTGGCCACAAAGGAAAATATATATTGTAAAAAAAGTACATAGTATCTTAAATAGTTTTCTTATATGTTATATATCTTTGCATGAAGGCGTCTTTTACCCAGCGCTTATCGTACCAAGTTTAAAATCAATCAGTAAATACATTTCATAGTTCTTCCTCCAATTTTTTCAGTCTTTTTTGATACAGGGAGAACATTTAACATTATTATTAAATCTTCTCAAAATTCAATTGCTTTTTTGTGTGTAAAAGTCGAATCAAATTTTCCACGTTTTAATAATTTTTATTTTTTGCTCTTCAGAGAAAAGAAATACTTTATTTCTGCATTTTTTTCATGTTCAAATAAAATTGTAGGTTTAGTGTATATCAATGTCAAGATGTCAAATTTTGTCATTTAATCAAACGCATGGAGCGTGGTGCTGTTGTCTGATTGGTCCATTCACAAATGAAAAAGTCTAGTGGAACCGTCCTTTAAAAAGCCAAACGTATTCGAATGCAAATCAAGCGAGACAAACGTATACCATTGGAGAATAGAATTTTTGAAACGTATACGTTTAGACACTATACGTTCATGAACGCATACGAATGCGAACGAATGATTTGGAGAATTGAGGCCCAGTTGTTTGAGCCCGGCGGCTTTTCCGTGTAATGTTCGACGCCAGGATCCAAAATATTCGTGTACTAAATTATGGGAGTAGATGATTTTTAATTTGACGAAGTTAATATTAATAATTTCTTTAATTGTGTCAGCTCTTTACATGGTGAAACTTATTATTCATTTTAATTATTGAAAATACTTAGTTTTAAGTTTCATAATTATTTTATTTTGATTACCAGTTTCGCTACAACATTAGCATCATCAGATCTTCCTTAACGTAAAATAGTAAATATGTCTAAATTATATTAAATGAATATAAACGAAATGTCAATATGTCAATAATTGTTTTTTAAAATAATTTTTTGTTTTTTGATTTTTCGAAAATTATTTTAAAAAATTACAAAGTTCAAAAATATTAATATAAACAAATAAATTATCACACAAATTTTATAATGTTTCTAAAAACTTCATTAATGGTGAATTATTAAGACTTGTCTGTTCTTTTAGAATATTTTCATTATTCTTTATTGCTTTACCAATTTCTATAGCTTCTAAAAAATCTAATCTTGGTCCTTTAGTTTATATATGTAATATTTCGGGATTAAAACTGCTAGTATGATTTTCTTCTATTAAATGATTGGAAAATGTTGAGTCAGACTTTTTGTTTAAATATGATTTTTTATGTTCATTTACCCTTATATTAAATTTTTTTCCTGATTGACCTATGTACACAGCATTACATTTTTCACAATTTGATTTATATACACCTGATTTTGTTAGAATATTCTTTTGTTCTTTAACATTTCTTATATGTTTTCCTAAATTATTATATGTTTTGAAAGCAATTTTATAATTATCATTAGTATTTTTTATAATGTTTGCTATTTTATTGGATATTGTACCTATGTACGATAATTTTATAAATAATAGTAACTATTAGTTCCCTCTAAACTATAGCGTTTAACACAGTGGTTCTCAACCTTGTTAAACTTTAACAGTATCATGTCCAAATAAGGTGCACAACATTCTGAAGCAGCATCGTTTTAAGACAGTGGCAGTGAATATGACGAGCATTATGTTGATATTGCACTGTATAATTTGTGATATATGTATACGTTTCAGAATATATTGATTTTTTTCTAAAATCTATTTTAAAAAGCTAGTGGTTTTGAAAGTGATTTTAAAATGTACTTTGCATCATTATACCATATTTTAATTATTGATATTTTTGTTATTATTTTGACATAAATCTGAATTATAACTTGAAAACAAAATCGCAAGAGTATAAGAATCCAAGAAAATCTGCAAGTCTTGTACGTTTCTTGCATGGCAAATTCTTATCTTGTTTTTCTATGAAATTTGTAGCTATTGTCTTGCAGTTTTTAAAAGAATAAGACAAGTCAAGACCTAGAAAAATACAAAATTCTCGTAAAATACTAAGGTACGAATCCCCGCACTATGCAGAATAATCCAGTCTAATTTGCAAAAAGTTTGAATATGCGCATGCGCCGTCAGGTTCAACCGTTGGATATCTGTTCTATGAATAAACCTTAATAATTAATTAGGTAAATATAGTAACATTAATTAGTTATTAATATTAATTAAAGCATACAGGATGTAATTTTAGCTACCAGGGATCGAATTGACCGATTGAACCTTAAAAATTATTACAGCTTTCAAATTGCATGAAATTGATCCGTGCAATAGATATACTTTCCACAACAATTTTGAGTGCCTCTGGTATACAGATTTATTGTAGTGGATAAGTACATAAATAGAGCCCGCGAGATGAGGCCTGGTAAATATCCTCAACGGTAGAACAGTCAGTAGTTTAATAATTTATCGGCACACCTATACGAGTAAATGGGTAAAAAGTCATGATAATGTACATATTTATTTATTTTATATTAACACTAGAAAAAAATCTAAAGAGCCATTTTCATTTCTAAAACTGTTTCCCGTAGAAAAAATAAAAAGCAGAAGATTACCTACGTCACATCACGTCAATCAAGCGTTTAAAATTACGTTCAGCTACTCGTATTTGACGAAAAGTTTTTATTTATTTACTTGTGCCATATATAATATTTATTGTTTTATAAAAAATAGTAATATTAAGTTTTATAGACAAGAATTATCACTTTGTACATTGGAAAAAAATTGCATATAGAAAAAACAGACACCGCGAAATTAATTAAAAATAAAGAAGATAACGAAATGGCAGCGAGGTATTAATGCGAATCAGAAGAACTTTTGAAAAACTGGAGTTTTCAATATTGACAAACTATGGAAAGATAGTTATTTATGATATGTGTTAAAAGTGACATTTTATTTTGTGAGAAGGAAATTTGTAACACGAAGCGGTGTGATCCAAACCTTCGAACAAAATAAAATCACTTTTAACACGTATACCTATCATACACTATTTTTTCTACAAACGCTATTTTTTAATTTAAATTTTTAATAATTTTTTGACATTCACTTTTAACACTAGTGTCAAAAGTAACAATGATCTGTCACTTTTAACACTGGTGTCATAAAATGACATTTTTAACGCTAAAAACAAACATTAAAAAGCCCACTTTTAATAGATTTGTAGAAAATAGTTATTTATGATATAAGTGTAAAAAGTGAGAAGGAAGTTTGGAACTCGACGCGAAGCGGAGTGCTCCAAACCTTCGAACAAAATAAAATCACTTTTTACATGTATATCATACACTATTTTTACCTCTCGCTAAGAGAGGTATTGTATTCATGCTAAAAATCGCATATCCAGATTTTAGTGAATAAGCACGTTTTAAGGTCCCTAGAATCCGATTATAACATTTTTACGATGATGTCCGTATGTGTGTGTGTGTGTGTGTGTGTGTGTGTGTGTGTGTGTGTGTGTGTGTGTGTGTGTGTGTGTGTGTGTGTGTGTGTGTGTGTGTGTGTGTGTGTGTGTGTGTGTGTGTGTGTGTGTGTGTGTGGATGTGTGTGTGTGTGTGTGTGTGGATGTTGGATTCACCATAACTCAAATACTATAAGACTTAAGACATTTTTAACTACGGATTCCTCAATCTAACAATAATGGGAAGAGGCGAGTCAGTTTTGGTAACAATTGGACAACCGGAAGTAGTAGTTACAAGAAAAAAATCATCTAAATATTATTTATCGAAAATTTATGTAAATACTTATATTAAAGAACGTTAAATTCTTTATTCGATAAATATAAATTCATTATTATATCTTCTATAGATTTAGAGATAAAGAAATGCATATAAAATAATTTGATGTAAAAATTCTTAGATCAAACTACTTCAAGGCAAGAAATTCAAATGTTTGTAATTCACACATAAATGTCACTGTCAAAAATATTTGTATGCCACTGTCAAAAATATTTGTACATCATTATGAAGATTATGAAAATAAATAAAGTCAACAACGCAAAAGAATATACCTAAAAAAGAATATAAAAGGAATTTGCGAAAAAATTACGAATAAAAGAAAAAGAAAAGGAAAGTAGAATAAACAATTCAGGATATCGAACATGTATGTATTGTACATAATTTATATTAAAATAATTATTTTGTAATGAGACATGAATATATGTATTTGTATTTAAAAATATTTTTCGTTTTATGCGTACAACCAGGTAAAATATCTGGCGAGAGGTTATGTGCTGGCCACATCAGATTTTTTCATTTAAATTTGTATTTCTAATAATTTTTTGAAATATGTCAAAAATGTCAATTTGTTATTCCATTCGTCATTACCAAGGTAACTAATTCGCTTTTGACACTCGTGTTAAAACTAACAATGGTCTGCCACTTATTAACACTGGTGTCATAGTAGATTTGTAGAAAAAAGAATTTTAAATATAGTTCAATTAACTAATTAATAGTTTTTATATATTTACTTGCTTAAATAATTAGACAATTATAGTTTTATTTATTTTGTTTAATTTTGTTAGTTTTGAGTTGCGCGGGTGACCTATCAACACCTCCTATCTGCCTTGCTTAGCTAAAATAAGTTATTAGTAGATTTGGATTTTGAGTCCCTATTTACATTGTTTAAAAGTGTCCTATGCTAACAATATCTCCTATCCTCAATTTTTAGCGAAAATGAGCTATTAGTGGATTTGTAATCTGGGTGTTTTTTTTTTATTGTCGCTCGTAAACTTTTGCTAAAATCACATAAGCAGTATTTTCATTATAATTACTCATATTATGAATATATTACTTTAATTTTCATAACTATAATATAAAATAAAAAATATATTAACATTTTTTATTTAATTGGAAACCTCCCATACTGGACTACCGTGACGAACGTTGGTGTCCGCTCATAACATGAATAATAAAATAATATAACAATAGTAGTTAAATTAGAATATAATCACTGCATTTTCTTTAATCTGCATAATGAAACCTAAGGAAATTATCAGTGAAACTGGTAGAATTTCTATTCTGTGTTTTGTAAGAGTTCAAAAGACTGCGTGGTTCTATTTTTGCCGTCCTTATCCCTGTGGCGTCCTTGTAGTGTTATTTGTCTTTTAGACAGTGGCCACTTAACCGGAACTCACACCGGAACTTCCTGTCACACGATCCACCAATCAGAAAAGGGGACAGCAAAAAGTTTACTTTCATTATGAATTATCGGAAAACCTTTCATCTAAAGACAAACACATCTATCGATAGGACATAATAAATGTGGAGACGAAAACTGTAACTGTATTAGAAAAAAATATTTTGAAGTATATTTTTATGTAAGTACCTACATTCACAAAATTTCGTTACAACAAATGCCCGTATCCATAGTCAATACTTCGCCTCGACTCATACTTGAGTATGCCTTGAGTATCGGATTTCGTTTCATAGTCGTTACTTGTTTTACAAATATACCAACGCAACTAAAACAAATTCTCTAAATCCCTACCTTGAGATTAGTACTTAACCGAGAATTCACGAAGTATCGACTATGAAACACATGACGAGCTTGAGGTCGAGAACAACCGGAGTAATGCTTGGCGAAGTAATACTCAAGTACGAGATTGAGCATCGACTATGGATACGGGCATAAGATTTATAGAGCATTTGTATTTTTTGGGAACTCTATAACATATTACGAGGGGAGATATGTAATCTATGTAGGCATGAAAATAACAAAAGACAGTGGCAGTTTTTTACTGTCGAGATACTGTGAGATGTGTCTGTTTGGTTTCTATCAAGGAGAATCGTTTCTATATCATTGTTTGATTCAGATTAAAAGGGATTTGTATTTTCTGCAGAGATTTGAGTACAAAGTAAATGAAGTGAAGTAGCATCATACTCATTATTTTTTTTAAAAAGGAAAGCAATATGGATATAAAATTATCTATAAAAGGATTATGGTGAAAAAAAAAAAATTCGATTGTGCCAGAACGTCGAAGGAAACATCAAAAGGGTTAGATTTTATTTTGACAAACGAAGGATAAAAATAATAACACATAAAATGGGGGATATGAAAAAATACTAAATAAAATATTACAACATTCAGTTATAGTCCTTCATGGCTAGGTGAATTACATGAAATCTTCCCGCGTAGAATACGACATATAAACATTCAATGTCAAGTTGTTATCTTATGAGAGAATAGACGAGCCAAACTAGTAAATTAGGTAATGTAATACAA
This sequence comes from Harpalus rubripes, assembly GCA_963082715.1. Lineage (NCBI taxonomy): Eukaryota > Metazoa > Arthropoda > Insecta > Coleoptera > Carabidae > Harpalus > Harpalus rubripes. The sequence goes on along the minus strand of OY720456.1, from coordinate 43,151,618 downwards.
TTGTTCATTTTATTGTACTATATCATGATTCTACCTACTCTAATACCTGTAGAATTTTTAATTTATGTTACATTACGTCATGTGGACTATAAATTCTGTGTACACTGAGAAAAATGACTGGTTTTTAGCAAATAAATATTCATAATTAAGGGGTATTTCATTCATTTAATTATTGCAACTTTGGAACAAATACAATTTAATCTTTAATATGAAATGTATTTTATATATTCAGTTATATTATTTATTTGACCGTCATTTATTTCATTTAAATTAAATTAAATTTTCTCAAATAAACTAATGTATTTATGTTTAGCATTTAAAATTGAGATTTTTAATAAATAAATTTATAATTTTCTGAAATATTTATTTGTTTCTTACAAATATGTAATTGTTTAGAATTAAATTCATAATATATTTGTGGAAACTTTATCTTAATTACAATGAAAAATAGTTTTTTTCTTCAAGCGTATTATAATATTAATATTATGCTCCTGTACACACACTGTAGAAGATGTTCATTGTCTTACTAGTACAAAAATGTTGTTATTGTTGTACTAGTAAAAAAATGTTAGTGTTTTAGTTCACCGTTGGCGGCGGCAGTTGTCACAGCAACACATATTATATTGAAAATTGTTATTTGACAGTTGTGTTGTTTTTGTTTTGTAGTGTACACAGCCTGCTTTGGCAGAAATTGCAAACTCTACAATTAAAAAATTCCAGAAAAAATGTCAAAAAATTCTTTGAAACACTTGAAGAAAAAATAGTATATGTCATTCGGAGTAGAACGCCCTTTTTGTGTTTTACCCAGCTTGCCTAGCCTCGGCTAGCGCCTCGGCCGCAATAGCTGGGTTCAACACAAAAAGACCGCTTTCTACTCCTAATAACATAATATACTATTATTGTATGAATCTATATTTATTTGTCACAAATAAGTATTATTTGTGGCAAAATAATATTTCCATTGAGTGAAAAATGTTCTATTTGTCAAATGACGATTTTAAGTGAAGTGACTTGTATGGACTTGTTCATTTGTTGTACGTTGCATCTTGGTTATGGTGGTGCTAATTTGTGGCAGTGTTCATTTCTGGCGATTTGTTTTTCATTCGTGTGCTAAAAAGTAGTGAATATGGGTGAGGAAACAGTGAAAAATATACTACTTGAGTGGAGTTTTGAATATTTGCTTTGCATTCAGTGCATCTTTTATACCAAGGCACATCTGTACAGATTGTGTATTTATACTTTTATAATTTTTTATTATATGTGCATTAATATACTTAAGGATTAAATTTGTGTGTTAATAAAAATATGGTGTACGAATAAATTAAATGTACTAGTCTTTATTTAATTAATTTCCTTCAATTTTAGTCTATTTAGAGTGAACAGGTTATGAGAGGTAGATATTTAAATTTGGGTCAAATAAATTATTATATACCCAATAATAATGAAATAAATTTAGCGCAATTAAAATAATTTTTAACGTAAATAAATGCATAGTTGTCATGAAATAGAAGATATAATTGATCTCAATATATATTTATTTGAGACAAATAAATGCTTCAAATAAATAATTACATTGCTTCAATTGTAGATATATTTGGATCTATTCAAGCTTAGGATTTATTTGTAACAAATAAATTTACAGTTCACGTAATTATATCTTTTTCTCAGTGTATCCATGAGAAAATTGAAAATTAACCTTAACCCTAATTACAAACTGGTATAACCCTGAGAATAAAATTAAATAATTGTATGTTTTATAATAATAATTAATAATTAATTTATTGGTTTTAAAGTATACACCTTTTACCAAGCGATGGCAATACAAAACTCTTAACCTATGATTACTTAATAGACAAATTTAATTCAGAATAGAAATTAGGTATAAAAATAAAATTTCTATGAAAATAGTAATTAAATAAAGAAACGAATATCTCTACACAAGTGTAAATAAATACAACAGTACATTATAGGGACATATATAGTATAAAGATACCTTACAAGAATTATATTTCCGAACGTTTTGTGCGCCGCTATTTTGTTATAAGATTTTATCTAAAATTTACATAAACATATTCGGTTATTTATATTTTATAAATAATATTTGCACAATTTACCATTCATTTATAACAAAACTGCACACTTTTAAAATTAAAAAATTAAATACCTAAACTATTTCTTTAATTGTGTCAGCTCCCACATAAAAAATAAAATATGTGAAACTAAAAACGCAGTACTTCAATACTAAAAATAAATGTATTATTATTTCTTCAATTGTAAAATCTGTAAGTAAATTAAAAATTACTTAACATTTGGATATTTATGTTGTATATATCAAGGTATTGTGAACGTTTTTTTGTACAAGGGACATAATTATTATGGACTATATCTAGATTATTACAAAAATATACTATATGATGTTCATCCGTTGAGGTTGTGCATGTGTGAAAAAGATTGCCTGTAGCCGGCCCACAGCAGGTGTATTTTAGTGTTGGTGTGATTGCTGTCCGGCGGCTTTTATACCTTTTTTTTATAAGCGTTAATGGTAGACTGTAGTTCCTTGCGTTTATTTTGTTCTTCTTTAGTTAATTCAGTGTTTATGAATATATTTAGACCCTTTAGTTTGTTCCGTGTTTCTTATAAAGCTTATTTTATTAACTATGTTTTACTTTAAATATATAAAATATGAATATGTAACAAAACCAAATCATTAAACTTTCTACTTTCCACATTAGACTAGATGGCAACAATTTAAATTTGGCGGTATGTACGGTTCACTACATACACTTTCAAAATGCAATTAAAAAATTGGACGCCTATTTTCAAGATTTGTAATTCCCGCTTGATTTTGACGTCATACTTTTACTGTCTACGAGTATGTATATGACGTTTGCAGGTACATTCTCACACAAAATAGTGTAAAGCTTTTATCTACAATAGTTTTGTCCATATCCTTATTATTTTTGTTATTAGTTTTATTTACAAACTGAAGCGTTTTTATTTAATTTATTATTAACCATGAGATATTTTTTTCTTGTTCCTACCTAATGTTCTGAATGAAAGACTACATATAAAATTGGAAATAAGATAAAAAAATTAACCCAAGAAATATGAGTAGAATATTCAAAAGCAACTGATATTTTTTTTCATATTTTTATTAAATTTGCATATTTACAGTTTCTTTTGCATGTATGGTCCATATTTTCATGATTTTTCCATGCATATTTTGATATTTTTTACTGCATATAATCTACTCAACGCTATTTTCTTATCTACAACAAGCTATAATTACTTTTCACACTATTGCTTTGAGGAATCAAACTTTTACGGTATAAGTTCGTCTCGGCAATTAGCCAATCACCGGCGCGAAATTATAACCTTACTGTGCACAATGCTACATCGTAAAATCTAATTTATTATTTTTTGAGAACAGTTTGTAATGAAATATTAATTTATTAAATATCTGGTTAAACTGAAAGTAGCATAATTTTATTTTTATGTATTTAACACATTTTCTGCCTCTCTGAACCTACATACTTCTGTAAAAGTCACATACTAATTGTTTGTAGTAATATCCTGTGGTATTTATTGCTCATAAAATTGAATTGGATTTAAGCGACAGCCTCTAGTTTTTACCTGTTTGTTTGACTCACTTTATAAATGCCTAGCAAAAAAAAAACTGAATCACGCCTCGAAGCATGATGAGCAGCGAACGTGTTAACGCGTTTTTTATTGTAGTCCTATACTTATCTATATACAATGAAAAGTGCAATTTCAGTGGCGCTGTCAACTGTTCACGATCAGTAGGAGTGACCAAGCACAACGGTTCACCGTACTCCGAACTGCCAGGCAGTGGCGTACCTAGGGTGGGGCAAACAGGGCAGGTACCCTGGGCGCCAGAACCAAGGGGGCGCCGCTTGGAGTTGGAGCCCTTGGTATCCATATGTAACTTGGGTGCCAGAATTTAAAGTGTAAAAACTGTTGATTACTGTGCGTATTGACATTTTTCGAAACTATTGAAGCTCTCAATTTGTTTTTTCATCGTCTACTCAACGCTGGGAAATACTCAAAAACGCTGTGCCCATAGTTATTAAATCTGAGTCTAAAACAAGATGGAATGCAAAAGCCCATAAATAAATAACTACCTTGATGGCATACTCAAAGTTCTCGAGACTATAATGGATGATGCAAATGAAACGAGTGAAACAAGAAGTGATGCTAAGCACCGTAAGTTGACACTCGAGTTTCTGACTCTACTTGGATTTTAGACGAGAGTACTCATTCCTATTGATAGAGTTCAGAAAAGACTGCAAGATATAAATATGAACTTTCATGATGCCGTCTTAGATTTGAAAGGTTTAAGAGATTATTTTCGCACTTTGGTGACAAGCTCTGGAAATTGGACTTAGTCTCTGTCAAAACTGGGATGTTACAACCGAAAAATCTTAGTATAGCCATGCAAATAATGTTACCTATTGCAGTTTCTATCGCTAGTTGCGAAAGATCTTTCAGCAAATTAAAACTGATATTAAATTATCTGAGAGCCTTCATGGATCAAGATCGATTAAGTGATCTTTCTTTGCTGTGCGTTGAAAGGGGAGAAACTGAAAAGTTATTAATGCCTTTGCATCAGTAAAGGCAAGGAAGATGCAGATGTAAAAATCATGCAGACCAAATTCGTGGATATATTTTGTTAGACCTCGTTGTGCCACTCGCCGTCGCCGAATATGTTTATGTTTCCGCACATCGACTCTCTGAACAACTAGATCAGAAGAGATCTCCAACAACTTAACACGCATAAAACCACCTTAGGAGAGATAACTGGACTGTCTACTTATACTCGACTGATACATAATTAATGTTAAATATTTGATAGGTAAATAAACATATAAAGGTGTTCCGCAACTCGACCGACAAACTTATACCATATATTCCGGGGGTCATTACGATAAAAAAATGGTATATGACCTATAGGTTTTTTCGGTCGAGTCACAGAACACCCGTATATTGATAGTTATTTTGTTACTGTGCTGATTCATTCAGGGTTAAAGTTACTTAAGAATATAAATATGGATGAGAGAAGACTGTTTTGGTGTAATTCAACAGTGAAATTTCTGTAACTTAAAGTTACCATCAAATATATTAAATATATAAACGAAGACGGATTTGTGAAAAATTCACGGACCCCAGCGGGATTCGAACCCACGGCCTCCCAATTTCTAGTCGGGCGCTCTGCCAACTGAGCTACAGGATCCCACTGAAGTTCGTGAATTTTTCACATGTCACATGCACGTTGGATACGAGAACGGTCTCCCACATAAGAACTGTAGTGCCTATTCACTACCACGGGTGATGTCTCGATGTTGTGCGGGTAACGTTACTCCATGTGGGAGACCGTTCTCGTATCCAACGTGCATGTGACATGTGAAAAATTCACGAACTTCAGTGGGATCCTGTAGCTCAGTTGGCAGAGCGCCCGACTAGAAATTGGGAGGCCGTGGGTTCGAATCCCGCTGGGGTCCGTGAATTTTTCACAAATCCGTCTTCGTTTACATATTTATAAATATGGATATTCTTAAGTAATTTCAACAACAATACAAATGCCACATATCTCGCTGCACTAAACCAAGAAAGAAGTAATCTTGATTTTACATTGTTGACAGGGGGCGCAATTACGACCCTTGCCCTGGGCACCATTTCACTTAGGTACGCCACTGCTGCCAGGGTGTTTTCTTTGAACGCGGTCAGTAGTTGCAATATGAAACAATTCTTAATAAAAGCAGATCTAATTTATTTAATGGGTACATACACAGATAACGATGAAACAATTGTGAGGAATTATTATAAGAAGAGTATAGCTGTCATATAATTGCTAAAGTTATATACCCATTACTAGCGATGCAGAGTTCAAACAGCCTAATCCCACAAGTGCTAAACTGGGACGTATTGGGATGGGATGAAAAGTTTTCTCAGTGTATGAACCAGTCAAAATAGTGCTTTACCATATCGCTTATTATACTATTGATAGATGACGTACCTACTATTAATATGAAATCAGTATTGTGCGTTAAGTTAAATTATGTTAAAGTATGTTTAGAAATGCTTACGATATATACATATTTATGCTGAAAAAGATTTAAAATAATACACATTTGATTTCATAAGTAAGAGGACAGACATTTATAGTTTTTATTTTATCGGCGATGCGATATAGGTACATGTATAGTTTTAGCGTCCAATTCTGACTGCTTCGTCTACTAAGAAAACGTTTCATTTCAGTTTAGCACCTGCGGGATTAGGCTGTCTGATCTCTACGTCGTTGTGGTGGGGATAAATTGAGCATTTGTGATACTAGGGACGCAAGGCATTTGTGGGGCGTAGCATTAAGAACTGTAGGACTTTAACGCCTGATACACATTCGTTTTAACAGCACTGTGGAATGGAAAACAAGCGAAACCGTGCTTTTACCTATTGATTTATAAATTATTATTTTTTTACGACAATATTTTACCGACCGGGCTGAAATAATAACTCAATTTGTTTTATTTGTGTATTTAGGCCCGCTCCTATCAACTATATTTACGGCGACAGTTAGCGATAACCAACGGTCATTGTGCAAAATTGTTCTTACCATCTTTGGTTAGAGCTAACTGGAAGTTAAAACTGTTGTTCACATCGCTTCTAATCTTCAGTTTAATGGTTTATAAACTGTCATTTTTAGTAGAGATGGTAGGATCGGGCCTTAACATATTAGTACATTGCGAGCTACCAAATGACTGTAATTTATGCTACGACTCATCTAAATGATGTTTTTTCAGTTAATTAATTGTACTTAGGCCCACTTTTACAATTGATGGATAAACTATGGTATAGCTATCGGAGGTATAGCTTTATCCTAGCAATTATACCTACGATAAACAAGACTGCCTTTTACAATGCATTTTTATCTGTCAGATAGTTATACCAAGAATTACGTTAAATCACTTTAGGTTGGTATTGGCACAATAAAATTATCTTCTTGTTAGACTATTTTTCTTCAATATTGTTATTATTTCTGTCTTCTAATTTGAATTTTTCACGATGTTAGATGATATAAATGTTATTTTTAATTCGGACAGTGATGTTGAAATACTTGATTGACATCTGTCAAACGTATGAATATCAAAACATCGTTTGTGTTTACGTGGTATCCATAAGAACCAGGGATAAAGTTATCCGACGTTTATACGACCGATTTCCATGGGATAAGAAATACTGGTGTTTATTCTATCTGAGGTTTGTAAAATGGAATTTCCAATTTTATACCTGGTATAGCGTTATACGAGGTTTATCTAATGATTGTAAAAGTGGCCCTTATTTGTTTTTTAATTCGAATAAAAATTAAAAGTTTGTTAATTTGACAAAACAGTCATAATTTATAACAAAGTTATAATTTATCCGAATGATAGTTCTTGTCGAATGTCGAATCATTGTTTTCATTGCATCAATATGGGTACACTCACCCACAAAAAAAAAACGATCCACCTATTTTTTATTTTAGTTAATGAACTCGAACTCTATAACTATAAAGCCTCATTTCCACCGATTGTCTTAATGCTTAATGCATAATGATTATTGCATAAGGCTTAATGCATTATAACAATTTACTAGGATACCATTTCCAGCTACTTTGTTTAGTGAATAATTCGACACAAATGTCACATATTTTATCCTTTTTATTTTTAAGTGTAGAAGACTGTCATTGTAGCAGTAATTCTTCTTTTTTTAATATGACATATACATAATTTTCTGTATCTTTATCCATATCTAAAAATTTAAAAAACTTAATAATTATAAAATAGACTGACAGTTGGCAGTTCAGTTTATAAAATAAAGAAAGACAGATGACAGATATGTATGTCCATCTCACAATTACGCTTAGGCATTACGCCTTAAACCTTGGAGTTTGCAAGCTTTTCTTCTTAAGCATTGCTCTTAGTTCTTAAACATTAAGCCATATGCATAGCTGGAAATGATAGTAAACGTTGTCATATGATAAACATTTTTACGGATTGCGCTTAGTTATTAATTATAGCTCTTAATCATTAAGACAATCGGTGGAAATGTGGCTTAAGAGCTACGAAGTTGGTTAATCATTCTTGTGGTCAGCCGTCAGTAGTTGGTTGTTATAACAACTGACAGCTGACCACAAAAATGTTTATAGAATACTCTGTAGCATCGCGATACGAATTTCGCTTTCTGTGTGACAATCCATCACGTTTAGCATTGACTTTGGACTGAAACCCAATAGTGATAAAAAAATTAGTATCGCCATCCGAAAGAGCTTAAAATACTGTCCTAAAGAAATACAAATCAAAATCTAGAATTATTCCATACTTAGAAGTTTTGTAAAAATATAAAACTGCAAAATTTACATATTTGTCTGTATCTCTAGTGACCTACGCATTTCTTCCGAATAAACATTGCATTGCTAAAATAACATCCTAATATAGGACAACTTTTGTCTATTTAACCGACTTCGTAGCTCTTGTAGTTATCGAGATCATTAACAAAAATAAAAATTAAAAATAGGTGGATAGTTTTTTTTGTCGGTGAGTGTACATTTCAATTTATATTTGTTTTTATAACAAAAACATAAACTGCTAATATTCAAAACAGTTGAATGTAATGACAAAAAAATTACTGTTTTACTTTAAGCGTTCAGCGATTCAAAAATGTTTTAGCTTTCAGGATATAGGTAATGGTCTGCACTTAAAACTGCAGAATTTACAATTAAACTACAAATAATACTTAGTATTGTGGGTAATTAAAAAAAGTTTAAAAATTCATAAGTCCTGTACAGATGACAAACTTTTATCGTAGTTTTAATCATGAAGTTTTTACAGTTGGTAACGAGTTTACTTAATGTACAGAACAAAAGTAATAATAGCCGGTTATAAAAAGATACCGGACCGGATCGATATTCAGCGTTGATGTGTAAAGGTTTACGCATATTAAATCATCAGATATCGGGGATATCGTGCGTGTATGTGACAGATATTCTGTCGAATGGCATCCCTAACGATTTTTACACCTACGCAGGGAATAAATACCGCCCTTAACATAGGGATGGATTCAGATTACACAACACGAATTTATCTCTAATTTTAAAATTTGTAAAATTACTATATACCTAATGGATTATTTTATTTGTTGCTTTTGCTATTTGTATAACTTTGTAATTATTCTAAAACTGCGAAAAGCATGTAGAATTATCGTTACAGCAATATAATTATTATGGATTACGGATTAACTGTTTATATTAATAACAAGTTAATTGTTAACAGCTCAACAAATTCACAATATGCTACAAAATAATACACGTACTGGTAAAATACATACAAGTAAACATTTATGAAATAAAGCTGTTTGTTGAAAGTTTTAAAATTTAGTTTAATAAATACTGTATTAAATAAAAGATTAATGATATATTTATTTGTTAAATTTCTAGATAATGTTTTATTTTTATATTCCGTCACCTACATATATCCGTTTCTAATTATTTAGATATGAGGAAAGGTTACCCTTGTACTAAAATATTAAGCGAAAATTCGAATAATTTGTTCCTGTACTAGAATTTTTAACATTTAAAAAAATTCAACATAGAAAAGTATCTGGCACTTCTTATTTCTGAAAAGTTTCTAGTAAATGTTTCTCCGAGTGCACTAGCCATTACGTTTCACGGCCTTCATTTCCCAATCAACTTCAACGGTTGTTATGGAAACGAAGTGTTATTATTTGTCGCTACGCTATCATAGCGTTTCCTTATCCATACCCAGCATTGTCGAACGCGACTCCTGGCTAAGCCAACGAAATCATACCTTAAATTTTAAGTAAATATCATAATGTTTTTCAAGAAACTTACTGTATGGAATTTATATAAAATATGTAGGAAGAAAGTTATTCCTACATAGAATTTACGAAAGGTAATGTGTTGTCCACATCCGATTTTTTTAAGACATTGCCTGGCAGACCCCAAAAAAGAATGTAGTCTGTATTACGGTAATATACATTTAATACTGAAATTCAAATTTTTCGCCATTTATATGTTCCAAATGACTTTTGCAATGGTGAAAATAATATATTTTTTGTGCAACCGGACGCGAAATAAGCATTTCGCAGCCGCAATACAGGACGCGAAATTGGATTTCGCGACCGTTGTCATGGTAGCGGCCGCGAAATTAGGTAAACAATCACTGTGACACTTGAGAATTGCATGGTTTTGTTTATCAAATGTTAATCGCATAGCCATCTTGAAAGCTAACTTTCTATTTATAATGAAACTGTTGAAAATTAATAAAATTTGTAATTACATATTTTTTACGGTTGCACAAAAAATATTATGTACACCTTGTCCGCGAAATCCTTTAGCGCCTTCGAGATTGTCTTGCCTCGGCCGCAAGCGGCCTCGGCGACAATTTTTCTCTCGGTACGCTAAAGAGTGATTTCGCGGCCTTGATATACAAATAACTATTTTTACCTATAATAATTTTAAAAAATTAAGTAAATAAAAAATAAATCATCACAGTTTTGTACCCATTTCTAAGTGTGCAATATGATTTTATTCGCAGATTTAGGTGACATATCTACATGTCACCTAAATCTCGTCGCAATTATTTGCTTCGAAAGACATTGAAAAAAAGAGAAACGCGCGATCCAAGAATGCAAAACTGACTAAATGGTTTTCGATTATTTTATTAATTATTTCTGAAATCTTAGAAACGAGAGAAGCGCACTACTAGATACTTATAGAAAATCAGATTTATTTTTTAAATTTAATATTAATTTTTATTATAAACAAAGATTTAATAAAATAGTACTCGTAAAATGTCTGTTCTGTACTTGACTCGGAGCCTTGTATTTCAATATGGCTCTTCGTTACTTCATCAGTAATGCATGTACCATTTTCCTGACTCTTATGTAAATGCATGTTCATATTTCATTGATAAACGAATATGCCCCGATATATTACTTACATAATATTTCAAAAATTCATGTCTATGAACAGAACTACATCAGAACTATATTCTCATAATTAAAATAAAATGTAATATGCTGATAATGTAGTAATTCTGTTTGCGTGCTAAATTATTAATAAAGTTAAGCTCACTGTTTTGTTTCCTGCAAAATGCAGAATAAAAGCTCTGCTGCCAAGAAGTAGAAACGTATAAAATTTTCATGGAGTATAAGTAGAGAGTCGTGTGAAGTAGCTTATCAAACATGCATGCTATAATGAGCCTCGTAATTAGAAGTCATTAACATAAGACGCTGCATGCTCTAATTAATAAATTCATTTTGTAAACATAATAGGAGGAATGCATGTTTAACAAGTTGAGGGAAAAGTACTAGAACCTAGTTATGAGTGCATGCGAGGAAACCGTCTGGTAAACACCCTTTGTAACTTGTAAGTGAAAGGACAAATTTGTCGATATTGCAGAAATATACCTATGTAAAGCAGATTGGAATACTCAAAAATTGGTAATAAACTATGATGATGTATAGTTATTAATTTTATCTGCTCTTGTATACTAAGGCAATCATTACGTTTAAAAGTAATATTGAATAATTAGAAACTTATTATATGTTGGTTATCGCAACCGTTACAAAACTTTTTGTGATTCAGATTCAGAACTCTTCTTTAACTAAAGAAGCTTTTCTAAAAAGAAATAATAATAATAATAATAATTTATTAAGGTATAAGTACAATACATATTGTTTTAGCAAGTCATTAAAAAAATAAAAAGAGATATCCATTGATGCATTAATAAGAAAAAGATGCAAGCTATTTCCATAGTTACTAGAGACGGTCACTACACTAGTGCTGAATTCGGCCCAGTATCTGTGGTAATATTTATTTCATCATAACAAATTTTGAAAATGTTAAAATGTGTGAATTTATCTGGACTGAAAAGTAGAAATTCATACTGAATAGACGTAGATGAAGTGAAGGATTCTCCTCGCGTCTCTATAGCTGGGTTATATAAGTTTCCGTAAGAATAAGAATAAAATTCTGATGTGATAATAGGTACGTAACATGTAATAAAATCAGTTTATATACTTTTCATAAAACATAAGTTTCAACTACTGAAAAAAGATATTCTTATCTGTCATATAAAATAAAGACTATAATAAGAAATACTATTCTTGCACTGACAATGACAAATGCTTATAATGTCTCAGATTTTTAATTATTATACCCATGCAATTTATTTTCTTATCATTTTCATATTACTATATTAAGGCGTATTCTAGAATATTTAATTAAATAAATTCATATTCTAAAACACATAGGAAGTAAGAGTTACTTACTTTTTATTTGTCTAATGTTTTGACTAAATTTTGATTTTTACAAATACGACCCTAGAAAAAAAAACGAGCTCGTATTTAAAAAATTATAAAAAATTGGTGAAGCGATAATGACACGACTATGGATCGAGCGCCGACAAAGACTAACAAGATGCCATAGCGGTATAAATATAAACTTGGACTATGCTGACGTCACCATATCCCTTCTCCAGAGCATTCATTTGCAAATTACAATATCATTCCGAAATAATGTTTAGTATTATGATTATTATGATTATTATGATTATTATGATTATTATGATTATTATGATTATTATGATTATTATGATTATTATGATTATTATGATTATTATGATTATTATGATTATTATGATTATTATGATTATTATGATTATTATGATTATTATGATTATTATGATTATTATGATTATTATGATTATTATGATTATTATGATTATTATGATTATTATGATTATTATGATTATTATGATTATTATGATTATTATGATTATTATGATTATTCTGATTATTCTGATTATTATGATTATTATGATTATTCTGATTATTCTGATTATTATGATTATTATGATTATTATGATTATTATGATTATTATGATTATTATGATTATTATGATTATTATGATTATTATGATTATTATGATTATTATGATTATTATGATTATTATGATTATTATGATTATTATGATTATTATGATTATTATGATTATTATGATTATTATGATTATTATGATTATTATGATTATTATGATTATTATGATTATTATGATTATTATGATTATTATGATTATTATGATTATTATGATTATTATGATTATTATGATTATTATGATTATTATGATTATTATGATTATTATGATTATTATGATTATTATGATTATTATGATTATTATGATTATTGTGATTATTGTGATTATTATGATTATTATGATTATTATGATTATTATGATTATTATGATTATTATGATTATTATGATTATTATGATTATTATGATTATTATGATTATTATGATTATTATGATTATTATGATTATTATGATTATTATGATTATTATGATTATTATGATTATTATGATTATTATGATTATTATGATTATTATGATTATTATGATTATTATGATTATTATGATTATTATGATTATTATGATTATTATGATTATTATGATTATTATGATTATTATGATTATTATGATTATTATGATTATTATGATTATTATGATTATTATGATTATTATGATTATTATGATTATTATGATTATTATGATTATTATGATTATTATGATTATTATGATTATTATGATTATTATGATTATTATGATTATTATGATTATTATGATTATTATGATTATTATGATTATTATGATTATTATGATTATTATGATTATTATGATTATTATGATTATTATGATTATTATGATTATTATGATTATTATGATTATTATGATTATTATGATTATTATGATTATTATGATTATTATGATTATTATGATTATTATGATTATTATGATTATTATGATTATTATGATTATTATGATTATTATGATTATTATGATTATTATGATTATTATGATTATTATGATTATTATGATTATTATGATTATTATGATTATTATGATTATTATGATTATTATGATTATTATGATTATTATGATTATTATGATTATTATGATTATTATGATTATTATGATTATTATGATTATTATGATTATTATGATTATTATGATTATTATGATTATTATGATTATTATGATTATTATGATTATTATGATTATTATGATTATTATGATTATTATGATTATTATGATTATTATGATTATTATGATTATTATGATTATTATGATTATTATGATTATTATGATTATTATGATTATTATGATTATTATGATTATTATGATTATTATGATTATTATGATTATTATGATTATTATGATTATTATGATTATTATGATTATTATGATTATTATGATTATTATGATTATTATGATTATTATGATTATTATGATTATTATGATTATTATGATTATTATGATTATTATGATTATTATGATTATTATGATTATTATGATTATTATGATTATTATGATTATTATGATTATTATGATTATTATGATTATTATGATTATTATGATTATTATGGTTATTATGATTATTATGATTATTATGATTATTATGATTATTATGATTATTATGATTATTATGATTATTATGATTATTATGATTATTATGATTATTATGATTATTATGATTATTCTGATTATTATGATTATTATGATTATTATGATTATTCTGATTATTATGATTATTATGATTATTATGATTATTATGATTATTATGATTATTATGATTATTATGATTATTATGATTATTATGATTATTATGATTATTATGATTATTATGATTATTATGATTATTATGATTATTATGATTATTATGATTATTACGATTATTATGATTATTATGATTATTATGATTATTATGATTATGTTTATTATGTTTATTATGATTATTATGATTATTATGATTATTATGATTATTATGATTATTATGATTATTATGATTATTATGATTATTATGATTATTATGATTATTATGATTATTATGATTATTATGATTATTATGATTATTATGATTATTACGATTATTACGATTATTATGATTATTATGATTATTACGATTGTTATGTTTATGTTTATTATAATAACATAGGCTATAGTGGTTAATTTTAAATTTATGGCCCATATATTGAAATTCCACTGTCAAAATTGAAATCTGTGCATGAGAAAAAACATAAGGGTGAGACATGATTATTTGATTGTGTTATGGATATGTGCTTATGTTTTATACCAAAACTATATAAACGGCTAAGTACTTATACTTTTTTATTTTATTCATTATTTCTCGTGAAAAGTTGCGTATTCTGGGTACCATTCTAATGATTATAACTATGCATTCGGACTATATATAAACATTCTTTTGCGATTCGTACCCAAAACTTGAATAAAGTCACCATTATACACTTTATAAATAAATATGCCATTATTGTATTATATATTTTGAGCCTGTGGATGTGTGGCTACTTATTGTTGTTAACTTTTTTATTTATTTGATTGTAAGTTTGCCGGAGTACATTGTGTTACAAAGAAGTATGACATAAAGTTTGCAGCTTATCCGAAAATTGTTTCAGAGTGAAATAACCAAGTTACAAAGTTCCAAGGGCAGGAACGCGACCAGCCGAAGTTAATTACCAAATTCTTAGAATTCAATGGGAGTACATGTCTTTCACACTGTGAATTTACAAGAAATCTTTATAAAACACACACATCTTTTCAGTAATAAAATAGTATACATTTTGCAAGAGCTGAACCGTAATGAAGTTTGTATCTCTTCAATTTGTAAAAATTTCTTTAACAAACTCAAAATAATTACTCTCCGTTTTATTTACAAATAGTTATATGAAAAGTATAATAACGTGAACCCTATAAAGAACTTGTTTGGTTTTTCAAAAGAATAGTATGACGGATTGGAAGTACGTAGAATAAATAGCATTCCAATGTGATGACGTCATTTAGTTAATTTATATGGCCAGGGAGTGAAGCCAGTTCAACTAATCGATGGAGCTGGAGCTTACACGTACTTTAAATTAGAAATAATATGAACGGTGAAATTATTTTTTGACTACAATAATAAGAATTGATTACAATAATTAATACATTTATTGATTACAAGAATAAATATTATAGGAAAACTCCTCTGAATGCACAATGCAGAAATAAATTTAATTTTATTATAAAATAGATTCAAAATTGATTATGTAAAGGGCCTTAAAAAGCAATTTACTTTCACTATGCATTTAATTAGTGCAGGTACGCCGAATTGCAAATTAAATAAAACTGTCAATGTTTTGTATTGATTTTTGACGGATCAAGATCACTGTGGTGCACTCTCCACGCCAGCAATGAGTGCCCGTGAGATGACGCCTGGTAAACGCCCGCACGGTACAAATGTGTCATCATCATTACCGAAATCTGTGTACAAAGCAGATTGGCACTTGGCACACCCATGCAATGGGTAATATGCCGTGATGATATATATAAAGGATGGTGATTTGGACGACGCAGCATAGGGGTTTCAATGGTAAAATCTTAATGTGCAGTTATTTGCTCCTCTAATTATTTTAGAGCAAAAATGTATTTAAGTTTTTGGTACAGAAAAAAATACTGCATCCGAATATGCTATTGTTTATAATTTTTCAATTTTCGGAATCGTAAAAATATTCGAAAACAATAATAACATTATTACAAAAATCATTGATGCAATGGAACAAAAATTTAAATAAAAGCGCAAACATCTGTCGCTACTTAAAAAAAATCTTAAATTTGGCTCTCGTAAACTACATTGCTGTAATCAACAACTCTTACATCGTTGTCATCAACTACAATAAAGATTTTTCCTTTTCCTCGTTTTAAACAAAAGTGCAAACATCTGTCAAAGATTCTTGACGTATAAACTTA
This sequence comes from Harpalus rubripes, assembly GCA_963082715.1. NCBI lineage: Eukaryota > Metazoa > Arthropoda > Insecta > Coleoptera > Carabidae > Harpalus > Harpalus rubripes. The sequence continues at coordinate 43,134,747 of OY720456.1, read as the reverse complement.
ATTTCAAAACAAGGATAAAAAAAACACCTTTATTGTAGTGTTGATGACAACAATGTAATAGTTGATTACAACAATGTAATTTGACGAGAACGAAATTGAAGATTTCTTTAAGTAGTGACAGATGTTTGCGTTTTTGTTCCATGGCATCAATGATTTTTGCAAAAATGTTATTATTGTTTTCAACTATTTTAACGGTTCCGGAAATTGAAAAATTATAAACATTAGCATATTCGGATACAGTATTTTTTCCTGTAGCAAAAACCTAAATACAATTTTGGTGTAAAATAATTAGGGGAGCAAATAAGTGCACATTAAGATTTTACCATTGAAACCCCTATGCTGTGTCGTTCGAGTCACAACCCTGTATATATATATATATATATATATATATATATATATATATATATATATATATATATATATATATATATATATATATATATATATATATATAGGGTCACTAATAGAGTAGATCCACGTGTAAATTCATTTTTGATATTTACCGACACATGTGACACGTCCAGAGCAGTACAAACTATCTAAAATGTAATTATATTCAGAAAAAGTACATAGGAAATACAGAACTGAGATCTGCCATGCGATAATCTCAAAATTTAATATTTATACTATATCCGTTGTAACTATAGAATGGTGTGAAAATAGGAAACAAGATCAAACTGCTCCTATCTTCGCAGCACTCTATAGTTAAAACGGATAGAGTTTATGTTTTCTACAGACGAGAATGGAATTACGGAAACATTTATACGTTTCTCTCTCTGAAAGTACGCAGGAGCATTCAAAATCATTTCTTTACACCGCTTCGATTATTTTACCGCTCAATTTTTGATTGT
>OY720456.1:42821396-43128896 GCA_963082715.1 Harpalus rubripes | reverse complement strand
TTCAGAGTTAAATTCATAGATGCTGCTTATGCTTCTAAGTGAATACGTGACGGTCCTCATTTTCACCCATGTTAATGTATTTTTCTTTCAAATAATTCCCAATGACAGACTATAGTTATTATTACAGCAATTTTTTTTCCAATAACAATATAACAAAACTATAACAACCATTCAAGGGCTACTTTGTAATTTAAAATACTACATCAATTGCTTGTCAGTGTCAAACGATGAATTAAAACAAAAATGATTTAAGGAATTTTAAAAAAAGTGTTGTATTACACTCGTGTGAAATGTATATTAGTCACTAAAGTAAATACGTGGCTAAACTTTTTCTTTCGTGACTAATATGATACATTCCACACTCATATAATAAATAACTATTTTATGAACAGCTTTTCACTGATCAGGTTTTCCCGTAAAACGAACAAGAGAGCAGAAAATTTCATAAAACTAATATCCCATATTAAATCCCTATGTTCACCCCTAACCACCACTAGGTACATACATTATTATACAAAATTTCTTTCAAAATTTTATACATTTCCAGTACAATTATTTTACGAGCAATTTGCAGTTGCATTGCAATACTTATAAAAGTTAATTTCATTATAATTTTTATATATAATATGTAAATCAAACATATGGAGAATAAAATATTCAGTTATTATATCACAAATACTGCCGAATGATGAGACGTATTGCCATCGATATGTGTTTTGCTGCAATACGTCGATTCAGGAGGTAATACTATTTTATTTTCTATTTTTTTTTTATTCTCGTGTGGTATACGCATTGACTATATCACAAATGAAACAGATTTAACTATTTAAAATTCACAATAACGATTCATTTTTAGACATTTTGATATTTTATTGCAAGATATACAAATCAGGTAAACAATTTTTTTGTCATGATTACAGTTAATATACGCTTGGTATGCGTATATTCGCTGTAATACGCGGTTTCTATGCAAAATAAAGCATTTTGATTAGTGTAAAATATGATGAAGGGAATAGTCTTCAATATTTATAACAAAAACTCAAAACAAATGATATTTGACACTTTCTCATGAAAAATTGTTAAGATCTTCCAGTAAAGTGTTACTCGTGGTTGACGAATTGTATCCCAAATATAATCATTTCTTCATACAGAAGTAAAAATGTGGAATACAAAAAGATGTAATTTTCGGATTTGTAGTACTGAAGGTATCACCAGAGTCGAAAAAATCGTTACATACACATACGCACACGCGCACACTAAAGCTAAGGTCAGACATAGATACTTTTGTTGGGGGCAAATTACAAACTGCGCTATTTAAGTTGAACAATGCGTGAACCCTACTGCAACCTAAAAAATAGTCGCCGCAGTACAGTTGTAAGCAGCATTTAGAATGCTGCGTGCATTTTAAAAGTAGCCTAGTGTGAGAGTAGCTAGCACAGGAAAAAACTTAATTTGGGTGAAACTCTTGCTACGTCTGCACACGCAGCTTTTCGAGGAGTGCATATTGGAGATATATGTTTATGTAAAATTAATGTTGAGTGTGCCAATGTGCTTTGTACACAGGTATCGGTAATGATAATGACATATTTGTACCGTAGGGGAGTTTACCAGGCGTTCCCTCACGGACACTCATTACTAGGGTGGATAGTGCATCACAGGGGTCACTTTTATGCCATTTAAAATTCGAAATAATTTAGACATTGGTCAGGTTTGACCCCGTGTGTTCAAATTTGCGACCAGACACTCAGACTCACGGCCACAAGACCCCATATAATTATTTATTTATAATTATATTTTTGTAAAACTTTCCAACTTCTAGAAGACGTAATTCTTGCAGCTATTAAGAACTGCAGAGTTTTCTTCATTTCTAACCCATTATCACACGAAACAAGTAACCACATCGTACGGATACTCACGCACAAATCAAAATTATGTTGTTTGGCCACAAGTATTAGGTGCACCAAAAGTTGCAGCACGTGCTGCAGTGAATCCGCTTAAGTAAAAGCAGAACAATAGGTATAAATAGTTCTGCAACTTTTGTAAGCAGTCGCAGCATAGAAAACGGCGCGCTATACCCTACTTTCGATCAATGTGTGAACCCGACATGCAACTTTTGCAGCCGCAATTTAAAAACTGCGCAACGAAAGTAGCTTTGTGCGCGTCCTTGCTTTTTCACGCACATATACTTACAAAGACATCATCTTAAATTATCTTATTCTACGGACCCTAAAACGTGGTTATTCATTAAATACTCACTATGTATGTAATTTTTTGACCAAAGATAATACCGAGGATAATACTTTTTACCTGATTGGAGATAAAAATATTGTGAACTATACCATTAGGCCAAAATACTTGAAATAGCATAAGTAAAGTAATAATAATAGCTGAATTGTTGAGTTAATGTTTACCAAAAGTTTTAAAATCGAGATATTAATAACCTAAACTCTGAACACAAATACAGAATTTCATGTTTTTATGTTGAGTTTAATATTCGCGTTGCTTACATTTACACAAAGAGACATGAACTTAAAACTTTTTATTTTATCGTATTCAACAGACCTCAACACAATATCTACAAAAGTCAGATATTTAATTTGATGTCATCACAATGCTTCCTTACATGTAGTTATGAGGTCGGTAAAAATAAGTGGGGTGTGATGTAATAACCTGTTCTCTATTACTATTCAAATTTTGCGAGCTAATATCCTCTTCCTCGGAGCAATTCTTGTTCCTCTTGAGTTTATAGTCTCTCATAGTTCATAGCAATCTGTTGATATGTTAGTAATTAGCTTAGAGGAAGTCTGAAGCTCTTGAACTACACACATACTAACACTTACACCCATGTACATGACGAGAGAGAACCATAGTAGATATACATATTAAAGTGTATGTGTGAAGCGTTCACAAGGAACATGTATGAAGATAGCGCTTTGTTGGGTGACAAAAGCAGTACGTGTTGCTACGCAACCCACCTAATGGTCAAGGGTCCAAGTATATCGTCAAGAAAATAGATAGGAGACGCTGACGTGGCTCTACCTTTAAAGGAATTGTATACAAAAGTATACAGATTCGACATATGTAGAGATAGCTCAATATCACACTTGTTTACATAAGATGTTAATTCGAATTCAGCAACCAGTGTTAAAAATATTGTTGTGCGGAATTGTGTCTGTGTACGTATGGGATTTAGGGGGCACTATAAACTGTGGTTTGTGTGGATTCCTTTCTTTGGTTGTAGTTTGGCAACTTTCACAATTAAAACACTAATAAAATAAAATAGTCACCAAACCATTGAATTTCTGTTCCATGCTCCTAGAAAAAGTAGTTAGTTAATTTTCAATAAGTGTTCTTTGAAATATTTTAACAAACATTTACAATTATACCTTTCTATTTTAACCTAAATTAATTGGTAATAAAAAATGCCATTACCCAATGTTTTTATGAAATGGGGTTGATAGCTGCTGATCAAAACTGTGTAGAGATAAAATATTGACGATACTATATTATGTACTATTTGATTCTAGGTAACTTTGCGTAGCCCCAAAGGGTATTACATCGTTGTTCCTCCTCAAAAGTGAGTGACATATGAAGTAAACTAGTTTCCTGAAACTGTACTGTATTTTAAGATTATATATATATATATATATATATATATATATATATATATATATATATATATATATATATATATAATATGTTTATCTCTGATCGTAAGATAAGTGATAACTTTTTGACTTGTTTTCATCACAAAAATAAATGCGTTTTTCAGTATAAGTCGTTGCTATATAGGCAAGTAGAAATAACTGTACGCGAATATATTCCCGGCTCGTCCGGGAATATATTTAAAAATATATTTAAACAATGCATGGCTACGGGAGTCGTAGTTTTATTATTGACAAACATAACAAAACCTACTCAAATAATTTTATTAATTTAGACGTTTATAGAAGTAAATACAAAATAATTAATTTTACGGTCAGACAAAAAATAATATGTGCAATACGTGGGAAAAGTGTTCTTCCCGGACTCTTGTGGTTGCTAGTGCCTCGTTCCACAATTATAGTTCGCTGTCTTCCAAGAATCAGGGATATATATCACTTTTCCTACTAATTACACAATATACTATTTTCGCTTGATCGATTTTTTTAAATGTTTACTGATAGAGTTTCAAACGCGGTAGGTTTTATTTTTGAATTACTGATCGGTAAGTGATTGTGGTGATTACCTACTTTACAGATCAGGATGCAAGGCCGTAATAAAATAAAAACAACGATCAAAGCTTACTTTAAAAAAGACAATTAAAAAATTTTAAGATGTTAAAATAATTTTCAAGCCTTATTAAATATTGTTATTATCTTTAACCGGTAAGAAACACTTACTGCCCTTTATACTTAAATTACTATTTCTAATGAATATCTTACATATATCTGAAATTGGATATTGTATCTTAATAAATTTATTTGTTTTACTACAAGTGTTAGATAATTTAGACACAGTTTATTTCTCAGTTTCCTTTTACTTCCAAAACAAAGATGCATTTTGCGATGAATTTTAACAACTATCATGGGACAGAAATTGTTCGTTGTTATTATTGTTGTATTCTAAGTAAAAGGGTTGTTATTGTTTTAACTATTTTTGCTAACTTTATATTCACTAAAACTTTAAGAAAATATTAAAATTTGCAAATAAAATAATTTTAAACAATCATTATTAAAACGGGATCTAGTTAGTGCAAGATATTGTACAGAACTATAATATTCTAATATGTTAATCTTGCAATTTAGTATTATGCTTCCAAACGTCAATAATGGTTACGTCCAAATTTAAAACATCAAGAAAAATAGGAAGTGAGTTACTTCATGTCTGGGTAGACGATTAAAAAAAATTTTCCTGGAATTTAGTCACATTTACTTCATCAAACACGACCGTTTTGACTCCACATGAGTCTTAATATTTATGTTTTTAATATGCATATTAAACTTGGAAAAAGTCTATATTTATATAATAAAAATGAGTTATGTTATAGGTACGTACTATTTAACAATGTCGTGAAAATGTAAAAATATAAAAAATGGCGTGCCACATTCAAACGGATAACTTAGACTTGATGATGCTTCGGGTACAATTCGGATTCATTTATTACTGCTTTCTTTCAACGGCGCTATTACACAGATTGTTTTAAAACAACGTATATATATATATATATATATATATATATATATATATATATATATATATATATGTAATCATAATAAAAAAGACTATATCTCTGGCTTCATACAAGAACAACTAATGCCAATTTTTGACCTAAATATGAATGATTGTGTAATAGGTTTAAAAAACGCTATATATATATATATATATATATATATATATATATATATATATATATATATATATATATATATATATATATATATATATATGCAACAATCAAAATCTAACCGTAAAGAGACCTATTTAGATAGATGTATTTATTATAAAGCCTTAAAAAGTCTTTTCTTATATAAGTATTCCAATTTTCAAAATTTTTGCTGTACTATTTTTAGTTCTTCATGAATTGAATTGCAAATAAAATTGTTCCTGAAATAATGCTCATTCATATATAAAATTCCTCTGTCTTCTATTCCGAATATTTTCCAACTATCTACATGCAAACCGAGAAGTGAACAAAACTGTGCAAATGAGTTTGTATAATTTGATCCAGACTGCGTACATTAGTCGTGAAGGAAATTCGTTGAAATGACGCTCCCGAATCCTGGGAAACGTTTAATATGTAATTATAATCCCTACCTGCTGCTCCTGCGGGAACCTATTGAAATCCTGTACTTCGTAAATCAGTCGGGCGAGATTACAACAGGAATAGTTCCTGGAAATATAGTTTAATTAGTGGATGTTCGGTTATATCACAGAAAATACAAATAACACTCTATTTAGAAACATTATTAAGCTGCACTATTTGTAAAACAAGGTAGCACAGAGGAAACGTAGTCGCTTTGCAATCCAAAGATTCCGGATTCTAATCCTGCTCAGACATGGATGTTAATGTTCATTTTTCTCAATTCCATTAATTCATAATTTTAAAAGTCATCATTCATAATAATTAAAAAATCAATTATTTATACTGTTTTTCAAATTATTTAAGAAAACACATACTGGTACGTTACGAAATTTTTAGTTACCACCATTTCACTAAAAATGAAATTATTTAATATTTATAAATGAATACCACATAAAATAAAAACATTTGCAGTAAAGCGTGTCTCATTTTCGATGTCTTTTTAATGTATCTCGGGTAATATTACCGATAAAGCAAAACTCTTTAGAAGAGTCTAGTCGTCAGAGCGCATTTTCGATGTCTTTTTAATGTATCTCGGGTAATATTACCGATAAAGCAAAACCCTTTAGAAGAGTCTAGTCGTCAGAGCGCCGAGGACCCCGAAGCAGCACAATGAATATTCTAAGCGCCCGCAAAACCCGGGTTAGTTTTTGAAATAAGTTCAAAAACAAATATAAGGACTCGAGTCTTGTGTGTTAGGTATTGTTCTGCCAGGATTTTTTAAAAATTTCTTCAAAAATTAGTCTAATTTTCCACTCGGGAGACATCGTGTTCCCGGCGCTCTGACGACTAGACTCTTGTAAAGCGTTTACACATTACTGGGTCAACTTTTTTTGAGAAAAGTTTAACAGTCCACAGGAATTTTCGATTTTCTTTTATTTCTATGTTACAGGTAAACTATTATTCACGAAAGATGACTATTCAAGGTCATTTGTTCGAAGAAAGAATACACAGCACTTTATAGCAGTAGCTTAGTAATATTTTGTATTAGAAAAAGAAAAATTAGTTGACGTTTGTCTATTTTATTTCGGTGGTGTGATAGATATACGAAAACGGGGTCAGTACTTTCTAACGCACTAAAAATAGAAGTGACGTATGTCGTAGTGTTACAGACTTGTGATTATCTACTACACTGCCATCTGTACTAATGTTTATCCAGTGGCGTTGACATTTTAATCAAATTATTAATTTATGATTTACTTCAAGCCTATATTTTTGTTATATGTAAAAACGTAGGTGAAGAAAACTTTGAGAAAAGCATTATTTAAAAAGAAACAAAGTTTTCAATTACAGTAGTTCATTTATTTTGTCAGACGGTTCATAAATGACCTTGAAGAGTCATCTTTTATATCTCATATCTTATTTATTATGGTAGAACAATTGTGTGAACAAATTGTTCGAATAGAACAAAAGAGGGCAATTAGATTTTTTTTAAACTTATTAATTCTCGAGATATAATGGCTGTATTACACTTAACGATAAATCTACTGATTTATTCACTTGTGACCATAAATTTATCGGTACATGTAGAATAGAAAAATCTATTTATTTATGTACGAAGATAAATGGATCAATAAATTAATGAAATAGAACGAGTTCTATGTTCGATTTTTTGGGGAATTTTTGGTTACTTGTCCAGTGCCAACTTTATGGTATTTGACATTTCAAACTATTGTTTATAAGGATGAGTTTCACTCATTTTTAACAAGCACGCTACAAACTAACCTCATAATAATAAGTTTATACGTTCAGTCGATCAAATTTATATTCTTTGCCAAAAATTATGGAATTGTCTTCGAATATTTGTTGTACTCGTACACCTTTTAACACAGCACTTTTTGGGGTATATTATGATAATTTCCTTTAATTCTTTTATTTTTCACACATTTTCAAATGAAATTATAAAATCTAAGTTTGAGAACGTCTTTTTGTTAACCTAAAGGATGATGTTTCACGTTTACATTTTTGACATATTCTACTGGTCGCCATTAATTTAGTTCCCTAAAATTCCGCTGATGTCGTGTTCCGTCTGATATAAAGTGCAGTGTAGATAAATGTCATACTATTTCCAAAACCCTTTTATCTTACGTATAGTATAAACAAATATTAAAATAAAAGTGTATGTCTATTTGTCAAGTAATTTGAAATTTATTTAGAAATGAATTTATAGTTGTTATGTTATGTTCCTATACAACTCTCTTATTATCCCTTTCATTTTCAAAATTCAAAATTTCAATATATGTATACAATGACATGTTATCTATATCACAGACTACCAAGCCGACCAAGCCATCACAGTGTGTATTAGTTCATGAAAGCAATCTGTAGATGTCACTAATTCGTATTTAGAAAAATAGATTGACTGTCCTCTCTGTAGTTAAGGTGATCCGTGGTTGTTAATAACATATAAATATTGAAGTTATTGAATTTCTGCGTTACTTTGATAATGATAGAGGAGCTTACAATTACGATTAAAATTATTTTGTAAATTAAAACAGATACTGATCTGTGGTTTGAATAATATTTGAAGCTAACTGGCTTGTCACGGTGGGTATGTCTACTCATATAAATGTAATGTGTAGAACCAAGCAAAAGAGAACAGGAATATTAGGGAAATTACCTGGCATGGGAACATCGTATGTGTATGACATCCCATTACATGTATACCGGATGTACCTATGCTTTTTTTCCGAAAGGGAATTCAATTTTAAAATTTGGTTTTGTGATATCTCTTTACGTATTAATTTTAGAACAAAAGTGTAATACAGAAAATTGGTCTCAATGAAAAGTGCATCCATTGTGTAGGTACTAAAGGTGGATTTATAATAAACATAGTAAACACAACATAACATAGCACAGCACAGCTCATATTTGAATTTGAACTTTCGTATACGCATTTATAACTGACATAGAAAACACAGCATGGCATAGCATAGGGAATTGACGAAAGTTCAATTTTTGCTGTTTTTCGTATGTTCGTGCATGCTCGGCAAATTTCGGAATAGTTCGAGTAGATGAAAGAGATGTGAATAGTTTGTTTCCTTTTCTTTTGTGGTTATGTGTCAAACTTTATTTGGAATTTTTTGTTTGTATTTGGTTTGCTTTATTAACGTTTATTATAAAATAAATTTATTATTATTAAATAATATAACAAAAACACAAGCTAACAGCGTAGGAAACGAAACAAGAATAAAGTTAAAGTTCTTGACAGGTGCTTCTTCCTACAGTTCTTCTATATGTGTTTTTCCTTATGTCAAGTTATAAAACCCCCAAATAAAATTCTGTGTTTTGTTATGCTATGCTATGTTATGTTGTGTTTTATATATTTGTTATAAATCCACCTTTAAGTGTTGTATTGAAATGTAGTTGAAGGGAACACTATTTTATTATTTTCTGGTTCCAGAATAATTTCTAAAGCATATTTATTTTATACTTGATTTAAAATTTTAAACATTTTCATTGCTCACTAAAATCTAAAATTACTATAAAATGGGAGCCAACCCCGATGGGAAGTTTCTTTTTACCTTCCGTCACCGTTAGGTAAGGAAGGTATTGTCTTTGCTCAAAAAAATCGATAATGACTTTTTAATAAATAAGCACGTTTTAGATTCTCTAAAATGTGATTTTACTATTTTTACGATGTTGTCTATGTATGTATGTATGTATGTGTGTGACGATTTTTTTTTGTATCGCCTAACTTCAATACCACCTATCCAAAAATTATAATTTTTGCGTATTCTTTTTCTTTACACCTATATGAAGAGCTGATTAGATTTTGGTTATAATTAGTCGAACGGAAATACCCTAATTTGAAGATTTTAACAGTTTTTCTTGAAAAAACCGTGTTAAATATTATTTTTTCACATTTAATGTTATTATAAATATTAAAGAATATTTTGTTCTCTATAAGATTTGATTACATTTTATACTTCATATTCAATGGATATAGAGTAATAAATTTATAAAGAAATTAAATTTTATAAAGCAGCAAGCTGTGCTATAACCATGGAAACATCTACTATATCAAGAAAATTTTGATTGACAAATGTCCGTGTCAAGTGCATTTGACAATATGTTTGTGTTATAATTTTATACTGGAAATATATAATCGGTTACAAAAAACTTTCTGTATGGAATTTATACAAAATACATAGAACTGAAGGTAATGTACTGGAAATATGGAATCTTTTACAAGAAAATCTCTGTGTGTAATTTTTACAATATACACAGATCTGACCACGATATGACGCACGGATCACCTCAACTGACGGAAGGTAATGTGCTGGCCACATCAGATTTTTTCTTCATGTTTTCAAATTTGATATCGCGATAATATATCCCTCTATGGGCACGGAAAATATAAAAATCTGCCAGACACTAAATACATCGATTTTATGTGAGTCGATGTATTTAATACATTTTCGTATTTTTGTAAACATATTACAAATGCACAACTGCAACGGTTATATTGCATCGAATAATGGCATACGATGTTCCCAGTTGGTTTTCCTTTCAAGTATGAGTACTAACCGCGTTTACTCATGCTTGATTCTATAGAATCACATATGAGTTGAGTAGACGTTTCAACGGTGACAAGGGAGCTAGATTCAAATATTATTCAAACCACAGATAGTTATCTATTTGTATTTATAAGATTATTATAATCAAAATTGTATGCGTTTCTATTAGTCCAGAAAATCTACTTAAAAAAGATCCCCTACCTGAAAGAAATTGCAAATAAAGGTTTTTAAACGGAATCCTGTTCAGAAAAATGCACTGAACAACATATCAAAAGTTTCCGATAATTGAATCATGGGAATCTCCCGCAATTGGCCATTTTCTCGAAAACAATGGCGCGTATCAAAATTTTACAAGAATACAAAATTAAAGTTCAACATTTTTGCACAAATATGATTGTTACACTTTTTACCTAGGATGAACTGTCAAAGAGTTTGGTTTAAAAATATTTAATCAAAATAACAATTTATGAAAGAAATTTAAATCACTCAAACAATATATGATATTGCTTATTTAATACTTGATATAACAGGTTTTACTGTTCACTGGTTCTAAATTTTTCATTAACCACTTCCACAAGTATTTAATACGTAATATTGGTTATCTTTAATGGTATCAAAATTTTGTGTGAAAAAGTGCGAACTGAGTCGATATTCAGATGTTTGAAATTTTAGATGAATTTCATATAAGTTTAAGTTGTTAGTAACCCGCGAACCGCTCACCGGCAAAAATCGTATAATACATGACAAGAGAGAATTTTATGCTGAATTCAAAATTTCAAATCGTGTTATCCTACCTTTAACAGAGTCTTAGTGGTGGATTTTCGGAAACTTTTGATGTGTTATTCAGCGTATTTTTTGGACAGGATTCCTGAAAAAATTAATTAAAATTTATGTCTGGATATTGCAAATTTATGCCGTAAAACTTACAATTAGTGGAGAATTAACATAATAACTGACAGGAAATTGGTGATCAAGAATATGTCCATTTACTTTTCCGTCGAATTATGGGAAACTGCAGCTCACGTTTGGGAAACAATAAGAAGATATTTTCTTATTGAAAGAGGATTTGTAGTTATTTGGTGAAACAAATATTAATATTATAAAACGCACTTGTTTTTTCCACAGAATATTTATTAACTGGTACGATCGGTTTATCCTTTCGGACATACACAGGCAATAGCGAGCCGAATAAATTTTACAAATTTTGTTACCACTACATGTTTAGTAGGGGTGAATTAGAAATATTAAAACTAGTCGTTGATTATATTTTTCTTTCAAATGATTGCTTTCCTAATATCCTAATCTCTAAGTTTTCCAAGCAGTTCAATTTTGTTCTCTTTTCGGCTGTATAGGGGATTTTGAATGCCCCACTCCACTAAAGGTATGATTAGATGATATTTTCTTTCAGAATTTATCAGTGTTATAATAATATTTTACGTGTTAAAATTATTTTATTTCTTTCGCCTTACTTCATCTTATTTTCGAAGTAAGTTCGTTTTATTGCGGAATTTTACATTTTTCAATTCTGAAATGTAAACGTTTACTAAAAAATAAAACTAGATAAATATTACTAAAATATTATATACTGCATTCTGTTGTTGTGTTCATACACCTCCACGCCGGCTTAAGTTTTGAGCTTGTATTGTATGCTGCATCCATTTACTTAGTACAATACAATGAATTACGTATATGAAATCTTCAAAGAAGCAGAAAATGATATAAGAGTATAAAAAGTGCTTAATAATTTTTATTTTCTGGAGAAAGATGCTTGTAATGTACTGTTGCTTATTTTGTGTTGTTTAAGTATGAGTATAGATTTTTGTTAGTTATTTGTTGAGATTTCCTGCTCTTTAAGAATCTTTTTTGTCATTAATAGGAATTAAAAATAAATCATTAAATTAATTTGTGTATAAATTTTTATATGCGGGGCTAGTAATGTGACAAGACGAGGGTAAGAGCAATAATAGATAAATAACTTTTTATAAACTTTTCTAAATTATAGTTTCAATATTCATATTTTAACTCTGTTTATCTATTTAAGTCAAAATTCAGTTTAGAAATTCATATTGTATTATGATAGTCACGACATTTATTTGTTTATCATTAGTCTAGAAATTATTAAGTATACGTGCGTGACTTTGAATGCCCTGGCCTATGCACCCCGTACCCCTAAGATAATCCTGTCCTGAAGATAGCGTTTTGTTTTAAGATAGTCGAGATTAATTCGTCGAGTCGCGAAGACGTATTTTGTTTTGACGAGACATGTAGTGTCTTTTAGTTTTGGGGCGACGCCCGCCCGCTGGTTTACAGAATGTAACTTATTAGTTGTGTTAGTTATAGTTGTATTAGTATAAATATAAATAAAGTTTTAGTAAATCGTAATGTAAGTGTTCATCAGTAGGTTTGTTCGTTCCGCCACCCTGCGTCTATCGCAAACCGCGGCGGTGAAATTTGCTGTTCTTTTCGATTCGCGGTTCACTGTAAAGTCACTAGATTCTGTTCGTTCCGTTTTTCTAGTAACTTGCGGTAAAACGCCGCGGCAGCTGGCGGTGATAATTTTTACAGTGACTCATGACTCGGTGGTAAAAAAATAATCGGCGGTAATGTTCGCGTCTACATATGAAGTGCCAGTATGACAGTGTTTGACAAATAAATATTAGGAAAAAAATGTTATTTTTCAATAAGTACGCTATGTAATGTTTCAGTTTTAGAAATTGAAATATATTTGTAAAATATATAAATGTCAATGTCATATGAATTATGATTTGTAACAAGGTAAATTTAAATGATAACAATCGTAAACAATTAAAATAATGGACACTGGAATAATATATTTTTACTGAGTATCCTTTATAATTATTATAATAGTCTGAAATATCTTCGAAAATAATTTAAAGCAAACGGATCGAACAGAAAAATAATTTTTAGTAACTTAAATTATTACCGCGGCGATTGGCAGTGAATAGCAAAACGCAGCGACAATTACCGCCGCGTTTTGCGGTAAAACGCAGCATAGCGGAACGAACAAACCTAGTGTAAAGTTAAAAAGTGTAGTGTAAGTGTATGTATGTTCTTCCTTCTCAAGAAGTCTTTCTCACGAAGTCCTTTGACAGCAGTCAGTCAGTTAGTGTGTCATCGCTGAAGTAAACAGTAAGAACCAGTAGCTGGAATCATCAGTATTAACAGTCATCTTTTTCGAAAGACACCCCCCTCGTGTTACAGTAACACTTTTTTTCAAGAAATAGTAATGTGGGTGCGAGTATTCAGATAGGATTATAAATTAATTAAAACAATGTATTTGTTTGAATGAATATATTTGTTGAGGGCAGCAGAGCAGTTAATCAACCCTGATTACACCAGAGAATAGATAAAATAACTATATTTTAAAAGTAAAAATTAAGTATGAGCTCAATAAAAAAAAAAAGTTGTGGCACATCGCGAAAATTTACTAATAAAATAAAAAATCTGATGTGGCCAGCACATTACCTTCCGTCAGTTCTATGTATCTTGTGTAAATATCATACAGAAAGTTCCTTGCGAAAGATTATATTTCTTGTACATTACCTTAAGGCAGTTGTATGCATTTTATACAAATTCCATACAGAAAGTTTCTAACAAAAGATCATATATTTTCAGTAAAATTATAACATAAACATACTGTCAACTGCACTTGACACTGACACCTTTTAATCAGAATTTTCTTAATGTAGCAGCTGTTTCCAGAGTTATAGCAAAGCTGACTGATATGATATTTAATTTCTTTATAATTTTTTAACTCTATGTCCATTTAATATGAAGTATAAAATGCATTCAAATCGTATAGAGAATAAATAATTCTTTAATATTTATAATAACATTAAATGTGAAAAAATGATATTTAACATCGTTTTTTCAAGAAAAACTGTTAAAATCTTCGAATGAGGGTACTTCCGGTTCACCAATTATAACCAAAATCAAATCAGCTCTTCACATGGATGTAACGAAGAGGAATACGAAAGAACTATAATTTTTGGAATTGTAGTATTAGAGTTATCGCATTAGAAAATTTTGTCACACACACACACCCACACCCACACCCACACCCACACCCACACCCACACCCACACCCACACCCACACCCACACCCACACCCACACCCACACCCACACCCACACCCACACCCACACCCGCACCCGCACCAGCACGCGCGCACACACACACACACACACACACACACACGCGCACGCACGCACGCACGCACGCACGCACGCACGCACGCACGCACGCACGCACGCACACACACGCGCACGCACGCACGCACACACACACACACACACACACACACACACACACACACACACACACATCATCGTAAAAATAGTAAAATCGTATTCGAGGGACCCTAAAACGTGCTTATTCATCAAAAACTCACCACCGATTTTTTTGACCAAAGACAATACCTTCCTTACCTAAAGGTGACGGAAGGTAAAATGGGTGCTGCCCGCGGCACCAGATTATAGGTCTTTAACATATAAAAGCATATTTTACAATTTCCGACTTCACTAATTATTTAAGGTAATACTGCTTCAAATAAAAGTTGTAGAGTCTAAAATTCTGCATCTGAATAAAACAAAATTAGGTATGAAAATGTCGAAAATCTCCCTAAAAATAGCAATAGACATGGAATTGAAACAGATAAATTAACAAATGTTTAACGTTTGCCTGTCGAATGAGGTTAATATATTTTTATTAGGTATTATTTGTACTATCTGTTCAAGTGAACAATTATCAATTAATTTAAATAAATAATTTTTCACTTAAACAAAAATTAGAAATAACAAAATATGTTAACCTTGATTGACAGATAAATCGCTAACATTTGTTAATTTTTAGTTTCAATTTCATGGCTATCTCTATTTTTGGGGTGATTTTCTACATTTTTGTTTCTAATTTCTGCCGTTCTAAAGTACGAAAAATTAATTTTGTTTGTTGATTCAGATGTAGAATTTAAACTATACAGCTTTTGTTTGAGGCTTTTTATCTAAAATAATTAAGAAGCAAGAAATGACGAAAGTACGATTTCATATGTTAAAGTCTTATATTTCGGTATCACGGTCATGACCCTGTATATAAACAAAAATATTTAACTTTATAATTTGAAACGTGTTATAGATTACAATTTTTTTAGTATGATTTTGAAAGGCGCACCAGATATTCCATTTAACCGAAGTCGTATTTCTTGTGGTCTTCGAGATCCTAATAGTGGGCAACGAAATCTGGATACTTAGATGGAAAAGTTAGTTGTATATATTATTGCTTGTATTAATATTTTTGTGGGATTTTTGTATCTATATCTTATTTTGAATCCTGCGTGATATATTTTAATTTTGGAATGAAACAACACTATATTTTAGATGTAGTTGTGTATGAAAGAGAAGTGGAATTCTGTAGAATTTTGGAAAGAGCAAACAGCTGTTGCAAAGAGTACGTGGATTCGAACCCTTGATTGAATCGTAGTTTTTGTGAAATTCCCTCTAGCCAATCCGAAGTGGGGTTAGTAACCTGGCGGCCAATCTCCTGATTCCTTGTATTTATTTGTCCGATACACCGTCTAGTTTCTCCATCCTTGTCCCTCTTTCAATCAGTCCGGCCATTTAGAGACCGGAAGCGGATATGGCTTGCTGCAGCGTCAGCGATAAAACTTTAACGTTCATGTCAAATTCAGATTTGGCCACTTAGCCGCTGAAAGACACGACATGCAATCACAGAATCATTCAATCCACCCACAGAGAACAGGATCAGGTTTATGTTTCATTTACACCGCGATCATAAAAGAACTGAATTAGGGAAAGATAGTTCCGTGGTTTAACTTTTCTCAAATTTATATTTTACTTCGCACTTATATCATGGAGTACTAGGTAGAATTGAGTTGTGATATTGATGAGACTATAGCTCTAGCTCTATATACTTATATACTATAGGTTGCAATTATCAGCCACTTTAAATTAGATGAAAATATGATTACGAGCTTTCTGCCACATTACTTAAATTTGTTAAAAATTCGTTTATCGTGACTTAAATAATAGAATATACATACAGGCCTGTTGACGGTCAGGTGTGAATATAAGGATTTAACATGGAATTTTAGTTTTACGCAATTTCCTGCTCTCATATTTATTTTACGGCAAAATCTGTAGAATGCAAAGATATTCAGAATGAAAAGTTGCATACAAAACTGTGTTTGCATTTTTTGTAAAGTTTCTATACAGTATCTGGTTTAAGATTGTGGGATATTATCCAATCAGAAAACAAAATCAAACTAATGCTATCTTCGCACAACTGCAATCTTAAACCAGATACAGTATAGCTTCTTCACAACTTTAAAAACAAATTTCGAAATTCTGTTACTTCGTAGCAATAGTCATGACATTCTTTTATCCGGATTTCAATCTGACTTGTGGAAAATAAATCCCGTATTCTTCGATAACTATATCTATCATAATAATTCGTTACAATAAAATTACGTTCTTTATTCAAATAAACGTTAATTATTTAATTTACGCCCGATATTTCAATCTCCTAACAAATGTTCCTAACAATTATTCGATAAACAAATTTATTAGGTAGATTTATTAGGAAGATAGCAAATTTCGGTATTTCAATGTAAAGTTGCTAGGCAAATTATTATTAGATACTTTTTTGGAATCTAGTTGTAAAAATATATAATAAAGTAAAATAATACATGACACTGACGTTTTTGTCACATACAAATATTTATAAGCTGTGTATGTAAGTAGTATCTTAAAAATATGGACAAGAAACGGACATCAAACTTTTCCTCGGCTGAAGTTCTGTTATTAACCGATTTGGCATTAAAATAAGACTACGAACTCTACAATGTGGAAAAATACGTAGGAGATTTGGGAAATCATTACCAGCGAATTTAGCGTCCATCGCGACAGCAAATCATTGCATTTAAAATATGATTGCATAAAAGTGACTATTAAAACACTGCATACAAATAGGTGCGTGAACTTGGCACATAAAGTGTGGGTGCAAATTCTGAAATTTTGCAAATATTTTGCACCCAATTTGCACCTATTTGCACCCTACAATTTTTTAAACTACCTTCATTGGTTCAAAAGTTATAAACAATTAAAAAAAAATTGTGCCAACTTCACGCCAGCACAAAAAAATATTCGGAATCAAAATTTTTATTTACCAATAATTTGCACCCAATTTGCACCCATTTGCACCATAAAAATTTTTTTGTTATCTTTTTAAACAATAAAGTTATTAACACTTATTTTTTTAATTGCCAGCACAAAAAGTGTTCAAATTTCATAATTTTTTAAATGGAATAATTAGCACCCAGTACAACAAAATTTGCACCCTAAAAATTATTTCCCTATCTTTATTATTTCTAAAGTTATAGACAATTACATTATTTTTCTGATAACTTCCCACGAATGTAATTACAGTGCATCAAAGTCATTAATTATGGATTGTTATGACGGTGAAAATTACGAAATTTATTTATTATTATTAACTAGGGTAGGATACAATTTGCACCCTAAAGATAATGTCATTTCAACCTGTATTTATTTAAATAATTGCGTTAAAACTTAGGAGCATAATTGAAACATTCAATCGGTATATACTGCAACCATGTCACTTATTATGGGTTGTTATGAGGGAGCAAATTACGATATTTATTTATTATTATTAACTAGGGTAGGTTATAATTTGCAGCCTAAAGATAATGTTATTTTAACCTGTATTTATTTATAATAACGTTCAAACGTAGAAGTATCAATTACATCGGTATATATTGCAACAATGCCATTTATTATGGATTTTTATGAGGGTGCAAATTACGAAATTTATTTATTTTTATTAACTAGAGTAGGGTACAATTTGCACCTTAAAGATAATGTCATTTCAACCTGTATTTATTTAAATAATAACGTTCAAACGTAGAAGTATAAAATACATCGGTATATATTGCAACAATGCCATTTATTATGGATTGTTATGAGGGTGCAAATTACGAAATTTATTTAACTAGTTTAGGGTACAATTTACACCCTAAAGATAATGTCATTTCAACCTGTATTTATTTAAATAATAACGTTCAAACGTAGAAGTATCAATTACATCGGTATATATTGCAACAATGCCATTTATTATGGATTTTTATGAGGGTGCAAATTACGAAATTTATTTATTTTTATTAACTAGAGTAGGGTACAATTTGCACCTTAAAGATAACGTCATTTCAACCTGTATTTATTTAAATAATAACGTTCAAACGTAGAAGTATAAAATACGTCGGTATATATTGCAACAATGCCATTTATTATGGATTGTTATGAGGGTGCAAATTACGAAATTTATTTATTTTTATTAACTAGAGTAGGGTACAATTTGCACCTTAAAGATAATGTCATTTCAACCTGTATTTATTTAAATAATAACGTTCAAACGTAGAAGTATAAAATACATCGGTATATATTGCAACAATGCCATTTATTATGGATTGTTATGAGGGTGCAAATTACGAAATTTATTTAACTAGTTTAGGGTACAATTTACACCCTAAAGATAATGTCATTTCAACCTGTATTTATTTAAATAATAACGTTCAAACGTAGAAGTATCAATTACATCGGTATATATTGCAACAATGCCATTTATTATGGATTTTTATGAGGGTGCAAATTACGAAATTTATTTATTTTTATTAACTAGAGTAGGGTACAATTTGCACCTTAAAGATAACGTCATTTCAACCTGTATTTATTTAAATAATAACGTTCAAACGTAGAAGTATAAAATACGTCGGTATATATTGCAACAATGCCATTTATTATGGATTGTTATGAGGGTGCAAATTACGAAATTTATTTATTTTTATTAACTAGAGTAGGGTACAATTTGCACCTTAAAGATAATGTCATTTCAACCTGTATTTATTTAAATAATAACGTTCAAACGTAGAAGTATAAAATACATCGGTATATATTGCAACAATGCCATTTATTATGGATTGTTATGAGGGTGCAAATTACGAAATTTATTTAACTAGTTTAGGGTACAATTTACACCCTAAAGATAATGTCATTTCAACCTGTATTTATTTAAATAATAACGTTCAAACGTAGAAGTATCAATTACATCGGTATATATTGCAACAATGCCATTTATTATGGATTTTTATGAGGGTGCAAATTACGAAATTTATTTATTTTTATTAACTAGAGTAGGGTACAATTTGCACCTTAAAGATAACGTCATTTCAACCTGTATTTATTTAAATAATAACGTTCACACGTAGAAGTATAAAATACGTCGGTATATATTGCAACAATGCCATTTATTATGGATTGTTATGAGGGTGCAAATTACGAAATTTATTTATTTTTATTAACTAGGGCATGGTACAATTTGCACCCTAAAAATAATTATTTATTTAAATAATAATGTTCAAACATAGGAGTATAAATTACATCGGTATATATTGCAATACCATTTATTATAGATTGTTATGAGGGTGCAAATTACGAAATTTGTTTATTATTATTAACTAGGGTAGGGTACAATTTGCACCCTAAAAATAATAACATTTCAATGTGTATTTATTTAAATTATTAATAGGGTTCAAGGTCAGACACAATATTTATATTAAATTATATCGCTGAGTTTGTAAACTCCCATGACAACGGTAGAGTTCCCAATCTATATACGTAGTGTATCTATTGTCCATGGTAAATAATAACGCTCAGAAAAAAATTAAATGGGTTGTTATTTAATAGAAGCGGATTTTACTCTACGAAGTTTGGATGGTGTAATGATTTATCTGTATTTTTATTGGGATTGTATATGGCATAAATATTATGTTTATTCTTATATTGATTATTATGAATCTTACCGAATTGCATTTTTTTAATGTCGCCCTATCCAGTGTGTAATATTAAATAAAAGTCAGACGAATAGTTAGCGTTATTTTAGGATAGCTGTCCGATATTGCAAACAATAGCTGCAAAATTATTTATTACAACAAATTCAGCAATATCAATTTCAACTTAAAATTCGTTTTTGTGGGGTCTCATGGCCGCGTGCCTGAGTGTCAGGTCGCGAATCTGGGGAACCGGGTTCGATCCCGACCGACGCCAAATATTTCGAATTTTAAATGGCACAAAATTGACCCCTGTGGCGCACTCTCCACGCCAGCAATGAGTGCTCGGGAGGTGACGCCTGGTAAGCGCCCGCACGGTGCAAATATTTCATCATTACCGCATCTGTGTACAAAGCAGATTGGCACACTCAGCAATGGGTAATATGCCGTGATGATATATTTATTTTATTTATTTTTAAAATTCGTTTTTCTATGTTCGAACGTTATTATTTAAATAAATACATGTATGCAATTGTACCCTACCCCAGTTAATAATAATAAATAACTTTTGTAATTTTCAGCCTCATAACAATCCATAATAAATGACATTGTTGCAATATATACCGATGTAATTCATACTCCTACGTTTTAACGTTATTATTTAAATAAATACATGTTGAAATGACATTATCTTTAGGGTGCAAATTGTGCCTTATCCTAATTCATAATAACAAATAAATTTCGTTTTTTACACACTCATAACAATCCATAATAAGTAACATGGTTGCAATATATACCGATTGAATGTTTAATTCATACTCCTACATTTGAACGCTATTATTGAAATAAATATATGTTGAAATGAAATTATTTTTAGGGTGCAAATTGTGTCCTACCCCTATTAACAATAATAAATATATTTAATAATTTGCATCCTCATAACAATCCATAATAAACGGCATTGTTGCAATATATACCGATGTAATTTATACTCCTACGTTTAAACGTTATTATTTAAATAAATACAGGTTGAAATGACATTATCTTTAAGGTGAAAATTGTATCCTACCCTTATTAACAATAATAAATCAATTTCGTAATTTGCACCCTCATAACAATCCATAATAAATTATTGCAATATATACCGATGTAAATGATACTCTTACGGTTGAACGTTATTATTTAAATAAATACAGGTTGAAATGACATTATCTTTAGGGTGCAAATTGTACCCTACCCTAGTTAATAAAAAATAAATAAATTTCGTAATTTGCACCCTCATAACAATCCATAATAAATGGCATTGTTGCAATATATACCGATGTAAATTATACTTTTACGGTTGAACGTTATTATTTAAATAAATACAAGTTGAAATGACATTATCTTTACGGTGCAAATTGTACCCTAAACTAGTTAATAATAATAAATAAATTTCGTAATTTGCACCCTCATAACAATCAATAATAAATGGCATTGTTGCAATATATACCGATGTAATTGATACTTCTACGTTTGAACGTTATTATTTAAATAAATACAGGTTGAAATGACATTATCTTTAGGGTGCAAATTGTATCCTACCCTAGTTAATAATAATAAATAAATTTCGTAATTTGCACCGTCATAACAATCCATAATTAATGACTTTGATGCACCGTAATTACATTCGTGGGAAGTTATCAGAAAAATAATGTAATTGTCTATAACTTTAGAAATAATAAAGATAGGGAAATAATTTTTAGGGTGCAAATTTTGTTGTACTGGGTGCTAATTATTCCATTTAAAAAATTATGAAATTTGAACACTTTTTGTGCTGGCAATTAAAAAAATAAGTGTTAATAACTTTATTGTTTAAAAAGATAACAAAAAATTTTTTATGGTGCAAATGGGTGCAAATTGGGTGCAAATTATTGGTAAATAAAAATTTTGATTCCGAATATTTTTTTGTGCTGGCGTGAAGTTGGCACAATTTTTTTTAATTGTTTATAACTTTTGAACCAATGAAGGTAGTTTAAAAAATTGTAGGGTGCAAATAGGTGCAAATTGGGTGCAAAATATTTGCAAAATTTCAGAATTTGCACCCACACTTTATGTGCCAAGTTCACGCACCTCATACAAATTTGTATTTTAAACTTATGCTTCTACAAGTACTCGTAAGATTTCTTACATTTGTTAGTGCTCTAGTAACTTTTTTGATAAATTTTCTTGCTGTGGATTTATGTACACAGTGCCGGATTTATGCCTAGGCTTACAAGGCCCCGGCCTAGGGGCCCAGCCAGACTAGGGGCCCAGCCAAACTAGGGGCCCCGGTGGAAGGTTCAACAAAGTAGGCAAATCTCTGCAATCTCTTAACATCAACCTGGGTACGATCGTTGAACTGTATCAGTCTTTAGTAACATACCTAGAACACTTAAGGAAACCCAGTACCTTTGATCATTATGAGTCGAAAGTTATTGAAAAATCCGATGATAATAGCTATGCATATGACATGCAGAGGAAACGTAAGCGTAAAGTCCGATTTGACGAATAAAAGAAAACGAGGCGGAACTCTCTGGCAGGGACAGATTTAGAGTTACCATTTTTAACGTCATTATAGATAGACTAATTACAGAACTACGGAGACGCGGATCTGCTTATGAGGAGTTAAGTAAAAAGTTTGACTTTCTTACGAAACTACATCATTTGGAATCTAAAGACATCCGTGAAGGAACCAGAAACCTTATAACTTTTATGCGGCGAATTGGATAGGACTTGGAAAACGAGTGTCTGCACCTGCAAGCTCATTTGTCGTCGTATGATGAAGTTATGGGGTTATCGTCACTGGGCTATACAAATACTTATCGGAAAATGGCTTTTTGGACATTTATCCAAGCGTAGGAATTGCGCTCCGAATGCTGTTGTATACATACACTAGCGTCAAACTGCTCAGCAGAACGGTCGTTTTCCGCGCTAAAGAGAGTAAAGAAGTACTTAAGACCTAACATAGGAGAGAACAGACTCAATTCACTCTCTGTAATGTACATAGAGTCAGAAATAATGCTGTCAATTGATTATGATGACGTCATTCGTTCTTTTGCACAGAAGAAAGTTCGTCGTATGATTCTATAAATTTTATAGAATAACGCAACTATAGTAACATAGACTGTATTATTTAAGTTGATTAAAAATTATATGTTCTGTACTAGTGCATTCAATTCGCTAAATTTCCAAAATAGCTTCGAAATGGTGGGGCCCAAATGTCAAGTGCCTAGGGGCCCTGGGTCTCTAAGTCCGGCCCTGTATGTACACCTCCAAAATTTCCAATAGTAATCATAAAATCTTAAAGTTGTAATAATTGGTGAAAAATGTAACGGTCAAATATAGATGCCAAATTAAAACTCTTGGTAACGTTGAAAACGTAATTCTGATCCTCATGTATTTCTTACGGAAAAAACGTTTGCTTAAGTTCAAAGACCGAGGAATCTCACAAAATTAAATCTCTTATGCTAAGCTTTATATGTAGCACCTAGACCGATCCTTTATTCCAGATTCTTGCAGTAAAATTCACATGAACTGTGCTCGGTTTATAATTATTTTGATAGCCGGAATCTTTGAAAAAATTCTTCATTGGTCTAAATATTTAAATTATCAGGTATTTGTCGTCCTTAAGGGATTAAAATTTCAATAATTTCAAGTTCTTCCTCTTCCAATATATAATCAATTTCATCAAAAGACATTTCCATCTTACAATATGTTTTATTTCAAATGGAAATATGAATTATTAGCTACTAGAAGTTCCTCATAAATTTGTTAGCGAATAAACAATTTATATAGTACTTAATAACTTGTTTGGACATTGAAATACGCAAAAAATGTTTGCTAGGTATATAAAATTTATTAGGAAGAGATTGCAATAGCGGCCCTAGGGTAGGATTCTGTAATTCGTCCGTTATCAAACGTTACCGTTATCACTATAGCAAGATGATTGGCACATTTACGTCATAGTTGCCAAATAAAATGTCATTTTCGCTTGTAACCATAGTGATAACGGTAACGTTTGATAACGGATGAGTTACAGAATCCTACCCCTTAGTGTTTATAAAAAATTGACAGATTATTAATATTGTTTTCTACAATGCCATAAGTCATGGCTATTGCTACTAATTAACGGAACTTTAAAAATTTCTTTTTAAAATTGTGAAGATATCAAAAACTTAATAAGAAATTTAAAACCAGTTTTGTATACAAGTTTTAATTCTGTGTAATTTTTCTCTCCACACTTTTTGCCGTAAAATGAACAGGACATCTGGAAATTGCATAAAACTAAATTCCCATGTTAAATCTCTATGTTCGCATCTGACCGTCAACACCCTATAAGTAAAAATGAGTAAAGAATTCTACTTTTTATCTGTAATTCATGTTTAAATAACGTTTAAAACAAAAGAATATGGACTTTTTTAACTTAAAAATTTAAGAATAAGAGACTATTTTCAATATAGGTTTTCATTTCAAAAATCATAAGTTTGTGTTAATGTCCAGAAATATTAAATTTTCGAAAAAGCTAACATCGCTATTTTATTCTAAATAAAAAAACGGTACAAAATTTGTTTAAACAATGTTTCTCTATCTCTCATATTTAATGGGACATTAAATATTTTCAAAATGAGCGATAAACGAGATTTTTTGCCTGTAGCATAGAAACAAAGAAAGGTCAAAAATTCCTGTGGTGACTATTAAACTTTTCTCAAAAAGATGATCCCGAATTCTGGAATGTGCAAACGGTTTTGCTTGCTCTTTTGTTAATATTATCCGAGGTACCTTATAAAACATCGACACCCTGTACTTACTATTTTTTAAGCTTTAAATGTGCTTAATGATGCAAGAAGTTCTATAATAACGTAAATAGGCAAATAAGTAAACATACTCAGGGTTAATTTTACAATTCTTGAATAAACCATGGATATCTTATTCCTCGGATAAACAAAAAAATATAGCACTGAAATTAAAACTCAAATTGTTAATAAATGTCAACTCCTGATGCGATATTTTTAAGGCATAAGTTATCCATGGTTTAATCGGCAGTTGTAAAATTGGCCTTAATTGATAATAATTGTTATATATTATTAGAAACTGTATATTTCCCATAAACATATTTAAACGTTTAAATTTCATTGTATTTATGGCGTCAAGCATTACTATAGATAGTTATAAGTTACAGATATATATATATATATATATATATATATATATATATATATATATATATATATATATATATATATATATATATATATATATATATATATACAGGAGTCCGTCTATAAAAAGTGATTTCAACTATATAACAAAATTTATAGTACGTTTACTCCTCTATAAAATTTCGGAAGTAGTTCAATATTATTACTTCCGGTTTTCAAGTAATTAATAGCAAATTTTAATTTTCAAATGGAACACTATATATTTTTTCAAATTTGAAAAGTACATGGAATTTGCTATCCAACTGTGTAAAAGCAATCCTATATTGTATTATTAAAAAAATGAATGGCGAATGATTGAAGTATTACATTTTGTTAAATATAGGAGGCTTTGCATTTAATTTATTTTACATTACAATTAAAAAAAAATTGACCAAATTTTTAAATTGATGTACATTTACTTTAATACGATATTTAATTATTATATCTGTTATTTCATGTCAATGGAATATGTCTTATTCAAAAAATTGTATTTTTGTCTTCTACATTTAATAAAAATGTAATATATAACATCTGATTGTTTTTATACAGTTGGATAGCAAATTTCATGCACTTTTCAAATTTGAAAATATATATTGGGTGGATGCATTTTGCATCAGAGGATTTCATAATTTCGAATATCAGAAAAATTTACATTTTGATTGCATATAAATTAGTTTGTAAAAAAGAGGCCAGAAGAAAAAATCGAATAGTAATATCGGGCGTACTCGATCTATATCCAATCAAAATATATTCTCTCCGCACTAATTTTAAATGTGAAAATTTTGATAGGACAAGTTTTATTACAAACATACAAATCGTAAAAGCGAAGAGAACCCCTTCCATATAGTTTTCAGTAAAAGAGTTAGTATTTAATTATAGTGATTTACTCTTATAGGGCATGTATTTTTACATGTAATGGTCCAGCTCTTCCATATATCCTTATAATCGATTTCAGGATACGGGAATTCCTGCACGCTACGAATTGATAATGGAACAAGATGTAACAAACGGGGATTCTACCCTTACACACACCAATATACACTACCCTTTCATAACCTATGTAAAAGAGAAAATATATCATATATGCCAGCGAAAGGAAAGGAACACCTTGCTTTCAAACGAATTTCATTCAACAAATATATTCATTTTCTTTTAACATACCTTTGAATTCGTGTGATATATAAAAATCTGATTTTGCTAACAAATTAAACGTAAACTTCAGTACTTTACATACGAGTAGACAAGCACTGTGTGCAAATATTATATTACGAATGTAAAAAAATTCCTTTTAATTTTTAACACTGATATTTGTGTGTCAACTACAACCACTCAAGTAAAAATCATATTCGAATGCACTGCGGTCGCAATACGATGTACGCCTTGTCGCCTACGTACACAGTTCGGCCACACAGAGGTTTTTTTCTACCATATTCTAATATGGGAACAAGCCATTAGAAGAACTAATCATTTCAAATTAATAATAGTAACGTTTTAAAAAGAAAATAGTAAATAGAACCATTGTTATATGGAATGGATCTTAATACGGTGTCCAGCATAACTAAATATTTAAGTATGTATATTTAAATTAATAAAAACTAAATAGGGGAGGTATTGTGTCGGCCACATCATATTTTTTATTTATGTGGGCTGTGGGACACATTATAATAGTTCATTTTGTATACTTTTTAATTCGTTACTACGAGCATTTTCTTTGCTTCTTGCCAGTTGATATTCCATTTCATGGTGTCTTTGATGTTTCGTTCCTTTTTATTATTTTTGCTTTCCGCACTATTTTTGTTTGGTGTCATTTCTCATTGTTATTAAGTGTCTTTACTCAGCGTAATCGTTTTTCTCACTATAGTGTTTTTTATGTTTTCTATTTGTAACCTTTTTGTAATGCCTTCATTTTTGATTTTGCTCAACCTTACGATTCCTTCTATTTTCCTTAAATATTTCATTTCGGTTGCTTGGATTTTACTTTTAAATTCTCTGTCTTATTGACCATGATGCGCATAATAATGTTAGTCTGTAAATTGTTTTGTAAATTGTATTTTTCTTGACTTGCTTGATGTTTAGTATTATTCTGTATGGTGCCCAGTAACTTATATTCGTAGCTATTATTTTACTATTTATTTCAATCTCTAATTTTCCTTTGTTGTTCATTGCTGATCCGAGTTTTCCACTTGTTCTATTTTTCTTCCATACTGTTTTTACTATTACATCTTCATTTACTATTACCATTATTTTTGTTTTATCTTTTTATCGTCATGTTATGTTTCTTTAATTTATATTGATGTTATACATACCTATATTGCAGATCATCCTTCTTCATCCCATTTCCCTATCAAGAGTGGAAAGAATTGATAAATAGAATGGAATAGACGCACATAGAAGCAAATATAATCCCACTACCTGAAATGGTGTACATAGATTTAAACGATGAAATGTCTTTATTTTTTTACTTTCTGTCACTTTTAGGTAAGGAAGGTATTGTCTTTGGTCAACGATGAGTTATTAATCAATAAGTACGTTTTAGGCTCCCTACAATACGATTTTGCTATTTTTACGATGATGTTTGTATATATATATATATATATATATATATATATATATATATATATATATATATATATATATATATACACAGAATAACAGAAATTTTGAAATTTCTTTTTAAAATTGTGAAGAAACCAAAAACATAATAATAAATGTAAATACATTTTAGTATGCAATTTTTAATTCTGAACAATTTTGTACTCTGCAGTTTTTGCAATAAAAAGAATAGGAGAGCAGGAAATTGCAAAAAACTAAAATCCCATGTTAAATCCCTATGTTCACCCCTAACCGCCACCACCCTGTATATATATATGTGTGTGTGTGTGTGTGTGTGTGTGTGTGTGTGTGTGTGTGTGTACGTGCGTGCGTGCGTGCGAGCGTGCGTGCGTGCGTGTGTGTGCGTGCGTGCATGCGTGCGTGCGTGTGTGTGCGTGCGTGCGTGCGTGCGTGCGTGTGTGTGTGCGTGTGTGTGTGTGTGTCTGCGATAACTGTAATGCTACAATTTTAAAAATTATTCTTTCGTATTTTTCTTCGTTACATCCATATGAAGAGCTGATTAGATTTTTGTTACAATTGATCAACCAGAAGTACCCTCATTTGAAGATTTTAACAGTTTTTCTTGAAAAAACTATATTATACATAGTTTTTTCACATTTATGGGTCGATTCTGTTCATTTCCGTAAGTCTTACAGATCTGTAAATTTGTAAAAACTTGACAAAACCACATCTATTTTTGATGATTTATATAAAATTATACATAAGAGAGCAGCATTCGTTGCGATTTTGTCCATTATTTACAAATTTACAGATCTGTAAGATTTACAGATGTGACCAGAATCGACCCATTTTAATGTTATTATAAATATTAAAGAATATTTTATACTCTATACAATTTGACTGCATTTTATACATAATATTAAATGGATATAGAGTAAAAAAATCTGATGTGGCCAACACATGACCTCCCGTCAATTCCATTTTTGAAATAGCAATGAGCTTTAAGTAAAGTATCACTTCCAGTTGATCGTTTGTAAACAAAATCTAATTTGTTGTTCCAATAAATAGAAAAGTCTGTAATACCAAATTTTGGATTATATTTTATAACGTTTTTCTTCGAAAATGTGTTAAGAGCTCCAAATTAAGTACCACTTCTGGTTTATCATATAGGTATAATAAAAATCTAATGTTGTTTCAAATTATACACGAGTTTTAAATACCAAATATGAGTAGTTTTGAATCGTTTTAATATATTATTCAAAAAAATCTGTTTTTAGCTTCCTGTAAAGTAGTTTATCAATTTTATAAAACATCTAGTCTGTCGTTCTCATTAATATAAAAGTCTTAACTATCAAATTTGAAAAGTTTCGGGTTGTATGAAATTTTTTCACGAAAATCTGTTCAGAGCTACAAATAAAGTACCAATTCTAGTCTAATATGTTGCTTACCTTTACGAGGGGGTATTGATATATAGTTAGCCTTGGATGGTTCCAATATCTGAAAGTGAATATGGTTGTTATGGTTACAACTATGATGTTTTATAAATAAGTTGACAAAGTTTGACATCTATAAGTTGAACGGTGATTAAACTGTGAATTTTTGAAAACGGCATGTTTGCGAAAAAGCTAGAATTTGAAAAAGTTGAGTTGCGGTCAGTTATTAAATATTTATTTTTGAAAGGATTATCCGGCAAAGAAATTTTTGCTGATATAACAGACACTTTAGGTGATCAGTGTCCTTCATATGCAACTATTAAAAACTGGGTTGCGGAATTTAAGAGAGGAAGATCAGATGTTAAAGATGAGCACCGCGCTGGAAGACCAATTTCTGTGACCACTTCGGAAAACATTGATTCTGTCCATGATATGATTTTAGCAGATCGACGAATTGGGCTGAAACGTATAGCGGAAGCATTGAACATTTCCTATGAACGTGTATTTCATATTGTTCATCACGACTTGGATATGAGAAAACTTTCGGCCAAATGGATTCCAAGATGCTTGAATGCTGATCAGAAGCGTTTTCGTTTGACAACGTCGAAGGAAATTTGCCGTCGTTTTGAAGCAGACTCCTCAACATTTTTGGATCGGCTTGTTACTATGGATGAAACGTGGATTCATCATTATGACCCAGAGACTAAAGAGCAATCGAAAGAGTGGAAGCATTCCGGTTCTCCACGACCAAAAAAATTCCGTGTTCAAAAATCCGCTGGTAAGATTCTTGCTTCAGTTTTCTGGGACAAAGATGGGATAATTCTGACAGATTATTTAGAACAGGGCAGAACTATCACGGGAACATATTATGCTGAGTTGCTATCTAAATTACGCAAGAAAATTGTGGAAAAGCGCCGCGGAAAACTTACCAAAGGTGTTCTCTTTTTGCAAGACAATGCTCCTGCTCACAAGTCCTTGATTGCAATGCGCAAAATTCATGAAATTGGTTTTGAATTGGTTGACCATCCGCCCTATTCTCCGGATTTAGCACCATCAGATTATTATTTATTCCCAAATCTTAAAAAACACTTGAAAGGTAAAAGATTTTCCACAAATGATGAAGCCATACATGCCGCTGAGGAGTGGTTTGCAGACCAAGACAAAGAATTTTTTTTAGAGGGTTTACAATTATTTTATAAACGTTGTGTTAAATGTGTAAGTCTTAAAGGAGATTATGTTGAATAAATAAAATTTTGTTTTGAATTATTGTGGCGTTTTATATGGTAGGCTAAGTATTTATCAAAACCCCCTCGTATATAAAAGTCTTAAATACTAAATTTGACAAGTCGATTATATGTTTCACGAAAATCTGGTGAGAGCTTGAATTAAAGTATTACTTCCGGTTTATCAATTTTAGAAGAAATCTAACATGTCGTTCTTTTTAACATAAAAATCTTAAATACCAAATTTGAGAAGTTTTGGAATATATCATATATTTTTCACGAAAATCTGTTGAGAGCGTCAAATAAAGTATCACTTCCGGTTTATCAGTTTTAGAGAAAATATAACATGTCGTTCACATTCATATAAGAATCTCAAATACGAAATTTGAAAAGTTTTGGTATATATTATAATATATTTTATCACGAAAATCTGTTGAGAGCGTCAAGTAAAGTATCACTTCCGGTTTATCAATTATAGAGAAAATCTAACATGTTCTCATTAATATAAGAATCTTAAATACCAAATTTGAAAAGTTTTGGAATATATCATTATATATTTTTCACGAAAATCTGTTCAGAGCTTCAAGTAAAGTGTCACTTCTGGTTTATTAATTTTAGCCAAAATCTAATATCATGTTCCCCTTGATATAGAAGTTTTAAATATTAAAATTGAAAAGTTTTTGATTATATTTTAATATAGTTTTACATTTTCATTAAAAAATGTTATGAGCTTCAAGTAAACAGTTACTTCTGGTTATCAAATTTTACCCAAAATCTAATTAACTCTTTACATGAATGCAAAAAGCTTAAATACGGAAAATAGAAATATTTGGAAGTTTCTTATAAGAGTTATCGTGGACGAAAAAAAAATCGTCACACACACACACACACACGCACACGCACACGCACACACACACACACACACACACACACACACACACACACACACACACACACACACAAATAGTAAAAACGTGTTGTGGGGACCCTAATTCGTGCTTATTTACTGAAAACTTACCATCGAATTTTTGGCACGATTACATTACCTCCCTTACCTACGGTATGACTGGAGGTAAAAATTATAAAGAAATTAAATTTCATAAAGTAGACAACTATTGAAACATCTACTATATTAAGAAAATTCTGATTGAAAAATGTCAGTGTCAAGTGCAAATGGCATGTGTGTTTGTCTTATAATTTTACTGGAAATATAGGATCTTTTTCTAGAAATTTTCTGGTATGGAATATGTATAAAATACATACAACTGCGGAAAGGTAATGTACAAGAAATAAAATCTTTTGCAAGGAACTTTCTATATGAAATGTAAAAAATACATAGAACTGACAACTTAAATGTAACAAATACATAAATTTAACGTTGTTTAATATTTGTGACATTTCATATCAAAAATTAATAATTATGCATACTTTTAAAAAAAACACTATTGCTTCAATTAAACCATTATGTACTTTCTGTTATCTAGTGAGGTATTCTAATGTAAAAAATCTGATGTGGCCAACACATAACCTCTCGCCAGGTATTTTACCTGGTTGTACGCATAAGACGAAAAATATTTTTTAATACAAATACATATATTCATGTCTCACTACAAAATAATTCTCACATATATTTGCAAAATCTATGGGATATTTTAATATAAATTATGTACAATACATACATTTTCTTTATATTCAATATCCTGAAATTTTCTTTTTCTACTTTCCTTTTCTTTTTCTTTATGTTCGTAATTATTTCGCAAATTTCTTTTATATTCTTTTTTACATATATTCTTTTGCTTTGTTGACTTTTTTTTATTTTCATAATCTTCATAATAATGTACAAATATTTTTGACAGGGGCATACAAATATTTTTGACAGTGACATTTATGTGTCAATTACAAACATTTGAATTTCCTGCCTTGAAGTAGTTTGATCTGAGATTTTTAACATCAAATTATTTTATATGCCTTTCTTTATCTCTAAATCTGTAGAAGATATAATGAATTTATATTTATAAAGAATAAAATAAAGAATTTAACGTTCTTTAATATAAGTATTTACATAAATTTTCGATAAATAATATTTAGAAGATTTTTTTCCTGTAACTACTACTTCCGGTTGTCCAATTGTTACCAAAACTGGCTCGACTCTTCCCATTATTGTTAGATTGAGGAATCCGTAGTTAAAAATGTCTTAAGTCTTATAGTATTTGAGATATAGTGAATTCAACATCCACGCACACGCACACGCACACACACACACATCCACAAACACATACGGACATCATCGTAAAAATGTTATAATCGGATTCTAGGGACCTTAAAACGTGTTTATTCACTAAAATCTGGATATGCGATTTTTAGCTTGAATACAATACCTCTCTTAGCGAGAGGTAAAAAATCAAATTAAATTTTTGTAACATGAGTTTTCTCTTAACTAATTTTGGCGCTAAAAAGACATCACGTGGTCTGTGACGTATGAGGGTCTGCTGACATTTCCAACAAATTTTGTGCATAAAACTATACCATTAACAAGAAACACTTTTTCTGCTATTGGCGCGTTGCCAACTGTTTTGTTTGTTAGTTTTATTACGTTTTATGTTGTTATAAGTTTTTTATTTCTATTATATAATATTGAAAATGTTATGAGCTTCTCCTACGTCACATCCGGTAAAATTAAAATATTCAGGTAATATTTAAAAATTCACATGTCACTTAAATTAAATTTTGGATACGTAGTACAAATACGTGAGAATTTAAAAAAATAAAATTTAAAAAATTTGTTAGAATATCCCATTATTATTAAAATCTAATTTGCTTTTTAAATCAATGTTAAAATGAAAAATACGAAGTTTCATACATTTTATTCTTATTATGGAGAAATCGTCCTGACTACATCTTAACACACATTCACAAATACATGCAAAACCTTAAAACTGTTTATTCACTTAAATATTTTTTAAAGACTATTTCATTCATAAATATATAAACCAATCCAAATTCAGGATTCTACCTAGTTACCAAATTTCATTTCGACAAAACAGCGTCAAAAAAGTTTTTTCGCACCTTTTAAGCCAATAAGATGTCGTATTTTTACAAGTAAGTGAGTTTTGATAAGCGAAATTTTTCTGACGTTTTAGAAACATATTGTTTACATTCCTGTCAAAGTCTGTATATTTTCAGTGTTATCAGTTTTTATTAAAAACGAGTCGATTTGGACATGAATCTATTTAAAACGTTGAAAAAGCAAACTGAAACCTAATACCTCTAAACACAATAAATATTTACAAGATTTTTGTCAAGAAAAAAATTATATAAATAATTACCTGATTTTTATTTTGAAAATAGTCATCCGAATACCATTCGTGGTTAAATTTTAACCTGGAAAAATTTTCCGATTGCTTTACTCGAGCCTGTTGTCAATTTATTTCGTGACATTGATAAAAAATTACTCGTTTGACAACTCGTAATTTTTTTGTCAATGCCACTCAATAAATTGCTAGGCAACCGGCTCTCGTAACAATCTGAAAATTTTTCCGGCAAAAATTTACCACTTATGATATTATATATGAAAATTGTTAAGGGCTTTAAGCAAAGACTCACTTCCACTAACTATTCCAATTAAGAAACCGACAAAATTAGCTCTCTTGAATATATCCCACATTGTTAATAAGTATAGAAATTTGTTATCAATAATGTTGTTTCTGTAGGTCAGGGGTATATATGTACCTAGTAAGATATATTGTAAGAAACACTATTTGTAACTTAATGTTTAAGTCATTTAAATCGACATCCGCTTGAGTACAGTTGGTATATGAGGTAAACACAATTTGGTTTGCGGCCAGTTTCATAATCAACAGCTTAAAGGGGCTTTAGCAGAAGTGAACTTTAAGCAAAAGTGGACTTTAATGGCTCTTTAAAATTTGTCGGTTTCAAAATCAAATCGAACGTCAACTTTAGTAAAAGTGCAATATGTGTGTATCGAGGGCGGTTGGCTACACTGGGGCGTTGTCTTTTGGCGGTTTAGCTAGGTTATGTTGGGTTAGTTGCTGTCAAGTTGTTGTGGTTTTGTGAGTTTACAAGCAGAATAATTATTCAAATAGGTAAAAATGAGTTCTTCAAAATGTTGTCTCGGCACCAATTTCACAACTGAGGAAGAAATTATGTTATTTGAGGAAATTGCAAAAAAAACATACAATTGAATGCAAAACAACGAATAAATTTTCTAATGAAGAAAAAATAAGACTCCGACAAAATCTCAAGCCGTGATCAACATGTTGAATAAAACCGAAGTGTTAATAGTAACTGAATGTCTGGCTGAATGCCTGAAATCATTTTAAATATAGTTGTCAATAGTTATGCATATTTAATATAATCTAATTTATTTTACCTATTTGTTTGTAACCGAATCATGTGTTTAATTTGCTGCAATAAGAACTGGGTCGTAGCGTTTCTTAACCTAAATCTGTCGAAAAAATCCTGCTCATCATATAATTTGAAATATTTTTTTCTATTTCTATAAATTTTTGGACACTGCAGCACAATTTTTTCTTCAACTTCCGATGAGCTACCTAATGATGTAAAATTGTTGAGATGATACATTATGAACACTGATTGACACTGATCTATTTCAAATACAAATCTAGTAAACATCAGAAGTGTGGTTATGTTCGTACTAAAGCTACTTTAATACGTTAAAGCTTGGAAAATGGCCCTTTAAGTTAAAGTACGCTTTAAAGGTTAAAAAAATGTTATGAAATGCTTTTTGCAAATTAAAGTAGACTTTTAAATTTAAAGTCACTTTAAATTGATTATGAAATCGGCCGATAGAGTAACCTAGTTTCTGCAAGATAAACGGTTAAGACTATGTATGGACGTTAATGTAGGTATTTTTAAAAACTTATAATACTTATTAAATATATATTAGTATAGTTAGGGCCTTTCCTAGCGGGCGTGCAATGCGTGTCCCGCACGCAGGCAGCCAAGATATGGAACGGCCGTCGTTACGTTTAACGTATAGATATAACATAATATTTATAATAAAAAACGTAATTATTTTATCAGATTAAAATATGTGCGAGAATGTAGTAATATTTTTAAAAAGTTTTATATTTTTTGTCTTTACCAGATACTACCCAAAATATACAAGAATTATTTTCTGCCCGAGTGTCATCCTTGGGGAAACTAAGTGCTCTTAGACGGATATTAAAAGGCAACGTGTTAACATTAAGTTTTGTTTCTTGTTAGGAAAATCAGCATCAATGTTTGGGAGAGCTTACAAAAATTCCAGATCGATTTCTGATTGTTCTTTCAAATTCTGACACACACTCAAATTGTTAGCTCTCTGGTCGTTGGACGTGCTGTCATAGAGTAAATTTCATCTTCAAATTTTCAGTCAAAATTCGTTGGCACAAACTCCTCCAACTCAGCGATTGTTCTACGCACGACGATCAGACATGATCGCAATACAATTTTTTCAATCCTTTCGGACGTTCTGAAAGTCGTATGACATCCCTATCGAGGTTCATCTTCACTTTAATTGACATTCGACGACTTTTAATAATAGAAAACCAACTCGTATACCCTTACATGTCTCAAAGCCTCCTCCCCGTAAGACCTCTGAAGAAATGCGATTTTCTCTAATAGGAAAGAAAACTTTACTGCCTGTCATTTTAAATTTTGATCAGCTGTTTCCCCAAGGACGACACTTGGTCAATAGATCCAAAAGGGTGTCTAGTGAAAGCACTTATTGGGAGAAGTTGGAATTAGCGCCTTACCAACCGCCAGAAAATAATTTTTGGATATTTTGTGTAGCACCCCGTATGTATGAATAAAGTATTATAAATACTAAAAATTATGAATTGTGTAGTTATCACTTAGGGACGGCGAATTATATATTTGCACGCAGGCGGCAGCACCCCTAGGAACGGCCCTGAGTATAGTATACTCAAGACTTCTAAAACCTAATTGTTTCAAGATTGTGATTTCTTTATTATTTATAGAAATCTGATTAATTTTCTGCTATTGATAAACGCAAGTTATTTGCAGTCACTATAAATCTTTAAAACATACGATATAAACAGTGTTGTGACAGATCAATTTATAAAGGATCTAGACCAAGATCAAGATCTTTACAATTAATATGTACTAGATCAGATCATAAGTCAATTTATGCGATCGAATCTTTTTTTCAGATCAGATAAGAAATTTGGGATCTATTTTTCTTAGATCATAAAAAGATCAGTAACGAATTTCAAATGCTTTTTATTTCTTATTAATTAAATAGGAATACAAAAAATAAATGAATTACAAAGAATATAGTGTGTTAAACAAATCCTTAGTCGGAGTAGGCTATGAACAACGAAACATATGTTTTAATTTAAAAGTATTAAACTAAATGTCAATTTGAATTGAATTGAATAATTGATTAATGATCAGACATATGCTTCCCTGTTTATGCCCACCCCGACTTAGGATTTTTTCTGAACACACTGTACTAGACATATACATTACTCATGGAAGAAAAATTAGATACATATACTTAGTTTTATTAATACTAAATTAATGAATAAAGTAGAAACAGAAACAAAAATTAATTTTAAGCAGACTTGTTGAAGTGTAATAAATTAAGACATGCCATTAATTTTATTCAAATATCAAAGATTAAAATTTACTGTCACTTAAATTGCATTTTCTAGGAACTAATATTTGACTGCCAATACTGATTTTCACTAAGTTCCAATGGTGCAGATGACGGTAGGGTCATTCGAACTAATAAATTCTAAGGCATTTATTTGATTTTATTTGATCTTTTTTTTTAAGATCATATATTATAGTTTTTAGATCTAGATCCAGATCAAGATCTGAATACACAAAATGATCTAGATCAGATCAAAAACCATACTAAATGAACTAGATCATTGATTTAAATCAAATGATCTAGATCAGTCACAACACTGGATATAAACGAAACGGAGTTAGTTTTAAGACACAAGATTTTTTAAACAAGTTATGATGTAATGGCGAGATAAAAGTAATTTGACATCCCTGCTGTGTGGTAAGTATGTAACTATGGAATGAAGTGCTGAAAAATATTCAAACTTTTTTCATACTACTTTCAATATTATTGTACCTAACAGGATTCCTCATGTCGGAATTACTATCAATATACATACATTTATTCATTGCACTTCAAAGAACTCTGTCATAACCTTTTGCTGACGACGTAATGTACTTTCTTTTGAATCGAATTATAATAATCGCAGGGTTTTGCGACTTTTTATAGGTATATAAATACGAAAGAAAATAGCAGATGGATTTTTTTTCATGCATTAAATAACTCATATGAATTGCAGATATCTGCAACTAGTTTTCAAAAATGATCACTATTTTATCACACGAGCAAAGTTGCATGAAATATGTGAAGTTACAGTTAATGTGTGACAAGCTGCAGATGAGTGCATGTGTGTTACTCTCTGAAATATATTTTTTATTGATCATTCACAATTTTGAAATACATAGATTGTTCAAACATCACTCTGCATGATACTCATCAAAAATGTAGATTGATCGGCAACCCGCGGCTGTTTGACCACATCGTTTCAATGTGATAGAAATAGACATACGCATATTTTCGCCACATGCATTTATTTTTTGCTACGTTTCGAAACGGGGAGTATGGCCCATGGCATCGGATCCTCAGGCCGATTTCAATAATACCTAATCGATTTCTTTACTCCTTTAGTTTCCAAGAAGTAACTACGTATATGCTTTTAGTGGAGGAAGAAGTATAACATTTTTCTTAAACGAATGGAAAAAGGCAATGTTACAAGTAATTCATTCATACTTATATTAAAGCGCTTGTTAACTAATATTTCTCTCCTATATCTTGTTCCATTTAAACCATTCAGTATTGAATATATTTTTCACGAAAAACTGTTCAGAGCTTTAAGTAAAGTACCACTTCCGATTTATTAATTTCAGCCAAAATCTAATATGTTATTGCTCTTCACACAAAAGTCTTAAGCACTAAAACTGAAAAGTTTTGGATTATATTTTAATATAATTTTTCATTAAACACTGTTATGGGCTTCAAGTAAAGTATCACTTCCGGTTGTCTAATTTTACCCAAAATCTACTCAACTCTTTATATGAATGTAGAAAGCTTAAATGTGGGAAATAGAAATTTTCGGAAGTTTGTTGTAAGGAATATCATGGAGGAAAAAATCGCACACACACCCACACCCACACCCACACCCACACACACGCACGCACGCACGCACGCACGCACGCACGCACGCACACACGCACACACGCACACACGCACACACGCACACACGCACACAAGCACACAAGCACACACGCACACACGCACACGCGCACGCGCACGCGCACACGCACACGCACACACACACACGCACACGCACACGCGCACGCGCACGCACGCACGCACGCACACACACACACACACGCACACACGCACACACGCACACACGCACACACGCACACACGTAAAAATAGTAAAAACGTGCTGTAGGGACCCTAATTCGTGCTTATTTATTGAAAACTCACCATCGAATTTTTGGACCGATAACATTACCTCCCTTACTTACGGTATGATGGGAGGTAAAAAATAAATTGACATGAGGTAATATACTGCCCAGTTGCTAGGTATGTCAGTTTGTTTTTCATTTGCATTGAATTTGTAAAAAATTTAAAACTATATTCCTCTTAGGACAGGTACTTCAATCTCCTGCTAAAGTACCAGTTAATTTAAAAATAATAGGTACCGCATCATATAATCGACATTTATATAAATTTACGCTCTACACATAATATCATCATTTTATTTGGCTGTTATTTAATGACACTTTACCAGACGATTGAAGTACCGCCGCTTAACAAAATAAATAAAGGTCAATTATCCTAGAAATTCAAGTCAATGTACAATGTAATCGAATTTGAAAGAAAACTGAAATTATTAAAATATTTTGCTTGAGCCGTCAAACATAACTGCCATACGTAGATGTGCGCTAAATAATAATCAAACCTCATTTTATAGTACATTATATCTATTTGTAGGTTGCTATTGGAATGAACAAAACTCTTTACACGCTCTCGGTTTACCTACCACAAAAGTCAACTTTTATTTTATCATAGAAAAAATTATTTGTACGGTCAGTTTATATGAAGATTTATCACACTTGAAAAAATGTTTGAAAGTTGATATGTCGTATTTTACCCGTGATGAAAATTTAATTCATAAAAATTCTTCATGTGAGATTTACGTAGTTTAAACAATTCGTCGCTACATTTACATACACCCTTACCCTCGTGTTCGTGTGTGAATTCCCGTCACATATTCATCCTGTCATATATATGTAGGACAAGCAGGAAGCCGCGGACTGCAGTCTACAGAAATATTTAATTATACTTTATGTCCTCTACTTCCAGGGTTGGACTCAGCGCGACATAGAAAAGTTAAATTAACACAGGGAACATAGTGTACGTTTATTAAATTCATTATATTTATTATACAGGATACTACATCAAAGCAAATGTTACAGAAAACTTTATAAGGGGTTAAATTTGATTATCTGCATGTATAAAATAGTTTAAAATATGCATAACAAGCTAGATAAATAATAAATAATTATATCATAAAGTTTGTAAACCACATACTCGTAACTATACATATAATTAAGCATGGCGACTCTGTACGCAACTAGATATGCAAGTATCGAAATATTTCGATATTGCACTCGAACCTTTTTAATTTTCGAATGTAGATATTCTTTATAATAACAAAATTCATATGTGAAAATGCTTTGGGTAACAAAAAATCTGATGTGGCATGTGGCTAGCACATTACCTCCAGCCATTTCTTTTTATTTTATCTACACTCATTTATATTCATATTGTAGTTTATTTTTACATATCTACCGTGGGGGTCAAAAGTAAATGCGTTTTTTTTATTGTGGTAGATACAAATATATTTCAGATAAAAATAGCTTTGGTTTAGATAGGGAAATAAGTTCTACCCTTTGATTGGTCTCAATAACCAGTTCATAAAAGCTAAAAAATATGACTGCCTGCCAGCTATCAGTTGTCAAATAAATTTGACAGAGTTAAGTGATATACTGGTATAACTATAGGTGTTTTTTATTAAGCTAACAGGGTTAGATATGTTTATCAGCGCAGAACGCTTGGTAACCTCATGTAAAAAATATTCCCTGATAAAAAAAATTTTTCTGTCAAATAAAGAGTAATTATTTGATATTTATCTTGACATTGAAGAAAATGTCAAAGATTCCATTACTGAGTGAAAAGTGCTTAATTGCTAAAATGTTACAACTTTTAAAACAATAGTAACCAGGCAGATTTCTAATGCTTTTTGATTTATATTTTGTAGTATATAATATTTAGATTCCCTACATTTTGATATATATATATATATATATATATATATATATATATATATATATATATATATATATATATATATATATATATATATAAACATTTAGTATTGGACAAAGATTTATCCATTGGTTTCACGAATTTAAATTATTTATTTAATGCATTTAAAATCAGTCGATCCAACTGAAAAAAATAGCAAGCGTATCTTACTATAGCTTTATTCTAACTCGTATATGTAGGTATAGTAACCTATCTAACTTGATCGCTGACAGTTCAATTTTGTTGTAGAAGCAGAAAGTAGACGATTTTGATAACAATTCTTTGTAACTGTCGATTTCAAAATGGAAAATCAAAAAACATTTTCTTTATATTTCCCTGTATTACTTTCGAAAAACAAAAACCGTTGTGCAAGCTTATGTAAACTTCTGTAATGTGTATGGTGAAAATGCCTTAAAACTATGGCAGACAGCAGTGCCAGAATTGGTTTACTATATTTTGGCCTGGAATGTTTGACGATCAGGAAGGCCAATCGATGTTGATGATTAGATTACAAAATAGAGGCATTTATCGAATACAATCGGAGTGTTACGATACAAAATATTGCTGAGAATTGTCAGTGAGCACGATGTTTGGATACCACATGATAACGCTAAACCATATATAACTGGTCACTCGTCAAAAATTGTTACAGTTTGGATAGGATCATCGTTGCCAGGTCTTCAAATTTATTTTCCGTAGTTTTTTTGTGAAAT
This sequence comes from Harpalus rubripes, assembly GCA_963082715.1. Classification (NCBI taxonomy): domain Eukaryota; kingdom Metazoa; phylum Arthropoda; class Insecta; order Coleoptera; family Carabidae; genus Harpalus; species Harpalus rubripes. The sequence continues at coordinate 43,087,058 of OY720456.1, read as the reverse complement.
GTTGCCAGATTTTAAAGAAAATTCCCCAGATTTTTTAATAAAAAACCCAAAACTGATACATATATTTTATTATCATACAAAACATCAATAATACATATACTACTATTATGTTTGATTAACATTTCAGCACCTATATCAAAATTAACAGAAGTTTTATTCTGACTTTTTAAAATATTTTTTGAGTGGAAAATCCCTTCTAGCTTTATTATACAACCTGTTTCGAATTTTTGTTTTATTTATATTAATAGTGCCAAAAGTACGCTCAACAGCTGCACTATTGATGGAGACAGGATATTTTTACAAAAATGGAAAAGTATGAAAAAGATTTTTTTTTTCATTGAACAAATTATGCACCCTAAATAATTAAAAAAGGTAATTAAATAATTAATTAAATATATAACAATGAAAAACTATACATACCTATACATACGAGCGTATTTACTAAAATTTTAAAATATGATTCTTAGCACAACCCTACACCACCTTTTTCTAGGATGTACGGTATTTAAAAGAGTAAACATATACGGGTTGTCTGTTTATAAATGAAGCAGCAAATATTTATATCACTTAGTATTACTTTTAGCGATTTCAACTATTTGACATAATAGTTATTTATGTAACAAGTGTGTAAAGTAGTACTTTTTTGGTCGAGTGCGATGTTTTACGCATGAAGCGCAGCCGAATGCGGAAATTGTAGCACGAGACAAAAAATACTATTTTACTCACGTGTTGCATACAACATTTTTCCTACAACCGAAATGGTATTGATGTTTCTCATAATACTGAGTGTACAGGCATTCAGCAGCTTCAAATACTGTTAGTACTCTTTCTCATAACACTGTACAAAATGTAACTTAAACACTTGAAAGAATCTCAGACAGACGATAATTAGTCTTTTATAATGTACAAATTGTACATTTAATATTAATATTAAAATTTAGGTTAGGTTAGAATACATGTCAAAAAAATGTTAATGTTCTTAAAAATTAGATTAGTGCTCAATCTGTTAAAAAAATATTAGATTTGTTTCATTTATATGTATATTCATATTTCTCAATAAATTTTATTACTTTCATTATTATTTACTACCTAATTATATGCTTGACAGATAAATTAACCGAATTTTTATGTTGCCTAGCAACGCCTATTTACTTTTCAAGCACTAGTGCGTGAAAAGTACTTTTCACGCACTAGTGCTTGAAAAGTAACACTTTACACACTGTAATGAGTGCGTGAAAAGTACTTTTCACGCACGGTTGTAGGAAAAATATATTATGTTACTTCCTCTATTATTTCAGAAGAAGTTCAACACTATTACTGTCGGTGTTCGAGTAAATGATAGCAACTTTCAATTTTCAAAGGGAACATCCTATATGTTATTCAAATTTAAACATGATGTTAAGTTAAAAAGAATCAAATGTTATATTATTAAAAATGGCGAATGATTGAAAAGTTACGTTTTTATTAAATGCTGAAGGCTTTGCATTTAATTTATCTTAAAGAAAACTAATAAACTAAATATTGAAATAGATTCAACATGTAACTATTCCGTCTGTTTTTTAATAATAAAATAATTATGAGAATATGTCTTATTCAAAACATGGTGTTGGAAAGCCCCCTGCATTTATTAAATATCTGACATTCGTATTTTTTAATGTAACATAGGCTTGTTTTTATACTGTTGGATAGCAAATTTCACGTGTTTTGAAATTTGTAAAAATGCTTGGAGTGTACAATTTGAAAATTAAAAGTTGCTGTCAATTACTCGAATATCAAAAGTAGGTGAATAAGCTGCTTCAGGATTAGGTAGAGGAGTGTACTATAAACTATAATTTATGCTACGTAAGTACTAATCGAAATCACTAAACGTAATACTAAGCGAGATATTTGTTGGTTTATTTTTTATTTGCAAATGGTATTTTTCATCCATTTTAAAGTTGGTAAATTTTTTTAAAAAATGAACTCGATTAAATGGTTGATATTTTTTCCTTCTACGCGCCAATCTTTCAATCTCTAATTATACTTTAAAATGCCAGTTAAGTAAAATTGTAACAAAATGATGAAGTCAAAAGACAAATTTATCATTTCTGTCAAAAATCCGAGTTAATATTATTTTTTAACTGAGGATCGAAATTTTAACTGGGGATTGTAAGATTGGTCCTAAATAGATCAAATAATTGTTTTATAATTAAAATTAACATTTTTAAAAATAAAGTGTACATAGTACGTTCAAAAGTAAAACTAGATGTTTCATTTTACATTTACATTAAAGTCGGTGCTATTTTTATCTTTTATAAAATTAATTTTTGTGTCAGAAACTGTTTTATCGTTTTCCTCGTTTAGTATTGATTCATGTAAATTTCAAATTTAAATAAATATCTCATTAATGCATATTTTTGCAATGTGAAAAGTATATTTTGATGTTTGTATTTTAAGGTAAATATTTATTAAATTGGATATATTTTCAAAACTCTGGAGAATAGAGACCGGTATTATTTACTTAAAATTTTACTCACTATATCTAATATAGTGAATGGTTATTAACTATTTGCCTTTATTATGAATAAACAAGCAACATTGTAAAAAACAACTGAACATGTTACTGTGGTCACATCTTAATCAAGCATAAATAATAAATATTACCAATTTTAATTATGGTTACTCAATGTCTAATCATATAGTACTCATCCTTGATTAAGATCAAAAGTTTAATGTATTTTTTAAATTATTGATTTGTCCTTGTAAGATTTGTTACATGTTTTGACAGTCTGGTATACATTTTTGCATATTTTATATTTTCTGATATTTTTCTTTGTAAATTATTTCGTAATGAAAAATTCAGAAATGCAATGAGATGTTCTTGTCATACAACTGAACGAGCTCTTTTAACTGAATGAGCCAAATTTTGTTGCCTGTCGGACTGTCGGTATGTTTGTGTATCTTGCTCTTTTTGCTTATATCAGATTAGAAAATACAATTTTGTTCGTTTCTCATTTTAATATTTATACGAGAAATTTGAAAAACGAACAGAATGATACTTTTTTTGCAGAGTTATTTATGGTTTTTCGTTCAGCATGTACTAACTCGTATTCTAGGAATTGTATTAAAGATTCTAATTTTAATTGTTTCCATTAATTTACCATTTATTTTGAAATAAAACGCTTTCCTCCAAATTGTATTACAGGATGTTCTGGAACAAGTTTACGCTATTGTTATTTTAAAAACTATGTAATATTATTTACGAAATTTGGTATCTAGGAGTTTTCCGACATGCCCGTTTCAATTAAAGTATTTTCAAAACAGTAGCACTTCCGGTTTAACCAGAAGTAGACCTTAAGTTTCTTATTTTAAATGGAATGCTATATTTTTTATTTAACTGTTGAATTCAGCAGAAAATTTTACATACGAAACCATACAAATTTTTATTCATGATAAACCACTTCCGACGTGATTACATTTTTTAATTTTTTTCGCTAATAACGGCCACTTTTTTATCAGTCTATATCTCGAGAATGGAAACGAATTTCTATAATCTGTAAAAACAGTTTTATAGAGAAAGCTTTTGTTTGCGATAATATAAATTAATAACCGACAATTTTTGAAAATTATAATTTCTACGTGAACGTAAATTTGAAGTTCGCAGAATCCAAGAAACTCAATTTTTTAAAATGGAACACTCCATTTTCTATTATATAAATGAATTCCTCATTAAAAAATAAGGGTAGATTGTGTAGCATGCCTTATTTTGAAAGTTGATAGATTTTTAGTAAAACTCACGGCCCAGCAACCTGGTAAACAACTATCTTACCACTATAGAATTGTTTATATTAAATCAATATTCTGGTAATCACATTTCTCTAGTAATTGCAAGGCATACTGAAAATTATTATTCCATAGTGCATCTATAATGTAATATAGATAAAATCGAATTAATGTAGCCGTAAAATAAGTTTCATCTTACTTTAATTTTATTTCAAGTAATGAAATCTTCCCACATTTTCCAATTCTGTATTTAAAACTATTTACATAAATAAAATATTTATTTCCAGCTGTTTAAGACCAACAGGTATAAATAATTATTGAATTTGAAATAGTTAACCCCTTTGAGGTAGCAACCATTTTTACATATTGGATAAGGCAGTTGTTAGTTTATAAATGAGGGCAGCACATACTTGATGTCCTATCATAGAAATAATAATTTGGTTACAAGCCAAGTGCGCGCGCAAACCCCCCTCCAAACACCCCAAGCAGGCCAACTGCCGTATCGATCGGTGAGCGTCATAGTGTTAGTAGCTTGTTGGCTGTTGTAGAGAACATACACGTTGCCCGCTGTCTCGCGTCGTTGTTTTTGCAATTAAAATTTAACTCTGTTTGCCTAGCACGACAAGTAGTGTATTTGTTGTTAGAATTATCATTCATTTTGTCAATTATTTCAAATAAACCGAACTTTATTTGATTTTGTTCTTGTTGTTGGGTCGTGAAACTTACTGCGTCGCCATTTTATACAGCCAACAGTTGCTCAGGAATCAGTTGTAAAACCGTGTTACACATCCTGATTTCTAACGGAAACCCGCGTTGTTAGGGTTTGATTCATATTCTTGTTTTAATAATAGTATTTCGCTGCAGAGTGAGTTTGCATAATTTTCTTTCGAGTGACATCATCGGATTGCGTTTATTGTTGTGGCGTCGTAGTATAAAAACATTTCTTCATTCTTGTATTTTGATTCGGTCGTTATCAGGTTCATTTAGGGTTCCTGATATTACATTAGCTAGATTTGTTTGTTCATATACTTATTAATTGACTTGGATAATTTCTACCATATATTACTTGTTTGTATATTTAGTTGATTGTAGTTTAGATCGCTTATGTTCAATACGCTATATCATATACCTATCTCTTAAAATTGATTTGCATTTGTTGTTGTTATTTTTGTTTCAATTAAGCTTAGTACGTTGTTAGTTCGTAAACTGACTGGTCCTTTGTTCGTTTGTGCTCGTTCGTTCGCTCCTTCGTTTGTTTCACAACATAATATTGTCTTGGTTATGTTGGCCAAGTCCAGTGGTGTGAACCAGCTATTGAATCTTGTCAGGTTCATCCACGGTGTTTAATCCGAGCATTAACTCTCGTTGGTTTGTACCTTCCATAGTTCATTCAATACGATTTAAACATATTTAATTTGCATATAGTTTTTTTTTTTCATACATTAACACCAAACACCAGCGAACAATATATCGGTGATAAATTTTCGTCGCAATCATTTTTCGCGATCAATTTTCTATATTACAGTATCGTCAAAACTTAAAAAAATTATAATCTGACTCACAAAATTTAGAAGCTTGTTCCATCTGTTTCTTGGTAAAACCGTTCCTGGTGAGAAAAAGCATTTTAGATCCTTTTTGTATGATGTACTATTATATTTAAAGTATAGTGCAAAGGAAGATATCTATTTGAACGTATTGCATCGAATATATCTTTCTTTAAATTGCTTTTATTCCATTTATTTTCTTTATCTTTTGTTCCTTTCGATTTGCTCCACATTTGTTTATCATTTCTTTGTTTTATAACACACTGCAAGCTATTCTTTCTCTTTAGATTTTGATGAATTATAAAGATAATTCCTGAGATTTAGCATGTTGCCTATGGCAAGAAAACTTTGATAAACTTCAAGAGAAGTTTTAGGGATTAAAATTCCGGTAGAATTGATAATTGGGCGCTTTGGCATGGCTGGTTTTAGTGTTTTATTGTTTGAAGTGCGTGGGATGTGAAACTAATGTTAGGATTACAAGAGAATAAAAAGACTTAACGAAAAATCTCCGTTCTACGACTAATCTCATTGACGTTGGCAGACCTTTGTCTGTTTCGTGTTTCTTACTTCTGTCCTGATAGCAAATGTACAACTGCTGATTTCAAAGCATTTTTACAAAAATAAGTTAAAAATGAGCTTAAGAATCCTAATGTATATATTATACAGCATATTAAAATAGTGAAACCATAATTGTCAGATGTTTTCAGCAAATTACCACCCACACCTAATTAGTTTGATCAAAAAACGATAATGTAAAACAGGCTTTACATGAAAACTATTAATTGCTTTATAATGTGCATAAAAATATAAATAAATACAATAAATACGAGTACTTACTATTCAGAGATTTTTGTAATGACGATATATATGCTCGGTTGCGGCCGTTTATCAGGCGCACGGTCTCTTAAAACTATTCTAGAAAGAGCCACTTTTGTGTTATTTGAAAACCCCTGCCTGAAGGGGCCACGACCCCACGACCGACGGGTTTAGCACCTCCGACCTTATGCACACATCCACGTGACCCCACACAAAATATAGTAATTTATATTTTATCTTTTAATTAATATAATCGAAATTCATAACAGTATACAAAAAACTGTTAGGCGGCCTATTATTCCATTTTTCAATATATTATTGGGAGCAGATAAAATATCGTAGGCAACAAATAACTTGGTTATGAATTAAGAATTTGAAATATTATTTTTGAACGAAAAACAAATTATGTGATATTATTTATTACGAAAATCACTGTTTATGAATAAATTAACTATTTGTTATAAAATTACGTCTATGTTGGGACTAGTAAAATAATAATTTAGTGATGTTCTTGTGTAACGTTGAAGTCAAATATGTATTTAGCTGAGTGGCCGTGAAGTAATGTAATTTAAACGCTTTGTACACGTGTACGTGTACTGTACCGATGTGTGTTATTACCGAATTTGCAATAAACTGATTTTTATTACCAGCAATGAATAAAAGCCGTGGCAATATATTTACCTACTATCCTTTATCGTACATATTATTTCTATTCTATCGTATTTTAATGTATTTCGATAACATTTGAACGATTTGGGCTGGACTGCAGTCCATGTAAGTCCATAGGGTGAACTGAAAAAAGTCCAGATTTTCTCTCTTTCTTTCCTAATGTTAGTAGGCGTTGTTTTCATGGCACTCTTAGACATTACAGGGCCCATAAGGCTTTACGTTTACTACTATGGCACATTCAAGCGATTGCAACATTTCGAAAGAATACAATGATTTGAAAAGCTCGGATTTCAAATTGGAGAAGAAAATTATATGAGGCATCGTAATTTATTTTAAAATATATTTTAAAGTGAATTATAAATAATTTAAAAGCTTTTTTACTCTCTACACTAGCTAAATAATTCAGTAATGAGTTTGTATAAAATAAGTTGCTGTCAAAATGGTGACTGACAGATGTATACTGATTATTATAAGTATAGTAAAATGTCATTTACTGTCTATATATTCTTATTTGGAATCGCCAGTAAATTGCCCAAAAATCGTTATTAAAAGTTCAGAAATCAGCACTAAAGTAATGCATTATATGACGATTAATATAATTATTGTGCATGTAAGTTCATTTGGGCATGTGTATAATGTAGAATACTAAATTTGTATGTAAAATGACAAATATATATGTTCAAGAAGAACGAACTAAATAAATCCGATGAAGTTTGAGATAAAACATAATTTTGAGTGTTCTTTACGGTAACTTCAATGTCCGGATGTTAGCAATACTGAACATAAGTTCGATTGTTTGACTGTCAGATATGTGACATAACCTATAAAAATAAATATTCCTTTCATTTTCACAATTTTTCGATATCAAATCAACTTTTAATTTTTAACATGCATCTCGGCCAATCGGCATTGAATCGTTTTCTATCATTAATATGGTTTACTTTCCTCGGCTGCATTCGTAATAAAGAAAACTTCAGTGCCTTGTTACATAAATAACTATTATCAACAGTAAAAAAATTACATGACATTTATATTTCAAATGTGGATAATTTCTCGGTATAGATTAGGTTTTAACAATTCCTAAAATGTGAGTCAAATAGCATTTATTCTCTTACACATCTGTGGTGCTACCACGCCACATTGACATTGATATGTCCCCCTTACTGCACTTTACCCCTTCCCATGGTCACTTGTCAATCTCAATATTTTGGAACTACACGATATTGCTATTGCTTTATTTTTATTGATATGTAGAAATTATTGATTTGATAGAAAGCGACAATATAAAGTTGTTGCTTTAACCATATCGTGCAATATATTTTTGACAAAAAATATGAAATCAACCTTCGAGAACAGTTTACAGAATATTTTTCGTCGTAGCTTTATCAGCGTTTTCTGCACTGCGGTGTGCATGCTCTGTGAGAACCGGTTTCACTAATCAAAACATAACCTTAAAAGTGTTCAAAATCATTTTGTAAATGTATTATTATAAGGTAAAACTTGAGTATACGTAGTATATTGAAAACTATAATAATAATGAGTATTTTTTTAGATGAATAGACGAATGCATGTTCAACCTAAACACTATAGTTTATTACTTGATGATCTACAACTTCATCCGAAAGTTGAAATTGATTGAAGACTCATAGATATATTGTAACTTTGTCCAATTAATTTTTCATAAATATCAGTAGGATAAAAACTTGACGCGGTAAATATGTTTAATTCAGGTGTAATAGATATTGGATTGGAATAAATTGTGAAAAATTGTCAGCCATCGGGATTCGAACCCGAGACACCTATCTTGCTGGGGTAGTGCTCTAACCAACTAAGATATTGGCTGCTCTCCTCTCGATGGCTGAACAATCTTTCACTTTTAATGTGGTATAACTGCTGAGGATATTGTTAATCGTCACATGACGCCCGATGGCTGACAATATTTCATAATTTATTTCAAATATACAAACTGTTAACTTATTGTTAATATTAGATATCGGATTGTTTGAATTTGACATATATGGTAAAAGCTGATGAATAAAAATATGTATGTTCCTTTCTAAGGCGAAATAGACTAATAAAAAGGATATCATCTAAAGTAAATTGATTACTTTGAATTCTCATTATTCTGCGGATTAAATTGAAGTCTCGTAATAGTCGTTTTCGGTTTTCGTTATTCAAATGATTGTATGCGCATGCGTGTCTACACAATGTTTTTGAAATGTACGTAGATTTATCAATTCAAGCCGAAGATATCCGAATCATTTATCAATTATTTATTATCAATACGGTATAGTACAAAATAACAATTGACTTGACTATGATTTGGTCGTTTAATATATCAAGTCAATGTCAATTACAATATGGCATGGTTCCACCACTGGGTAACTAAGATCTTACAAAATTTACATCATGTCATGTAAGTACACAAAATACATACGTTTCTACATTCAGTTTTTCAACACCGTACACAAATACATAAAAAGCACATACACTTGAAATTTAGCACAATTTTGTAATTCGGTTGTGTAAGAGAATAATTATTGCTGGTTGATTGAGATTTCGAGTAATTGTTAAAACCATATTTATATTTCAGATTCTCAATTTTCGTTACTTTTTTCCCAAAAGATTGTATAAAATATAAAATCATGAATTCCAGTGTTTGTTACATTTTGCAAATGTGTGTAGTTATTGATATATAAATTTTTATACATTTCATTTAACATCAAATTAAGACCTTTAATATGTGTGCTTCTTAACGAATAAAGCGAGAAAGTTAATTTATAGCTGTCAACACTGAAATCTAACCACATGTTAGTGTGAAATTCTAAATAATATATTCTACTATAAACTAGTAGGTACACTTTGAAGTTGTGAAATCATACCGTTATTAACAGGAGTAGGAATGAAAAGAAATTAAACATCAAGACAGTCGATTTTTCGACAGTAATGTACATAATACATGCTATAAAATTAATAAAATTTATTAGAATTCGTTGAATTAAATAAATTTACTATTCATTTTATCCTTTGTTTAAAAAACCGAAGTTAGAAAAAAAAGAATAATTATGTAATTAATATAATGTGCCAACGATATTCAGATTACTTGTGAAATTGCCGGAATTAATAAATTAAAATGTAATTCAACAAAGAAATAAGAACAAAATGACCGCATTAAAAGTAAACAATGTTGATTTCACGAATATCTGTCAAATATATTCGAATCGAAAATTATACCGTATGATAAGGCTTTAAGATAGCCAAAAATACTTGTACTCTCTGCCTCTTATTACTTCAAAACTAGATACGTGATATCTCATTTTTAAATTTAATCGCAATGAACAAGTGACAAATGTCATTAGTAAGAAATAAAGGAATGTTTATATACATAAAATGAAAATGGAGTAACAGAGAGATATTATGTTACTCATATAATATTTTATACGTCAATGTGAAACTCTCTGCCGTAATAATATTCGTTATTACTCAAATTATTACATAATCCGCGGTAATATATTTATTTTGTTGCAGTTTTGTTATAAAATATTTTGAAATGTGAAACCAAGTGTAGTATTTTATTTCTGTCTGTTATATTTTATATAAAATATATCAAGTTCATGAAACGAAAGAGTAGAGATAAAAACAATCACATTTATAGTTTTTTATGTTGATATATCTTTTTTCCATCAAACGGCTCTATAAACCTACTTCAAAAACAAATAAATTAAACATGATGAGAAATAAAAAGGCACAATTCCCATTCGGAAAATAAAATGTCCATAAAAAAATTACGAGAGAGCGAGAGCTCTCTGATAGAATCACATCCCGTATAGGTTTTATTGTAACGGATGGACATAATCATAAAAAAATATTAAATAAAACATACGGACACGTTCCCAATTGATTTCCAATTGCTGCGATGAAAATTTAAACTCGAGGAAAGTTTGAAGAAGTAATTTTATAAATAAAGTTCTGATGTTCTAAATTTAAGTTTAAGTGAGATATTGATTGAACACGATCTTCGTAATGAATTTACAGAAGTTTAAAACGTTTTCAACTATAATAAGTGCGAATTTCATCTTAATTTAAAATGACATTCTTCGTAATTATGTCTATAAAAATTGGTGCAGTTATTAATTTGCTGTTGTGGATAGATTCGTGATAAAATTAGCCATCAATTAATATGGGAAACAATGCTTATTGAAAACATTTTTCGATTGGCTGTTGGTAAGTAGATATGTCGATATATGTGGCGACAAGATATTTTTAATGTTCATAAGACGAAAACCTAAGATTTTTCGTGTTCCTCAATTGTGTATTAATGGGTGGAGCTGATTAGGTTTTCGTAACAATTAAACAATCAGACCGCGGAAGTAATACTTTACATGAAGTTTTAAACAGTTTCTCGTAAAAGATCTAAATATGGGGTTTTCACCGTTTATGTTATTGGGTTATTACTATGTTTATATATTGTGTTGGTTATATAAATTATATCGTGCCCCGATCCGATCCATAACTGGCAATAAACTAACTAGAATCCGACACGTACTTAACCCGAACCGACCTGAACTGAACCAGCTCGATCAGTATAGAATCATTTCAACACGAACTTAACTGAACCAACTTGACTTGAACATAACCAATATGAGTCGAATTGAACCACCCGATCCGAATTAAACCAAACACGACCGAACAGATCAGAACTTGATATCTTGAACACAAAGCTTCCTACAAACTCAAGTCTCACGACATACAGGTTAGGTTAGTTAGTGTAAAATGTTCGGGTGCCTAATCTTGGTAAAGTTCGGCTTATGCTGGGAAATACATATCATCATTGAGTATGTTTATATCGACGTCCTTAATCGGATTTCTAATCCAATCGGATTTCAATAAATCCTAAATCTTGACTGTTTATACCAGAAAAATTTAAAGCGATCAAGTACATTCGAATTAACCATAGATTTAATTAGATTTACTACTGACACTGTGGGCATAGCAGCCATAGCTGCATGGAATGCGTAGATCATTTACTTAGTTTTTTCATCTAACAAATGAATTATTTTTCTTTCCAGGATTAATTTAAAAAATATCTGTTCCATGTTACGTCCTCTCCTCATTGCTTTTCTAATAATTATGCTGACATCACGTTGACACATATGAAAGATGAATAAACTACTCTGCGTTTTTTTCATTGTTTCAGTACCTACTATTGAATTTTTTGTTAAATCGCTGTTTAGATCGTGAAAGTAAATCGGATTTATGTACAAATCTCGTTGGTAAAGTCGATTTAAAATCCGATTCTTAATCCAATCTAGATCGTTTACATCGTTTTCTTAAATACGATTTCTAATCCTAAATCCACTTAAATCCGATTAAGGACGTCGATATAAACATACTCATTATAATTCATTGCCTGAATTTTATGTGTTTTTTTTTTTGTTCAGGTATAATCAGAAAACTATAATAGTATATAGTAGTATAGTATATATTTATTCTTGCCTTTCGGCTTAGAATCTACATAATATTTTACATGGCATAACAAGTGTTAAATTACATCACATTTTTTAAATTTATTTATTAACATTAGTTTAAGGGAGTTAAGTCATTAACTGCCTTGTTTTTCGTATTTTTTCCATCCAGATTTTTCCTGCTCCATCATCATTTAGTAAGTAGATTTCATCTCTTCTTTCCCTTTCTGTCTCTCTACAGTACAGTCTTAAATGTTTCAGTGTTTCTTCTTCTCTTCCACATAGTCTACATTTTCTTTCTTCTGCTGACATCCAGTACATATTATATCTTTCTTCATTTCCGCACCGAAATCTTGCTATAGTCGTGACATTTTCTTCTTTTAATAAGTACCTTGGTATGTGTGGCGTTTGTATGTCCTTGTACCGTACGTTGTATTTTGTATTTTGAATTTTGTTGTATTGTTCTTGCTTTTGTATATCTGCGTCTCTGGTTTTCAATATTTTTATCATTGATTCTTCATTTTGTCTTCTTCTTTCAACCTCTAACACCGAGAAACCATTTTTTTCATAATATTTTTTCCTGAGCAATCCCCATTTTGTCAGTTTCATTTTGTCCTCGTCTGCTCGTTTTATTGTTTTCCAACATGCCTGCAGTAATGTATTTTCTGTAGTTCTTATTTTTTCTTCATATTGAACGGCTCTCTTTCCTGCTTCTATTCGTATCTTCTCTATTTTCATTTCTTCCAGGGCTATATATCCAGGGGTACATTTATCTAAACCTAAAATCCATTTTATGTACCTAACTTGTAGATCTTCAATTATTTGTTTTTCTTCCCATCCGTAAATCTCGACGCCATACATTAAAATGCTTTTGACAATACTTTCAAACATCATCCACCTTATTTTTAAATTCTTTTTAAATTTTCTCTCGCCTATACTCCAAATTTGTTTTGTTGCAATTAGTGCCTTTTTCTTTATTTTCTCTAGATGTTTGTTGTTATAGTTGTTTCTTTGAAATGTGTACCCTAAATATGAAAATTCTTTTACTTCTTCGATTTGTTGTTCTCCCCATTTATATATATGTTTTATTTCTCGTCCTCCTCCCTTTTTGAATTTCATTACCTTTGACTTTTCTACGTTCAGTGTCAATTTCTTCTTTTTTAAATAAAGTTGCAGTCTTTTGAACATAGCTTTCATTCCTTCGGTATCTTTTGCTACCACTACCACATCGTCTGCGTACGCCAATGACCAAATTTTTTTGTTTCCTATGACTGTACCCCCTGTTTGTTCTTTACTTAGGTATTCCTCCATGTCTGCTATATACAAAGCGAATAATGTGGGGCTTAAAGGGCAGCCTTGGCGTAAACCTTTGTCTGTCCAAAATTGTTCCGAGTATTTATTATTGACTTGAACGGTGGAAATTGTTTCTCTATACACGCTTTCTATATTTGCTACCAGTTGTTCATCTATATCCATATTCCTTAAAGTTTGAAATAATTGTTTCCGGTCTATGTTATCAAATGCGGCTTTTAGATCCACAAAAAATGCAAAAAGTTTTCCCTTGTCTTTTAGCAGTTCATTTTCAATCATTTGAGTTAATATATATATGTTGTCAATAGTTCTTCTTCCTTTTTGAAATCCTGCTTGGTTGTCGGGTATTAATTTCTTAGTTAATATTTCTTCCTCTAGTTTTTGTTGTAATATCATTGCATATATTTTAAAAGACGTATCTAACAAAGTTATCCCTCTGTAATTTTCAATTATATCTTTATTTCCTTTTTTAAATATAGGGTATATAATGCCTTTTTTCCAACGTGTTGGGATTTCTGCTGTGCTCCATACTTGGTTTATAATTTCCGTTATTCTTTTTATTACCTTAGTATTCCCAAATATCCATGCTTCATTTGGTACTTGATCTTCTCCAGTTGCTTTTTTCTTTTTTAGTTTATTGATTTGAGCTTTCACTTGTTCAGTTGTTATTTTATTGTCAAATATCTCTAGTTGGGGTTTGTTTTGTTCATTTATTTTCCTATCTTTTCCATCTAATAATGTACAAAAATATTCTTTCCACTCATTAATGGTAAACTTGTTTGACACATACTCTTTTTGTTGTCTCTCTTTGCTAATAAATTTCCAAGCCTCATTTTCCGATTTTATGGTTTTTAGCAACTCTTCTGTTTCTCTCTTCTTTTCTTGTTTTCGTTTACTACATAATTCTTTGTATTCTTTTATTTCTTTCTTATATTCTTCTTCCGTTATTTTGTTGCGGCTCTATAGCTTTCGTTTATTTCTTACGGTTATTTTCTTCTGTTTACAACTTTTATCCCACCAGTCGTTTTTAAAAATATAATCCGTACTTATTATAAATTCTTTTTTCTGCATTGCATTATTTATTTTTTCAATAAAATCGTCCAAGTCTGCATTAAGTTCTTTGTTGGAAAAGGTTATATCCTTAATATTATTTCTATAAATTTCTATCTCCTGTTCACCTCATAGTGCCTTTTTAATTATTATCTTTTGCTTATTTGTTGTTTCATTTGTTTGTTCTGTTAAGTGTAAACATAAAAGTTGATGATCTGATTCTATCGCATTTATAACCTCCATTTTTTTTACTTTCGCCCCACTTTCTTGATTTGTTATTATATAATCAATTACACTTCTCTCACCTCTTTTCCCAATATATGTATACTCTCCTTCTTCGTCTCCTGGTGTATTACCATTTAATATATTCCATGCATTTTCTTCGCAGATATGTAATAGTTCCCGACCTTCTTTATTTATTGTTTTATCTTTTGATTTTCGGGACCATTGAGTCCCTGATAACAGGTCTATGAGTCCCCCTTCTACGCCTATCCTTGCATTCAGGTCCCCTCCTATTATTAGCATATTTTCATTTGTGTCATCAATTTTATTCTGTACCTCCTGTATGATTTCCTTAAGTTTGTTATCATTATATATTGTCAGTATTGTCCAAATATCTCCATTAATTTTTACTTGTCTTACTTGTACATTTCCTTCAAAACTGTAATTTGTTTCTATTTCATGTAGTGTTTTTCTTACTCCAGTTATGATGCCTCCTTTTGCCCTACCTTTTTTTTTTGCTTCTTTTGGCATACTTAATATTCCACCGGAAGAGGTTTGGTAACGATTTTCCCCATTTTTTCCAATCCTTTTCTTCAAGCCATGTTTCTGTTAACCCAATTATATCAAATTTATTAATTACATCCCAAAATTCTTTATTTTTGTTTTTTAGGCCCGCAATATTCCAAAATCCTATTTTAATATCCGAGTTTTTAATATATGTTTTTAGTTTTTTGATCGTTTTCGTAGCTTTTGCGATTCGTCGTTCCAGTCAAACCATTCTCCATTTATTTTTAATTTTTGATATCCTATTTTTGTTTCGTGTTCCTTGGTTTTCTCCTCTTTTGCCCTTTTTATGATTTCTCGTTGTATTTTTAGTTCTTTGGTAGTCAAATCATTGTCTATGTACACATCTGATCCTTTAAGTTTGTTTTTATTTTTCATTATTTTAATTTTGTCCTCCCATTCTTCTATCTTAGCTATGGTAACTTGTTTATCATCTTTTCCTTTTTTATGTACACCATTAACTTTGACCTGTATTCCTAATTTCTCCTTTATAAAGTTTTCAACGTCTTGTTTGGTGTTTATATTCTGATCTCCTTTAATTATTACATTATTACGTTTCTCATATTTTTCTTTCTTTTCTCCCATTTGTTCTAATACTGTTACTTTTCCTTCCAGTGCGTTTATTTTTTCTTCCATCTGCTTTTCCTTTGCTTTTAAACTTTGGACTTCATCCTTCAATATATTTATTACGCTTTCGAAGTCTTTACGTATTTCTTGAATTTCCTCGCGGATTTCTTTTCGTGTTTCTTGTGTTTCCCTTCTGTGTTGTTTGTTTTCTTCTTTCATTGATTTTATTTCGTTGCTTATTGACTTTAGCATATATATCATTTCATTTTCTGTTGTCTCCGTGATTTTCCTTTTTGGGGTTGGTGATCTCGATGTCTTCCTACTTTTACTGAAACCGAATGCCTCTCCTATGCTACTTACGCTAGAACTTCTGTTACTATTATTATCTTCTGTATCTCCCATCTTCAGAGCTGATGTTTCTATAAATCGCCTGTTTAAATACTCTTTTGTAATTTTGCATGCACCTATGGTTGCGTGTATGCCGGGCGTTATAATAATTCTCATACATTAATTTTAAATTTAAAGTTCAACAAATGTCACTTCATACATTTTAGTTGGGTAAAACGAAGGGTGTTCGGCTGTCGTGATTTTGTGTTAACGGGAATTGTATGTTGTAGGAAATATTTGTGCACAACTATATGCACTCCATAAACTCGACCCGAAACACGACAACGGATCGCCCGGGTTGAGTCGATTTATTATTATTATTATTATTATAATTGTTGTTATACTTGTGTATACTGCATATGTAGCTGGACACGATTAAATAAATAAATCAATGTTATGATAAAACTTAGCTCTTTTTACCTCTCGCTAAGAGAGGTATTGAATTCATGCTAAAAATCGCATATCCAGAATTTAGTGAATAAGCACGTTTTAAGGTCCCTAGAATCCGATTATAACATTTTTACGATGATATCCGCTTGTGTGTGTGGATGTGTGGATGTTGGATCCACGATTTCTCAAATAATATAAGACTTAAGACATTTTTAACTACGGACTCCTCAATCTAACAATAATGGGAAGAGTTGATTAAGTTTTAGTAACAATTGGACAACCGGAAGTAGTAGTTACAAGAAAAAAATCATCTAAATATTATTTATCGAAAATTTATGTAACTACTTGTATTAAAGAACGTTAAATTCTTTATTCGATAAATAAAAATTCATTATTATATCTTCTATAGATTTAGAGATAAAGAAATGCATATAAAATAATTTGATGTAAAAATTCTCAGATCAAACTCCTTCAAGGCAAGAAATTAAAATTTTTGTAATTGACACATAAATGTCACTGTCAAAAATATTTGTATGCCACTGTCAAAAATATTTCTACATCATTCTGAAAATTATGAAAATAAAAAAGTCAACAACGCAAAAGAATATACATAAAAAAGAATATAAAATGAATTTGCAAAAAAATGACAAATATAAAGAAAAAGAAAAGGAAAGTACAAAAAGAAAATTTCAGGTTATTGAATATAAAGAAAATGTATATATTGTACATAATTTATATTAAAATATCCCATAGATTTTGCAAATATATGTGAGAATTATTTTGTAGTGAGACATGAATATATGTATTTGTAATTAAAAATATTTTTCGTTTTATGCGTACAACCAGGTAAAGTATCTGGCGAGAGGTTATGTGTTGGCTACATCAGATTTTTTAGATTATATCATTGCTGTCGATCCAAAGCTTTGTAGAAACTCAGCGTTCTTTATACCACCGTTCGATTTTACATATTTTATTATCTATCTATCCTAATTTTCAGAATTGGTCTAATTTCTAGTGCAGTTTTTATTACCATCCTTTATTCTGTAACTAGGTTATTCCGTCGAATGGTTCTGTTGGCATCCGCTAGATGTCTGCTTGGCTGACCTCTGGTCCGACTCTGGACATGACAGAGGCCGGCCCTGCAGATATACTGCTGATCGCACGTTGGGAATAAATTAAATCTCGACAGGTCCTGCAGGGTGGTGCACGAAATCCTGAAACCTACAGTTCAATTCTGGAAGGATAGAGTTTATTTAATTTTGTTATTAGGGTGATTCGATAGATTTGAATCCAACAAATCGGATTCAGATCATATTTTTGAATATTTGAATTTCAATATTTGAAAACTTATTTCCATATGCTAATATTAGGCAATTATTTATGAATAATTTATAATACAAAAGGGGAATCCTCTCTGAATTTTTATAAAAAGTTGCAATTGTCTGTGATATGATGTTTGTTGGTAAACGCCATTTACAGTAAAAATATATCACCGCTACCTAATTTTGACTTACGTAACATTTTCAAAAATTGATAAAAAGGCTAAATAATATATGTACTTATTTATTTATTCATTCATATCATGTATTTGAAGATAATACGGATATATTATTGTTTTATACCGTAGTGTAATTTACGTGGTATCGATTTTGAGAGCGAACAGATGTGTATGTATATTTTATGAATTTTTTAACGATGTTTGCACAGCTAAATGTTTAAACGTAGGTACTTATGTGTTCAAAAATTTTTATGTTGGGGTCATTCCATATTTACCAATATTTTTTTATACAAATATATATTTTTTGTCACATAAGTTTCTAGTTTCACAGAAATAATTTTTAAAATTTATATAAAATTAAAAATGACGTCATAATTGTGCGACCGTGTAGTCTCTCTCGCCTATCAGATCTGCGCTGGGAGCTGGCATTCGTGTACAAAATTATAATAAATAATAATAATAACAATATATCATCACGGCTTATTGCCCATTGTTAGGTGTTCCAATCTGCTTTATACACAGATATCGGTAACGATGAAATATTTGCACCGTGCGGGCGCTTACAATATGAAACTCAGAATGTTTACAATGAAAATCATGAATGAAAAGTATAATAATATTAAATACTTTTGATGAATATATGCGTAATAATAGGTAATTTTGAAGCAATTCGTAGTATTAAAAAGTCTTAATTGTTTTTAGTATTTTCATTTTCAGTGTTCGAGAAAGATAGCGATAGTGTGACGTCACAGTGACACTGACAAAAATTTTAAATACTTATCTCGCAAAGTAATTTAAAAAAAATATCCTAATAATTATTTATGACATTATTATTTTAGTAAAAAGTGCACATTTTATTATTTTTTGTTATGGTGGAGGACTCCTTTACATGTTAAAATTGATAAAAAGCATTACACAATTTTTATTCGTTTTAATACAAGTAGTACATACATACAATAATATTTAAATGAAATGGTTTCATATTTATCCATATTTTATAAATTTTACAACGATGTAATATTTGTTTACTTTTGTATCATAAATCATATAATAAAATGTTTTTATTTTTATAGCTTAAAATAATGTAAAAGTTTTGAAATAAACCAGATAATAACAAATATGAAATTTGACAAGCATATTATTAATTTATTGGTATTACTTGACTGTTAGTATGATTGTAGGAATGATGAAAAATAATTGAAGATACAGACTTTCAGAACACGAAAGAAATTCTAAGAAAACTACCAATATTGCGAAGTGTGCTTTGGTCCAATATAAAACAAGAAAATAATATGAATAAACGATTAACTATAGAAATGTTGAAAATCCTTAAGCATACAGCCGTATTCATAGTAATTCTGGCGTGGTTTAAACCAGGTCTATCTTAGGTCTAAGGTTTTTCCTTATTCATAGTAACGGTTGATTTAGATGTAGTTTAAACCTAGTCTAAAATTTAGACCGAGCGTACCCCTAGTTTAAACTAGGTCTAAGTCCTGTCATTGTAACGAATACATAATTGAAATTTGTATTTAATTTTAGAAAATGAATAAGAGACAGAGATTCAGATGAAGATAATACTGAATTAAATAATGCTGTATGTAACGAAGCATATTTAGACAAAATCACAATAGGCGGAAACGAAAACACTTCAAACCTCACATGTAGTTGTCAAATATTTTTATATAAAAATTAATGTGTTAGACAAATTTGGAGTATAAATAAATGATTTTTAGATAATTTCACACGTTTCCTGTAAATTGCTACCAGTTTCATACCCAAGTAAAAGTTCTGGTGTATCGTCAAAACTAGCACCGCCGTTAGCCTTGAACAATTTTATTCATATTTTAATATATATTTTTTTTTCTTCCCATTTTTCCTCATGTATACTCGTACATATGAATACACGCTTCTATAAATCTATTGTTGTACTACATGCTATTATATTTTAGATAATATTAAGTATTAATTTTTACACTGACAACTAAATGACATTTGAAAATATTCGAATATTTATGTCTGAAGCTTACTTCATATTCATCGCAGACCATGTCCAGATGGATACAAGGACTAAATTCGGTCTACGTAGACTAGGTTTAAACTGGGTCTAAAATTTACTATGAATAAGTCCAGGGTGGTCTAAGTTAGACCTAGTTTAAACCTAGTCTACTTAGACCTAGTTTAAACCGGGTCTATCTCAGTTACTATGAATACGGCTGAAAAACGCCATAAATTCACAGACCGACATCCAACATTTAAGTGTTATTTACGAAGGTATTTTGGAAAAACAATATAAAAATATATTAAAAATAAACCAGTAAAATTGAAAAAGAACATTACATTAATAATGTGAAGGTAAAATAAAAAGTATTTTAAAAAAGAAATGAGTTAAAAATGGGATAAAAACTATAAATAAAATAATATAAATATAAAAAAAGATTAACAACTACGAAATAAAATAAAACACATTACAACCAGTGCTTTTCCCCATTTTGAACACCATGGGTCAACGAATTGCTTGGGATCCAAATGCAGCTTGCAACTTTTCCTGCAACAATACATTAGTTATCTTTAGTTGTTTCTGATGTATGCACGTATTTTATTACCTCTGATATTTTTTGACTACATTTTCATCCTTAAATTTTTGATTTTGTAATGTAATGATCTTATTTTCCAACTGTACTTTAACTGTAAGTAACTTCAGCAAGTTTTTATAAAATATTTTTTCGTGAATTTTGTATGATTGCGTGTAAAAAAATCTGATGTGGCCAGCACATTACCTTCCGTCAGTTATATGAGGCATTTACGAAAATTCTACATGTGAACTGTTACTTGTAAACAGCTGTTTTTCAGGTTATAGCTACCGGAATCGATATTTTAAGAACGCAAGTGGTAAACAGGGTACATAACCTATAAAAAAATTGAAAATTTGAAACAGGTTAGAAATTTGTTTAACAAACTGAGCAGTCATACTTTGAACACATTTCCACTTTTAACGTGTGCGCTTCGCTTTGCATCATTACCTTTTTTTTGAGATTAGATTCTTCATGAACCCGGTAGATGGATCTGGTAGTTATTGTACAATTTTCGAACACAGTAACTTTTTACCACTCGTGTTTTCGAACACAGTCGGTAGATGCGGTATCTACCGGTAGAATTTTCGTAAGTGCCTATGTATTTTCTATAACATCTATACAGAAAGTTCCTTGCAAAATATTCTAAATTTCTTGTATGTACATTACCTTTCGACAGTTGTATGTATTTTATACAAATTCCATACAGAAAGTTTCGAGCAAAAAGATCCTATATTTCGAGTAGAATAACACAAATATACTACGAATATGTCAATTGACACTGACATCTTTCAATCAGAATTTTCTTAATATAGTAGCTGTTTCTAGCACAGCTAACTAATTTATGAAATTTAATTTCTTTAAAATTTTATAACTATATCCATTTAATATGAAGTATAAAATGAAGTCCAATCGTATAGAGAATACAATGTTCTTTAATATTTAAAATAACATTAAATGTGAAAAAATGATATTTTACATCGTTTTTTCAAGAAAAACTGTAAAAATCTTCAAATGATGATACTTCTGGTTGACCAATTATAACCAAAATCTAATCAGCTCTTCATATGGATGCAACAAAGAGGAATACGAAAGAATTATAATTTTTTGAAATGTAGTATTAGAGTTATCGTAGACGAAAATTTTGTTACACACGCACACACACGCACGCACGCACGCACGTACGCTCACGCACACACACACACACACGCACGCACGCACGCACGTACGCTCACGCACACACACACACACACACACGCACGCACACACACACACACACACACACACACACACACACACACCTTAAAACGTGCTTATTCACTAATCTGGATATGCGATTTTTTGCATGAATTCAATACCTCTCTTAGCGAGAGGTAAAAATGTATTCCAGATCACTAATGATGATTCATTTGGGATCGAAACGTAGGAAAGTTATTTAAATTACTATTTAATAAACACTGTTTACCACGACTGCATCTCCAATTACTTCTCATCATCCCTACATGCATATTATTGTTCGCTTTTGTTGATTGTGTATTTCACATTTGTGTGTCGTGATGTGATATGTGATTTTTTAATGGTAAAATATCATTACACTACACTCAGAAATGAGTAATAATCTCTGATTCATACGTATATGCATTTACCTCTCCTATCCTTGGTAATGGAAGTTGTAGGAATCATACTAAAATCACATGTTGAGATTATGTTAAATGAGCAAGTTTTCAGGATGTACTATATTCTAATATAGAAAGAAGAAAGAAGTTATTAGATTAAAGTAAATTGAATGACCGGAAATTACACTTTTATATTTATTTAAAAATAATTGTATTAGCTTTACATTTTTATCAAAAAAATAATAATATGTTGGTGTTGGTATGTAGGTAGTTATTAATTATTCAAAATTATAAAACTTTAATGCTTTATCAGTTTGCCGTGACATTTGTATTTCCCTTGCTCAAGGACATATTGTGATGTTCAAAATATACCGGGTGCCGACATTTTTATGGACCATACGAAATAAAATGATAAAAAATTTAAATTGCTATATATTTAGCCCTATTAATTTCAGAACTAAAATGTAAATACAAAAATTGTTCAGAATTAAAAACTGCATTAAATGTGCCTAAATTTATTGATTTAGTAAGTTCTTGTCATAAAAGAAGCGTAATAGTTATTTATTATATGAGTGAAAATGAAGACCTTTCTTTAAAATATATTCACTTAGAATGCGCTTCTAGAATGAGCTAGCAGCATCTTTGAATTTAATTCCGATTCCGAAACAAGTATCCACTAACTCGTTTCTCGTTTTCGTTTCATCAGCCGTATATGATAGCTGTCATTGTATGAAGATAAGCAACCTATCTTAGCATAAATGTTAATATTAATTTAAATAAATAAGTTTCATAATATTAAAATTATTTCAATAATAAAATAATTTTGTAAAATTGTTTTTTATTTAGGTATATTTAAAAAAAACACAAAAATCAGTAATAATTCCTCCGTACTTCTGAAATATTCTCTCTAATGCTGTACATTAGTTACTTCAAATAACAATAGTAACAAGTATATTATGAGTCAGTGTTGGATAAAACAAAATATCCGTTTTTAAAAACTTTATACAGAGTGCCATGCAAGAAAAACATACTAATAGTCGTAATATTTATAAGTGACCTTATAAGTATATTTATACGATCAAGTTTTACGTAAATTAAAATATCCGTGTCAAAAGTCTTATACCTTCATAAATGGTCAATTAATTTACATCACTTTATTTTGCTATTTTTCAATTTAATATCACCATACTTGTACACATCAAAAATATAAATACAAATGACATTTGACAGTTACGTAACAGTCAAAACTTTTAGGGACTTTTAAGAAAAAGTAGCGCATGTTCCAGTTTTTCTTTAAAAGTCTATACTTCTGTCTCTCTTACACTCACATGGTTGTGCGAGAGCGAAAACTTTTCAAGTCACTTGAAAAGAAAAACTTCATCGTGTAGTTCACGCTTTAGACTTGACAGATAAAAGTTTATTGATTGATATTTAATAAATAGATTAATGAATACAATAATTATTAAAACTTTATTACAGATATCATCTGCCTAGCTCAAGCAATACGTATGTTTAACATTTTGTGCTATTGCTCTCTGCACTCTGTAAATAGTTAAAAATTATTATTTTTATTTTGCCTCTCTTTCTCAAACGAAATACATGTAAAGAGAAATTTTTAATTCAGAACAATAATTTATGTATTTACACTTTTGTTCTCAAGTTAATAGGGCAGAATTTACAAATATGGAAATTTTGTCATTGTATTTCCCTTGGTCCATAAAAAGTAGACACCCGGTATATCATTCTTTTGATTATTTCGAACCAGGGTCGACGCTGGAGTTTAAGTCGCCCTAGGCAAGTATAGGTAAGACATACATTTGAAGCACTTACCTAATATTTTTTATAAATTTATGAAAATTTGTTGCCTTTTGCCATTTGTCGCTCTGAGTAAATGCCCGATTTACCCATGTGGTAGCACCGGCGCTGTTTTGAATACTTTCATTTTTAAATTACAAATGGTTAAACAAACAACATTTTTCTCCAAGGTAAAACAGAAATAAGATATTAGAAAAGTACGAACGACAGATTTGTTCTAGGTAGATTAGACACTTAATGTAAAGTGTTATTTCTTGTGTGGTGGAAGTGTTATTTATGGTAAAATTGATAACTTTTTCAAAGGCCTGTCCTTGAGTAGGAGTATCTAAAGTTATACGTCACAATATTACGTCCCGCACACCCATCCGTCCCGCAGAAATATTGGATACCCGTTGCACATCCTGTTAAAATTCAATAAAGAGTAAAATTATATTAAATTTAAATACAAATAATTTTGCCTTAATTCTTTGGTAGTTCAAATGATCAAAAACAAATGATACAATTGCATTAGATAAACGTGAATATATTTTCTCAGATATGGAAAGTACAAACGTCATTGCAAACTTATAGCGCATTAATTTTGAAAAATAAATAACTAAGTTAAATTTTGATAATACAAGTATTTGACATCACTGTAAAGTAGGGATTTTTCGAATATTCGTATTTGTTTAGCGAATATACGCCAAATTTTATGTATTCGTATTCGAAACTGTATTCGTTAAATTTAGGTCGAATTCACGAATACATAATAAACCAGTAATTTTGGGCTACAAAATAATTTAATGAAAGTGTCACTTCCCGAACGTGAGATCATTTAGAAAAGATAAAATCCCGAATAGGCGTAGTTTACTCAATTTCTTTCAGTACATTTTAACATTATCCAACATACAAAATTCATGCTTGGAAAACTAAGGCCGAGTTTTGAGCGTTACGTATAGGATTTTGTTGTTGTTTTTAGATAAAAATAAAAGCTAACAGGCCTTTTCTACTAAAAAAATATGTATCTTCACGACTCGTTACCAAGAGACATGTAGTTATAATAACGATTTTTGCCAAATTCCTATTCTACTTATATATTTATCGTTGCGAATTGTTATTTTATATCGTTTATGAACGACAAGTTCACATTATTCGTTAAAGTATAGTAAAGTTGGTTTATTTCAAAAACTAAACTAAAAATGGCTGAAGGAATTATTTTATTCTGCAAAACTGTGTATTTATTCGCTTCTTTACAATTTTATTAATTATAATTTTAATTTAGAAGTAAGTATCTGGAATAGTGCCTGTTTCTTGGGTGAAGATCAGTGATAAACATTTTTTGGCAAAAGTACTGTAATTTAGAGTATGAAAATTAGTAAAAAGTATCTAAACCAATACATATTTTGCGATTAAAAAATAGGAGCAGCGAATACAAGTGTAAACAACAATAAAACTTCTGTGGACCGGGCTTATAAAAACTAACCTGGATACTAAAAAGTGAATTTGGACAAAATTTGAATCATAGAATCTTTAACTTTTCTAGAGAAAAATTAAAAACTTATTTGTGTAGGAAGGCCTACTCTGCCTATGTCAACAATTCTGCAACCCAAGCTACGTTAAAGTCAAGGAAGTAGCAAAACAATGGGGGACAACAAATCAGAAAATAACACGGATACTAATAAAATTTGATAGCGTTCCTATTTACATATTTACTCAGTGCAGGCAATGACGTAATGCCCGACACTATTTGTTGGTACTGCACATGTGCAGTTCATTTTAAATGTAAAATGTTTCAAAATCCCAGTGCAAGTTTTTTTGCTGTCACTGTCAATGGAGAATTTAGAGGTTATCTAGCTATGGATATCAATACACAAGAATCGGTCTGTGAAGAAGTGAAATATTCTGATACATCTTTCTCTTTGGTATAATATTCTTTATTATAAGTTGATAAAATATTTTGAAAAAAGTTGATAAAATATTATTGTTTTGGTCTTATTGTTTTCCGTATACTAGATATAATATAATTATCGTTGTCAGAAGGAGACGTTTCCAATAATTCTTCTATTAATAATAAACTTACATCTATTGTACTTAACAGACACTTTTTACAAATCAATGTATATGAATTTGACAGATGCACTGGCAAGAATTGACGACCGTAGTAAGTGCAAGAAAGTGCGCACTGAGTAAGGTTTAGTTCACTCGAAAAGTATAAATGGAACACGTAAAACCCAGTTAGTGCGCACTGAGAATATAAATGGAAAACGATTTATGCACTCAATGCAAAATAGTGCGCACTAATTATACAAATGGAAAACGATAGAAGCACTTCAAAATACGATCAGTAGTTTGAAAGAAGAGATACAAACATCAAAAGCTACAATAAAGAAAAAATTCAAGGATTATTTGGAAAACTACAAAAAACATCGAAAAATTGATTGAAGAAATAGCGGAAATGAAGGAAATTATTGCGGCTCAAAATATAAAAATCGAACAACAAGAAATCGAAGATAATAAAAGAAACTTTATTATATACGGGCTAAAGGAACTAGAACAAAACTCACAGCAACTTGAATATAAAAGTAAAGTATAATGAAATAGATATAACCAGAAGACAAGGAAAAACGCAGGAAGTAAAATTAGACCGATTTTACTAGCTTTAACAACTTACCGCAAGAAAATGGAAATATATAACAACTGTAAGAACCTCAAAAATAAGGATGTATAATAATACAAACGATTTCCCGAAGAATAATAGAAAAAAGAAGGGCACTTCTATCTTTAATGAAATATCAAAGATCGCTAAATATACAAGCTCATATATAATATGACACACTATTATATATTGAAGGGGAAGCTATAGAAGAAGAAGAAGAAGAAGAAGCTGCAGGAATACTACTACAAGAGTTAAAATATTCAAAGTACAAGGAAGAACAGGAAAAAATAGATAACACCCATTACTGAAGAAAGTGAAAATTTGAGCACAACATCGGAAAGCTCAAGAAGCAATAAAAGAGGACTAAGAGACTCAGAAAAAAAGAAAAAAATGTAACACTCGCCGAACAATATATATATATATATATATATATATATATATATATATATATATATATATATATATATATATAAAGATAATACCATAAAACAATACGAGTACATTAAAGAAAATAAAAATGCAGCTTCTACTTCAACAAAAGGTAATTTAAATAAGACGGCAGCAGCTAAAGACAAAATAAAACAAATAGCATAGCAATTAAAGCTTCCCATAAACCCTCGTTCTCCCAGAAACAAAAAAATAAAATTACCACAAACTGCACTCCCTAAAAAACTGGTCACTAGGGGAGTAAGAGACCAACTCCCTCTAAATTTAAACCAAACTAAACAAAATATTTATATTAGGAAGCGAAAAATAAGTTTAATCTAGAAATAGGTAGTTTCGACGTTCTTCTAACAGAAGAAAGAGTATTAGAATTTGAGAATGCTTTATTTACAATTAATATGATGTTATAGGACTTTCGGAAATAAGGAGACAAGACGAAATGACTAGTGTAAAGTTACGGGGAAAAAATGATCCAGATTGCTCTAGAGAATTTTTTTATACAAAAAAGCTACAAAGAAATAATATATTGACAAAAATAAATAAAAATAAATTAATAATTAAAAATAAATAAAATAAAAATGAAACAAAACAATTAAACTAAAGTCCAAAAAGAACAAACTTATTTACGTGACCAGTGCGAAAGACAAAAAATGTGATAAAACGTATTAAAAAATATTATATATAAACCGAAGATATACAGCTAACTGAAGTTTAAGAGGAGGCCAGTGCACAGCAAAGACTTAGAAGGCTATTGATTGATTGATGATTGATCCGGAATTTTGAATGGGAATTTTAATAAAAGGACAAGTTTTATTTAAATTCCCTGTCCAAATACCGACTATCTACTACTAAATTTCAACTAGTGGGCGCTATTTTCAATACATAATTTTTAATATTAAACATATTTTAATTAATTAAAATATATATTTAAAAATTATATTTCGATATAAGTTAACTGTTGTTTTATGCAGGTATTGATTTACTGATGTATTTATTATTTTATAAATAACTATCTATTTGATAAATTATGTATTTAGCTACGGAAGTACATATAATCCTACTCTGCGTAATACTTGAAATTCATCCAGGTAATAAATGCTTAAAAATGGATTGTAGACAGACTTTTGTATGCACTTTTTTTGACTTTTGGGCTGTGTTCAGAGATGTTAAGAGATAAATATAGCAAAAGTCCTGAGGTCTCCGAGGGGAGCGAACTTCAGGGCATAGCAAAATGTGTCCCTTTTTTGGTTTTTCGCTTATATCTCAACGATGATTGCTCCTAGCGAAGACGTGTGTATACACAAAATTAATGTTGATAAAATTCGGCATAAAATAGTTCGTATTCATTTTTTCTTATTCCTAACCGTTTTCTAGTTTGAAGCTGTTGAAAATTGTTATTTTTCCAAAAATTATTTTCACACAATGTTTTTGAACATACATATTATGTAAGATCTTGTATCGTTATACTTTGAGCAAAGTGGATCAAACACAGTTGTAGAGAATAAAATTATGTTTTAAAAATTCATAAAAATTCCGATTATGTGCAACAGTATAGCTAGATGGGAGGGAATTTCCATTTTTCGTAAGGATTTTACAGTTATGAGGGAAAAAGATTTTATATTAAGAAAAAGGAAAATATATAAATTTATCGAAAATTAGTATTATATGAATAAAAAATATAAATGACGGAGTGAAAATTATTTTTGGAAAATGACGATTTTCACCAGCTTAAGACTAGAAAACGGTTAAGAATAAAAAAATGAATAGGAACTATTTTATGCTGAATTTTGTTAGCTTTAATTTTGTATAAAAAGACGTTTTCGCTAAGACCAATCATTATCCATATATAAGGGAAAAATAAAAAAGAGACACATTTTGCTATGCCCTGAAGTTAGTTCCCCTCAGAGACGCCAGGACTTTTGGACTATTCATTTCGAAACACGTCCGAACACAGCTCAAAACTCAAAAAAAAGTCTGTCTAGAAACCATTCTTTCACTGGACTAATACCAGAAGAAAATTTTATCGTTTAAAAATATGTATGTAGAGATTTGTTTATACAAATATGTTCATAATAATGATAATGATAATTTATAACTTTGCATTTTCAACATTACCCGTATGAAGTGGCAACAGTGTAGAATTTTCCAGTTCATGCTTATTTGACGGCAATTACAGTAGAATATGTTTTTGACATTTCTTAGTAACGTCCTTGAATCAAATGCTTAACAACAGTCGTATGGTAGCATTACCGTGGAACATACTATATGTTGTTAGTAGAATAGACCTGTAAGTAAGGTGTTCAACAAAAGTCCCGCGTTGGGTATTCTATATTTTGCATAAGTCCCGAACGTTTCTAGTACGCCTCATCGTGATTTAATTCGGGATTTTGATTTTTTGAACATGGTCCCGCGTTCGGTACTCTAGCCACGTGCTTATTTAATTTAACAAGAAATTGATTAAATTTTTGAAAATTGTTTTATTATTTTCAACAAATCTATTTTTCTATCAAAACTTTTGGCATCCTATATTTAAATTAAATTTCTAGTCAAAATCAAAATCTCGCAAACTTTGTGTAGTAATATAAATCACGAAAAAATGATTTTCAAAAAAGACATTACACCAGAAAATATATTTAAACCATTCAAAATTTTCGGATTGGTTGAAAATGAATTGGAAAATATACTGCGTTCATTTGCACATACACACAAATATTCATCTACAGATATCATCATGAGAATATTAAAAATTGATTCTAGGGAGCTTGAAATGTTTTTGTTTATCAAAATCTCAATATACGATTTTTAACACGATTCTTATTCCTCCCTTACCTAGAGAAGCGAGAGGTAAAAATAATATTTGTATTCGTATTCGCGAATAATATGATAGTATATTTGTACTCGTATTTGCGAATACATGTTTTTGTATATTCGGAACATCCCTACTGTAAAGGTAATTTAAAAGACTTCTTCTATTTATAACATTAACGAAGATATCACTTCCTGCGAAACCTAGTAGAATTCAGGACCGTTTCACAACAAAAACTGACATTTAAGTTTGCCTTCAATTTTGTAATGTTAACCTATAGTTCTAAAATTAATAATAAAAATATCTGATGTGGCCAGCACATTACCTTCCGTCAGTTATATGAGGTATTTACGAAACTTCTACCGATGAACTGTTACCGGTAAACAGCTTTTTATCAGGTTATAGCTACCAGAATTAATATTTTAGGAACGCAAGTGGTAAACAGGGTAGATCCATAACCTATGAAAAAATTTGAAACAGGTTAGAAATTTGTCGTAGTTAACAAACTGAGCAGAGTCCTACTTTGAACACATTTCCACTTTCAACGCGGGCGCTTCGCTTTGCATCACTACCTTTTTTGAGATTAGATTCTTCATGAATCCAGTAGATGGATCTGGTAGATATTGAACAAATTTCGAACACGGTAACTATTTACCACTCGTGTTTTCGAACACAGTCGGTAGTTGCGGTATCTACCGGCAGAATTTTCGTAAATGCGTATGTATTTTCTATAAAATCCACACAGAAAGTACCTTGCGAAAGATATTAAATTTCTTGTATGTACATTACCTTTCGACAGTTATATGTTTTTTATACAAATTCCATGCAGAAAGTTTCGAGCAAAAAGATCCTATATTTCGAATAAAATTATAATACAAATATACTACAAATATGTCAATTGCACATGACACTGACATCTTTCAATCAGAATTTTCTTAATAGATGTTTCTACCATAGCTGGCTAATTTATGAAATTTTATTTTATTTATAATTTTATAACGCTCTATCCATTTAATATGAAGTATAAAATGCAGTCAAATCGTATAGAGAATACAATGTTCTTTAATATTTATAATAACATTAATTGCGAAAAAATGATATTTAACATCGTTTTTTCAAGAAAAACTGTTAAAATCTTCAAATGAGGGTACTTCCGGTTGACCAATTAGAACCAA
The DNA here is from genome assembly GCA_963082715.1 of Harpalus rubripes. Classification (NCBI taxonomy): domain Eukaryota; kingdom Metazoa; phylum Arthropoda; class Insecta; order Coleoptera; family Carabidae; genus Harpalus; species Harpalus rubripes. Next base: position 43,055,752 of record OY720456.1, on the reverse strand, counting down.
AATCTAATCAGCTCTTCATATGGATGCAACGAAGATGGTAACGAAAGAATTATAATTTTTGGAATTGTAGTATTATAGTTATCGTAGACGAAAATATGATTACACAAACACAAGCACAAACACACAAACACGCAAACACACAAACACAAACGCGCCCACACACAAACACAAACACACACGCACGCACGCACACACACACACACACACACACACACACACACACACACAAACACACACACACGCACACACGCACACGCACGCACACGCACGCACGCACGCACACACACACACACAGGCGCGCACACACACACACACACACACACACACACACACACACACACACACATAATTTTTAACAAAATTCGAATATCATACACATTCAAAGTTCCAATTTTGAGTATTTACGAAGTTAGAATTACATACTTTCAAGTGTAAGTTACATGGGCGCCCGCAGACTTTTTTACAAGGTGGGTCGAAATTTTTGTTGCAAGAAAAAAAATTTCAAGGTCAAACGTGTTTTAATGCAAAGTAAGATAATATAGAGTTCTTTACAATGAAGCAAATTTAACAAATTCTTAAAAAATTAAAATCAATATTTTATGACGAAAATGCGTATGTACGCTCTAAAAGCGTAGAATTGCCCCTTCTACTAGGCTTTATGATGCGAGCATAAGCAATAACTACAGAAACAGACAATCTGAAAATACAATGTTGCATTAAATTAAAATATATTACTGAATAACAATATAATTATTCTATTTAACTGCTCAAAATATAATGTATAATAATTAAATGTTAATTCAATCGCGCTCCTCACAAAATACGGCAACCCTAATCATACGTAGGTTCTTTTAATATAAATAAATATGCAATGTCTATTCATTATTTACTTTTATATTTCTTTATTTCTATATAACAGTAAGATCGATAATTGTGAAAGTTTTGAGAAGAACGTGATCATAAAATGATTAGAATAAACTACGGCATATTAAAGAAAATACAACACCGAAGATAATGTAATATAATAACAGTACATAACATAATTTACTCATTCTGACACTTCAACTATTTCGTACTTAGTAATAGATAGTATGTAATAAATTTTTGATTAAAATATAAGAAAATATTAGCAATAATTATTAAAAAATACAATGATACATTGAAATGAAAAAATAAAATTAAAATTTTATTTTTTAAAATGGATACAGTCCATAAATGAAAGAGGAGTCAGTCGACCCTTTCGACCCCCCCCCCCTGTGGGCGCCTATAGTAAGTTATTTGGCATTTATTACACTTTACTTTGTTAATATTAATTTCAGAAAAAATATTTCCAAATTGTACTTCGCGGCAACATGTTAATTAAGAATATTTTACTTTCAATAAATAAGCGACAAATCTCGGTGTTTGGACTCACAGAGCAAGTTTAAACAAGTCATGTCATTGTAAAACACGAATAAATATATGGGGTGTCAACTATCGAATTACAAAATTCGAAAAATATTCCGAATTTTGACTTCGAAATTCGTAATTCGAAAAAGTATAAAGCTTATTTTTCGAATTTCGAATATTTCAAATTCGACATTCGTAAATTCGAATTTTGTTAACAGCACTAATCAAATAACAGAGCTACCGTATGCAAAAATATTTGCATAAAAAATATTACGATATATCTATTTATTTATAAAACATAAAACAAATATTTTTGTTACATTTAATATGTTATTGTAGTTGTACTTCATAATGTCATAGGTTTTAAATTTTAAATCTGTATGTACATTCCTGCTCTCACAAATAGGCACTGTAGATATGTACATATATTTAATTAAAAATTTATTTATTTTTCATCCGAAAATAATATTTTTTGTTTCCAGGTAAGCAGATTTTCCTGCAATATCGCAGCTTGAACAATAACTACACAGTAAAAGTAAGTTATATTTTATATTAATATTTAAACACATTTCTAACTAAAATTTCATAGTTATGTATTATGTATTCTCCGATATTAATCTAATTGTTAAATGGAATTTTTATTTCCATTTTACAGTTTGTAAATTTATAAATAATTAAAATTCATGACCGTACAAATTCGTATTATTAATGAAAGAAAAAAAAAATACCGTCGTGAAACATTTGGAATTGTTCAGCAGCTGTCAGAAATTTGGTGATGATTTTATTCGTATTAAGCTACGTAAAACTTTTCAACATGAAGTCCTGAAAAATTAATAAGCTCTTGAAAAATATGAAAATTATTTTAAAAAGTTGAAAAGCAGATTGTATTAAATTGCAGGTTGTTTCATTTAATAGATTATTTTGTATAAACCAATTTTATGTTTATCGGTTTTGTATAATAACTTGTTAAAACTTTATTAACTATTATGTTATATAGATTATGAGATCAGAATATATTTTGTGGTGCTTTGTGTATCCGGATATGTTTAGGTAAATGCATTGCACGTTGTATGATGTAGTATGTCTAAGAAATTGAAAACTGGCGTTTAAATAAGTTCATAGTTGTGGTTTAAATAAAAAATATATTTGTACGAATCATTAAAACACAAAACAACTGATTTCAAACACTTTAAGGTCGCTCGAGTCACGTGCCTGTTCGCGGATTATTGCAATGAACAAAGATAATAATGGCTAAATGAAGTACATACAAGATAAAAAACGTTGCACTTTGCATAGAACCCCGAAAGTTCGATAAAAATATAGTTCGATAGATATACACGAAAATTTGTTCGCTATATATGAAAGTTCGTTATATCCAGATTCATAAGAGAAAAGTGATATAAATATAGTTTGTTATATATGCGAAACTTCATTATATGCGTTTAGTTATATGCGGAACTCCAACTCTTCAAAATAAAGATAGGATTTCTAAACGCGACAAGCCGCGGCGGCAAGCTGCACGACAGTAGTGACTGCTATTATAGTGAGCAGTGCTTCGCTACATTCGCGCGGCTCAATGAATAGAAATATATAAGTCGAGGCTTAAATAGCAGAAATAAGACAATATTATTTTGCCTTTCTCTTCGTTTGTGTTAACTAAATATACTTTTTATTAAATATTGAAAAAAACTTGAATTTTTCCAGTTATTATAAATATTGTATGAGCACATTTTCGTTTCCTTTAAAAAAGTTACATGAATTTTCACCTTCCTTTTCCTCTTTTATCAATAAAATTTATAAAATTAAACTGTAACTACACTAAATTGTTATATTACTTATGTGACTGAAAACAGCTAAGCCGCGCGACCAATTATTTCATGATGAATCGACTTGTCGCGTATAAAAAATCCTACAAGGCGTTTGTCTCAGCGATGACCTCCCTATTTAAAGTGAATATTTATTTAGCAAGCCATTTCTTCAAATTTGAGAACAAGAAAGATTTGGGGCTACATCTGGCGAGTACGGTGTGTGCGGTAGCAATTTGAAACGAAATTCATGGTCTTTGCGGACGTTTGTCCTCAATAAATTCCTTTATTTCCTCCAAGAATGCCGAATAATACTGTCAGTTGATGAATTTCCCTTTTTCTAGACAGTTAAAAACGATGGTGAAGATTCTTCCAAAGTAAAATCCAACTGTTTTTTTTTCAGCTGGCGACAATAAAGTATTTAACACTGTGCGACATTCGATTTTATTATTTTTTCAAAAAACAGCAAAACTTGTTTGCTTTACTCGAATATAATAATCAAACTAATAAATGGATCTGTGTGAAACTTTACTGTACAATCTTTACCAGATCAAACTTGATAAAAATTATTGACATTTGATACCCTTAGCACAAACTCCGTGTCAGGCCGATAACTTTTCGAACTATTCTACAGTAATTTTCAAGAAGTTGGTTCTCCGTGTAGGAGACGAATCGGGCATATGTTCATTGGATTTTTTTGCGTAAAGTTGTTTAAAGAACATGTTGTTTAAGCGTAAATATATTTTCGTAGGGCACTCTGTATATGCATGTGATTCAGGACTAATTTAACAAAACTGAACAGGTTATTCCTCAGGTTATTTTAATAAATAAAAAAATATATATCATCACGGCATATTACCTATTGCACCCAGGTTATTTTGAGTAAGAAAATATCATACAAACATTCGCATATTCTTTTTAGTTACCAAAACCAAAATATATGAGTCAAAGTTTTGTAAATAACAATATTCAAATCTTGTTAATCGAGGTACTTTTGTAAGACGTATAAATACCTTGTTATTATTGCACGTTGATTATATCCTTATATCTCAAGGAGTAGTTTTAATGCTGCTGAATATGCTCATGTGAAATATTAGAAGACACCCCACTTCTTATACGACGGCAGCACATTTGATACTAGCAGAACACGATAATGCACCGTCACACTATGAGAACCAGTGATTGCTTAGTTAAATTAAATTTGCCCCAAGAGGTGGATTTTTTTGTTTATCTTCATGTTGTTTTACTATATTATTTTGTGTTGTGTTGATTGTTGTCCATATCTTATTTTGTTTTTCCATATTTTGTTTAGTTACAACTTATTATATTATTTTGAAAACTAACTGCTATTGATAAACTTTGATTTCTAGCATTTTGGTAATTAAAAGCACATTTTTACCCAAAATGACTTAGGGAATAAGATTTTGTAACATTAATTAATCCTGAATCACACTGTTACGAGTGTATGTATATAATCTACATTTCAAGTTATGCGTAGGCTATAACGCATTTTTAATTCGTACAAAAATCAAATAAATTATTTAAAGTAGAAAGTCACACCTGAAAATAAAAACATTTTTTTTGACTGACCATACTTGTATGTGTAATCGTCTGTGATAAATACAATTGTGTACATAATATTCAAAAGTTAATCGCCACGTCAGTTATGTGGAAAATATTTTATTAATTATACATTTCAATTAATACTTTTTGTGAAATCATGCGTACAGTATATAGGAAAATTTATATTTTTAATTAAACTGTGAACGAGTTTAATCTTTTACACTATATTAATTTATGTTAATATACTCGCTTGTAAATATACTATATACCTCAAATATCAATAAATTCATATTTGTTTATTAAAACCATATACCTGTACATGTATTTACATTTACATTCTATCCACAGACTATCGTAAAGCGGGACGTAAAAATATTGCAAAAATTCCACATGATAATATTACATTATTTTATTTTCAATTTTGTAATTATGAAATTCCAAACCGGTAGAGAAATAGATTTTTAAACTAAACAGGAATGTACCAAGAAAATATTTTTTTATTAAATACAGAGTAACAAATTGGGAATACGGTAATTTACGCTTTTACATCCTTGCCCAGGCTAACTTTATATGAAAAATATGATTTAGTATGAATAACCTATCAAATTTGCGAAAGTTAATAATCGAAAAATAAATACTCTTATAAATAATTGGCGCCCTAGGACCTACAGGCATACATATTGAAAAGACTGGAAATTACGAATATTCGCTATAGTCCAAAAATTACTTGACGATGAACCAAAAATAACTTCTCGATTAACCAAAATATCGTGATTGACCTGTTGGCCATGTGTGTCTTATGGGAGATTTGAAAGGGGTACACATATTATTGTTTGAAGTTATGCAGTACCTTCATGAAGCAATACTATATAATACTTTCTTAATGTTATGTTTACCAACTGAACCTAACCTAATTTAACACACTACCGAGTCTATTTTGTAACAAAGTAGTTAATTTTTAGAAACTCGTTAAAAATTTATCCAATAGCTATTAATTTAGCAACTAAAAATCCATTTATTAATTTATCAACATAATTTTTTACAGAATAGACCCATCTTAGTTTAATGTATTACTCAATAATGAGTTCTACGAGTTTGCATGTTATGTATTCTGCAGTGTGTTCAATCTATTTTTGTGTAGTTGTATGTGATTCTTTTTGTCTCTTCCGATAAGCGTCGTCATTCTTGTGTTGGTTTATGAGGGCAATTCGACGTGGGAGGTGAATTTAAAGCCTCCACGTGTCGGGATCAGTATGCAGTGATGTCTGTGTTGACACACGTACATACAATTGTATTTTAAAAAGATCGATCCCGAATTGTTTGTACAAGAAATGACTCGAAAGAGCGAATTTCATTGTGCGCGAAAAAATCACGAAAATTGAAAAGAATACAATGAGAACAAAGAAATAACGAAAATTTAAAAATATATTAAAGTATAAAACTCGTACAAATCATTGATTACCACAATTATTTCATAAGCAAAAACTATAATATTTCAGTTTAAGTTTATAAAGTTTCCAAACTAATACAGAGACCTTAAAACCTACTTATAGGCAGAGCTGGGCAATACTTACAAGAAAAGTACTTTATTAGGCTTGCAAATACTTTCAGTACTTCAAGTACTGTACTTGAAGTACTTTCTATTTATAGTACTTTGTACTTGACAAAGTAAGTCTATTCACATGTACTTGGTACTTAATACTTGGAAAAATACTTGAAGTACAATAAAAAGTACTTGAAGTATTTTTAAATACTTGAAGTACTTTAAATGTACTTGAAGTATTTTAAATGTACTTGAAGTATTTTAAATGTACTTGAATTACTTTAAATGTACTTGAAGTGCGATGAACAATTTAAAAATTAACAATGTTATGAGTATTGTTTGTCTGTCAGTGTTTCTTTTGCAGTGGTATGGGTGTTATTCTTGTAGTACATAATCATGCGAATTTCATTAATAAATATATTTACAGCGATAATATGAAAGTAAAGATATATTTGCAATTTTTTTGGCATAATTAAATTAATTCTAATCTGCATACTGTATATACCATATAATGTTCGTATTAGCTAACAACAGTGCTGGGACTTTGACGTATCGCCTGGTGATCACATGACGTAAAAATGACGTCATTCTAACATTTTGGTGCAGCTTCTCGTATAGCTTGGCGATCATATGATGTCAATTTTACGTCATGGGATCGCTAGGTGATACGGCAGTCCCAGGGAGGAACTCTTGTTTTAAATAACCAAATAAATATCGCATATTGAAATTTTTGTCAATAATCACCATTTAAGGTCCATATAATCAAAAAATATCAATTATCTGAAAAAGTACTTGCACCCAAATTTACAAGTACTTTTTCAAGTACTTGGTACTTTCAAGTACTTTAGAAACTAAAAAAGTACTTGTACTTCAAGTACATTTAGAAACATCAAGATACTTGGTACTTGTACTTCAAGTACTATTTTCCGGTACTTTGCCCAGCTCTGCTTATAGGTATGTCAAAAATTCAAAATGTGATTCGTAAATTGATCCTCCTATTTCCCTTCGTGCGGTATGTCGGTAAAATAATTTTTTTTAAATGTCCAATTAAGGTCATTTACGAATTGTATGATTTAAGATTTTAGCTCTGCCCATTGTTTCAAATTCATTACTGTCGGTTACTTAGTTTTTTTGAGGGTGCATAAGATACCTACTTCTATTATTTTATTATTATAAAAATATATATTACAGTAAAAGCATTTAAAATTCAACTGGTAAGTTTATTAGCAAATCTAAAACCAAATATGTAAAAAAATTAAATACTGACACAGACAGAAAATAATGTGATTCGTACGGCTATGAATCAAGGTAATACCTATATCGGAATTAATAAATCAACTTACGTTACATGGAAAGTATTGTCAACAACGAGCATCGTTTTAAATTGGATTGTCGTAACTTAGTGAAAACAATATGAATTTTTGAATATATATCCACCCTTATCGCACTCGCTTGTAGTCTGTGCAAATGAGAGAGATAAATGTATGTCAATTTGTTAATTAGTTCATGATATAGATGACCTTGATCTTTGAAAATTTTTACTGTAGATGAGTTGTAAAAAAATAACAATGATTATAATTGATAACAATTAAAACTTTGATTACAATAATACGTTCTTGCCTTATGAGGCCCGGAATGCAATACTGGAAAATTTGTATGATGATGTTTGGTTAAAATTTGTTTTGAAACTCTTGGTTGTTTGTGTATTTGGTGCAGTATGAACAATCACTTATTAATCTTGTTTACCAAAATTTCTCTGTTGAGCGGCCATTAATAACACAGAAAATTTAGTGAAAAAGCTTAAACAACAGAGAGCATGTTCTGTTCTACAATCCACCAAATCCAAATCCTGTAATCAATATCGTAAACAGACCTCTTCTCTTCTACATAATGAAATTCAGCAGCAAAGAGAAGCAAAGCGGGCTACAGATGACATCCACTTCATACCCAGATTAGGGCTGATTGCACTGTTTATTTATCTATCGTTGATCCTTATAAGATTACTAATAGAATAGCAGCCAATGATATCTTGTAATAAAACACCACCAATGATTCTCAAGCCATAATATTAATTCTTAATTGGTATAATAGCACTGATTAAATATGATATGTAGCAAGATTGGCAATTCTATAGAAAATTTGCGTAGCACAGTTTTCTTTTCTTTCGGAAAAATGTTCCTCATCTCTATATTACAATTATTACATGTCGCACTCACCGCATTATTTTGAAAAATTTAAATAAATTAAAAATTTATTTTTATTAAATATGCCTTGGATTTATAGATTATATTTATGATAAAAATTTAATCAAGAGTATGAATACGCATAAGGTTTCCAAACCGTACGTGTTATTTAATTCAGCGTTTCTAAACCGCGGACCCCTTTGTATTAACATTTGTGATTGCGGAGCCCTTAGAAATTAAACCTTTTAAAACACTTGTAAAGTGTGGAAGTAGAATTTTTCTAACTTAAGTTTTGCAGGAGGAGAAATGAAGAGGGAGTTATTAAAAAACTAGTTTTGTCTATTATGTTTCACTTATTAAAACATCAGACTTATTTGACAAAAGACTACTGAGATCACAATGGAGATTTTTCAATTTATTCCCATGTTTGTTTTTCGTATGAACTAGTGCAGAAAACACAAATACCTAGTTACAAATGGGATCAGTACTTTCAATGTGTGAATCGCTAGAACAGGATACTCAGCAAGCTGAGTAAAAATCATATTTGGCTGCACTGCTGATGCAACATGGCCGCATGGCTTGTTACGTGCATAGATATTACGGTTGCAACACAGTCGCCAAACGGACCCTGTGCGACAGTGTTGCTGCCGTGTATATTTTTATTTTCATTTTTACTACTAGTAAAGAAGCCTAATTATTCTAGGTATATTATTTCTCGGTGCAGTTTCGGATCCCTTAAAGATGTCTTACGAACCCCCTGGCGTCCGCAGATCACAGTTTAAGAAACGCTGATTGAGGGCCGGTTGTACAATTATTGCAGCTTAAAATATCGGCAGTTTAAACTGCAGCTTGAAATATCGGCAGTTTAAAGTTAAATTAAAGTAACCTGTAGTTTAAACGGTCGATCACGAGCGTTTAGCAAAAGTGCTGTGTTTTAATCTAAGTATAAACAGTAAACCAAGATTTTTGCGCGTTACCATGGTTTTGCAATGAGCATAGTTTAAACTGTGATTGAACAACCGGTCCAGGTTAATTTAAACTAAGTTTAAGCACTTAACTTTAAAATTATAACACTGTAGAAATTGTGTCGAATATTAATAAAAATATGTTTAAAAACGTATATTTTGTATTGAAAAAATCTGATGTGGCCAGCACATTACCTTCCGTCAGTTCTATGTATTTTGTACAAATTTCATACGGAAAGTTCCTTGCTAAATTAAATATTCTATTTCTTGTACATTACCTTCCGGCAGTTGCATGTATTTTATGCAAATTTCATACAGAAAATTATTATTTTGCGACGTTTTCTATACACAGTGTAATGTATCTGCAGAAATAAAAGATTTATTATTATTATTATTATTATTATTATTATTATTATTATTATTATTATTATTATTTCTTGTACATTACCTTAAAGCAGATGTATGTATTTTATACAAATTCCATGCAGAAAGCAAAAGATCCTACATTTCCAGTATAATTATAAGACAAACACAGTATGTCAATTTCACTTGACGCTGACATCTTTCAATCAGAATTTTCTTAATATAGTAGCTGTTTCCATAACTATGGCTACTTTATGAAATTTAATTTGTTTATAATTTTTTAACTCTATATCCATTTAATATGAAGTATAAAATGCGGTCAAATCGTATAGAGTATGAAATATTCTTTAATATTTATAATAACATCAAGTGTGAAAAAATGATATTTAACATAGTTTTTTCAAGAAAAACTGTTAAAATCTTCAAATGATGGTACTTCCGGTTGACCAATTGTAACCAAAATCTAATCAGCTCTTCATATGGATGTAACGAAGAAGTATACGAAAACATTATAATTTTTGTAACTGTAGTATTAGAGTTATCGCAGACGAAAATTTTGTTACACACACACACACACACATACACTCACACACCCACACACTCACACACTCGCACACTTGACAACTCGCACACTTGCACACTCGCGCACGCGCGCGCACTCACACACACACACACACACACACACACGACATCATCGTAAAAATAGTAAATTCGTATTCTAGGGACCCTAAAACGTGCTTATTGATTAAAAACTCATCATCGAATTTTTTGACCAAAGACAATACCTTCCTTACCTAAAAGGTGACGGAAGGTAAAAATGCTCGAAATCATGGTGTCAAACATACCGCGCCGAGTGCCACACGTAAACCTCTTCTTTCTGTTAGTTTAGTTTTCAAATACATGTTCACTTTACTTTTGATGTATTCCTGATTCCTTTGTTATCAGAGAAAATATTTAAAAAATAATACTTTTGAAGTTCAAATATTTATTTTACTAAAAACTTTTAGGACTTCGACTTACCGATTATTAATTTTATGTGGGCAACTTCACAGATGAAATTATATTTTTTTAAATTGTTACATTCGTAAATGATTCCGTTCTTTAACGAAATACTTCCACAAAATGATCGAAAATTCTGCATGAAAATATGTGTTGCCTAGAAACTGGATGAGTTTGTTTTGATAGTAATTTGACAAAAAGTACCCGAAACGAAGTTGAGGGCACTTTTTCTGTCAAATTACTATCAAAATAAACGAACGCAGTTTCTTACAGGCAACACATTTTGAATACTGAATTTTAAGATCATTTTTAATGCACGAAATATATTTGTTAGACTATTTCCAGAACATTAAAATTCAAAAAATCTTTTATTTTAATCGGTACTGTAGCACCAAAAATTCCAAGACTGTTGTTATCCCTAGTCCCGATAGGTGGCAGCACTTGCTGACATGCCAAGTAACATTTCCCGCGCAATGTGACAGATTGCCAGATAACCTGTAATATAATATGCTGAGGTACAAGTTTTGTGTGTAAATAAAAGTTGTGTGTAAAATAATCATTCACTCTTGTTTTAATACATAACCAGTGTTACAGATCAGAAAATCTCCTGGAAAATAAATAACCTGTAACAATACTTATAATATTTATATGTAAAATTTGGCTGTAGTATTCCAAATGGTTTTTACTGTTACGTCTTTATAATTTTCTTCGTTAATTTTACCCATTTTGTATGGCCAGTCGCAACATTATCTAACGTTGTATTATCAAAATGATAGGATTTCATCACAAAATATTTTAAACTGCTTCCACGCATACAATTTAGATCTTTTAGTATTTACAGGAATGTTTTGTTAATACTATTTTCAATACCTATTTTCATATAAAAACGTTCCAAAACAATTTATTTTGGTATGATTATAAATGTCAAACAAACTGTTTAAATCTGTTTATATATTACCAATCCTTAGCAACACAAACAAATTAGCAGCCCCACTTTTTAATGCGGATTTACTGTAAATTTCTAAGTGGGCCACAATGCTCAAAATTCCACATTTATACTAAGAAAAAGATAATTTTGTTATTATTTGTATTTCTCTTATCTGTTTTATAAATACAAACAACTTAAAGATTGCTTAAATATGTTTGCAATTTTAGGCTGTCATTTGGGATTTTATATGTCAAATCAGTGCAATATTCGCGGTAAGTTTCTGAAAATTTTCACCTAGTATGCAATATTCGCTGTAAGTTTGCTCTGATTGGTCCGAATATTCAAAATCTTGCCATTTCATTGGATATTAAATTGTTCTGGAAATAGTCACTGTAATATATATATATATATATATATATATATATATATATATATATATATATATATATATATATATATATATATATATATATATATATATATATATATATATATATACAGAGAATTTATTTTAGCATGCAACATATGGTTAATCACATCCATGGTTACGCTACGCACTACTGTCAAAAAATGACAGCAATGTAATATTTGTCCATTTTAAAACGCAACAAACAAAATTTGTGGTTTTGTATTATCAATACTTATTTCCAAAAAATTAGCCTACCTACGATTAACAAAAAATCAAAACTTTAATATAGCACATCTTAACAAACTTTGGTTTACAAAAATTTATAATTTTAATGTAATAAATGTTCAAAATACCCCTATTTACACTGAGGCAATATCGTAGGCGATCGTAGAAAGAAATGACACCGTTTGTGATGAGATCTGGAGCAGTTTCCTGTGCTGAAATACGATTTATAATGTTGCATTTTAAAATGGACAAATATTACATTGCTGTCATTTTTTGACAGTAGTGCGTAACCATGGAAGTGATGAACCATATGTTGCATTTTAAAATAAATCTCTGTATATATATATATATATATATATATATATATATATATATATATATATATATATATATATATATATACTCGTATTTGCTGATCTATGATTTAATAATTAATATATTTGTATGCGGGATCTTCAGACAATATCGTGTGTTTTCATATTGTCAGCTCATATCTGGTTGATGTAAATACTTAACAATTTCTGTTTGGAATGTCAATACAATAGAGCGCATTTTATTTATTGACGTTTCATGAAGTGAAATAGCTTTAAAGGGAAGTAAATATCAAAAAACAAACAAACTCTACAAATAACAAAACACAATTCACAACTTCATACACTTGTCTTCGCTATAAATTTCCCGTTCAATACAATTCTGTCTAAATCTCTAAAGTGTTCGTGAGTTCATAATATTTTCGTATTAGTTCATTCATTTTTATTTCAATTTCCACTATTCCATACGGATGTTAGTGAATAGATTATATGAAATGTTTAATACGATTATAATATCAACTATTATGTGTCAACCACTCGTAAATTTAATACGAATGTCCGTGAGTTCTAGACAAGGATTCGAAACTATCTTATCGCAAGACACAGACGGCCTGGAACTGTCTTCATGTCACTGAATATCACAGAGAAACTGATGGCTAGTATTGTTTAAGATTAATCTGAATTTAGTTAAGGATAAGGGTTAGGACATGAATATAATAATTCAAACTTGTAACAAATATAATAATAGGTTTCTTCGTTTTACTACTTTGCATCTACGGTTTACTGCCGAGTGCATTCAAAGTATACAGACGTTGCAGTAAACCGTAGACGCAAGGCAGCGAAATGAACAGACCTATTATATTATTATAATTTTAAGAATTTTTTTTTTTGTTCTGAAATTGGAAAGTAGCTGTAGCAGTTTTTATTTAAATCATAACTAATTTTTTTGCCCTTTGGGCTCTAGAGGGTGTTCTATTTTTCGACCAAAGACTGCTTAGGCTCTAATGCCCGTATCCATAGTCAATACTTCGCCTCGACTCATACTTGAGTATGCCTTGAGTACCGGATTTGGTTTCATAGTCGTTACTTGTTTTGAAAGTATTACTTCAATCGTACTTCGATCTAAGGTTTACTTGAGTCCAGCTTCAACCAACCTTGAGTAATGCTCAAGTAATGCTTGATGCATTTTTTTAAATTTTAGATAGATTTGATCCTTACAAAAACTGTCAACTTGTCATTTCCATTACATACAAGTATGTGACATAAGACGTTTACGTTAAATAATGGATCGCGAAGAAAATTTAGAATTTTTAGAATACGTTGATATTGTAGAGGAAGTTTTAGATGATAACGATGAAAGAGTGCTTGCACCACGTAGATATATCCGTTATATGGAAAACCCGTATTTAAATTGGCCAGTTTGTTCTTTTTGTTAGTACTAGAACTAGTGTTACCATTAGCACTGGTGTTATTACCAGCACTAATATTAACACTAGTAATAGTATTATTATTTGAAATATTTGAATGAAGTGTATCTACATTATACATATGTACTTGAAGGCTTAACTATTATTTCTGAAATATTATCACAAGAATGTTGAATTTGACTTTCCATGACAGCAGTACTGTCCCATGTACATTCTAATGTCACATCTGCATGTGGTGCAGCTATATCCACCGCTTCGAATACTGGATCAATTCCTATTTGTGGCTCAGGACCACCTCCCATAGCTAATCTTTGATATTTTAATTCTGTCGCTGCTTTTCGTTTCCTATATAATTTTAAAGTTAATTTGTCTGCCAAATTACCCAAACGCAATTTTTCTTTGGTGGTATATGCAATTATTTTATTTTCCATTACACTCATATCTATGACCTGACATATATCTAGATGTCAAAATTATAATTTGACAGTAAAATATTAAAATTTACAAATATACCAACGTAACTAAAACAAATTCTCTAAATCCCTACCTTGAGATTAGTACTTAACCGAGAATTCACGAAGTATCGACTATGAAACATATGACGTGCTTGAGGTCGAGAACGACCGGAGTAATGCTTGGCGAAGTAATGCTCAAGTACGAGATTGAGCATCGACTATGGATACGGGCATAAGACACCACGATAAGTTCTTGGTGATTTTTCAACCACTTAAATTTTGAAATGAAATTAATAGGCTTAGTCAATGTAAATAAACTTTATAAATAATAGAAAACATAATTTTTTTTTAATAATACATAAAAGTTAGTTATGCTTTATGCTTCATGAAACAGTACAAAAATTGGTAGAATTCAGAATTTAACTACTCTTATATTATAATAATATTGAATGGAGTTTAAACTAAAAATATTTTTTTCTACAAATCTATTAAAAGTAGGCTTTTCCATCTTTGTTTTTAGAGTTAAAATTGTCATTTTATTTTATTTTGGAATCATAAACTTGTTTATCCGCCCTCAAGAACGGTACGCAATTTGGCTTTTATCGCCCGAGAGCTTATAAAGTTGCCAAGCAACTACTATATTCAAACTTCAAAATCGTCGTTTTTAGATAAATGTCAGACAAATAAATTCGATAAATCACATTTTTTGAACACCGCTGCTCATAAAGCTATTCGTATCCTTTTTCATATACGTCTTTTCATTTCTGTGGAACCAACTTGCTCTGGGCAGCGTCAAATTCATTCGATATTTCTTTTGAATAATCGAAATCTTCCATTATCATTTGACACTAAATTTAAATTTGTTATAAACAAACAATATAGGTAGAAACCACAGGATATTTAAAACTCATAACGCAAGCACGACGATACCGTATATATACCCATTGAATTTTTGAATTTCAAGAACCAAAATAAAATAATAGTTATTTGTATATCAAGGCCGCGAAATCACGACAATCTCGAGGGCGCTAAAGGATTTTGCGGACAAGGTGTACACAATATTTTTTGTGCAACCGTAAAAAATATGTAATTACAAATTTTATTAATTTTAAACAGTTTCATTGTAAATACAAAGTTAGCTTTCAAGGTGGCTATGGGATTGACATTTGATAAACAAAACCATGCAATTCTCAAGTGTCAAAGTGATTGTTTACCTAATTTCGCGGCCGCTACTATGACAACGGCCGCGAAATTCATTTCGCGGCCGTTGCCATAACAACAGTTGCGAAATTCAATTTCGCGGCCTGTATTGCGGCTGCGAAATGCTGATTTCGCGTCCGGTTGCACAAAAAATATTGTATATACCACGGGCATTATCAGGATTATAGCACTAGGGAAAATTAAAGCTCTCCGCTACTCGTCGAGCTTTAAACATTTCCCCGTGCTGCAATATTTTGATTATGCCCTTAATACATAAATAACTATTATAACACCAGTTCCCTTCGTAATGACGAAAGAAACAAGAAATCTACATTTTTGGCAGATGTCAAAAAAATATTAGAAATACAAATTTAAATAAAAAAATATTGCTTGTACAAAAAATAGTATGATATATGTGTTAAAAGTGATTTTATTTTGTTCCACTCCGCTTCGCGCCCTGTCCCAACTTCCTTCTCACAAACTAAAATGTCACTTTTTACACTTATGTCATAAATAAGTATTTCAACTAAAATAGTTATATAGGATGTCTCAATAAGGTTGCTCGCTATTGGTAACTTTTTTATTTTTTGATACGAGTTTAGTTAAATTAGTAAAATTGTGCCATTTTGAATTACAAAATTTGTGATATCAACAAATATAAATTTATATCAGCGGTTCTCAAATTATGGGACCTAACTTTTTTATTTTGAATAGGAACATATTTTTTTACGCCATTAAAATGGTCTCCTTATGGGACAACTTTTGTCTAATTTAACCGACTTCGTATCTCTTATAGATCCATATTGGAAATATTATCCATGGACATTCTATATACTTTTATAGAACCCACAAATATTTAGCCCGTGCCTCTTTTGCGAAGGCTCAATTTTTATAATATTTAGTTGGAAGGAAGGTGGACAATTCGTAGTGGCTACTGGCACTTGGAATCTATATCCCGGGTTTTATTGCGTATCCTGCTGATGTCACGGACACATAGGATACCACGTGTGCCAGACAGGGATAGAGCGAGGTCATCTGCTCCGGATAGTCCGAACTGCATGCTCAGCGGAGATTTGTCACGAAGTGAACACTTACACAAGAGATAGGAATTGTCTTACCCGTCACATGAACGATTATGTCCTAGAGAAATATGTACACATAAATGAAGACATTCCATACCATATATTTAAAAATAAATGTAGATCCTAAATGTGTGAAAATACATAAAAAATAAGGTATAAATGAGCATGCCAATTCTTAATCGTTCATTATGGAAGACACTAAGCTGTAAAACTTTACAAATACTTGCATGGAGTACAAATTATACAATATTTCGCTACTAACTGTAATTTAATTTAAATTTTATATAACTATTTTAGGTCAATATTTTAAATTTTCACAAAAAGAAACGCATTTTTAGTAAAATATTATCTTTTGAGACACATTTTTTGTCAATTACAGACACTTGGATTTTTCCATTATTTTTCTTAGAATAAATGCTGTTAAATTTATAAATACTGGCTGATTTCTGTTTCATTATTTTATTCATTGAATTACATTGAAGGTACAGAATATTCTTTAATGTTCATTAATTGTCTAAACCACGAGTATATATACAGGATGGTGATCGCGAACCGCGACCCCGGAACATAGGACTTTAACATGTAAAATAATACTTTTGTAATATCCTGCTTCCCTAATTTTAGGTAAAAAAAGCTTCAAATAACTGTTGCGAAGCATGAAATTCTACATCTGAATCAATAAGCAAAATTAATTTTTCATGCTCTATAATGGCAGAAATTAGGTCTGAAAATGTCGAAAATCACCCCAAAAATTGCGCTAGCCATGGAATTGAATCTAAAAATTAACAAATGTTAGCGACTGATCTGTCAGTCTAGTTTATTTTAATTTTTATTATTATTTGTAATATCTGTTAAAGTGAAGAATTATTTATTTAAATTAATAAATAATTCTTCACTTGAACACATATTAAAATAATACCTAATAAAAATATATAAACCTTGACAGGGAAAACGTCAAACATTTGTTGATTTATCTGTGTCGATTCCATGGCTATTTCTATTTTTGGGGTGATTCTCGACATTTTCATACCTAATTTCTGCCGTTACAGAGCATGTCAAATTAATTTTGCTTATTGATTCAGACTAGGTAAATATGAGAGTATTTATTTTGTTGGTGGTTACAACGTATTACACCTTAATTTCTGTATCAATTAATCTAAATAATCATTTAAAATATCAAAATATATCGTTTTCACAAAATTTAATGTTAGGGTGATACAAACAAAATTATAACATTAATTGTGCTACTAATATTTTTTTGCAGAAAATGGAATGACAACAAATTAATTTTGAATTATAATGATATGATATGATGTACTTACATATTTAAAACATAAATATGAATCTACTTATGCCCAGTTTCATGAAAATTGATGAATGATAAAATTTGAATCAGTTTGTTTAATACAATATTTCGTTTCATGACAGATGGTTAGCTTAATCGGATTGTTAAAATGTCGATTAATTTAATTAATAAAATTTGGCTTGTTGAAATTTGACATTTTCAAGTTGATGCGCTGAAGTCAAATGTTTTTTTACCAACTGATATAAGCATTGCATTGCAACTATTAACTATTTCCGAACAGATATTTGTTATATTATTGCATTACATCGCAGTCTCGTTTATTCTTGTTCACTGATAAATTTGCAAATATTGTATAACATTCTAATACAGGTGATTATTAGAACAAAAACTTAAAAATATAGTAATACCGATAAGCCGGGTAAATACTCAGGTAAATGTCAATTTTTTATTTACCTACCCACGGGTATTTACCCATTGCCCACCACTACTTCCGATTGACTAAATATACTCAATAATAACAATCAACTTTTCACACAGGAAATTTAAATATAAAATATTAATATTTTTGTAATTATTAACAAAACCGAAAACGCAATTTTTATTTACTAGAAAACCAGCAACCTTTGATCACAATAAAATTGATTCTTCACAATAAACTAAGATATCTTTAATAAATATATTATATATTATTTATATATTTGAACAGAAAGAGCACATTAGCAACAAATTGTGTATATTAGTACTCGGTACATTGTTTACATAAATTTAACTAATTAGTAGCTAAATAATAAATAACATATTGTATTACATTTAGTTACATATATTATGTTTATGGTGTTAAAGCCTTTACATAATTACATGGTCGTTTAGATTGTTGATGTCGTTTTCTAGAATTTGTTTGATTGTTAATGGTATATTGTGTTGTATTAATATCATATTTCATTTTCAAATTATGTTAACAACACTTAATAAAATAATTTATTTTAAATAGTATTTAAATATGTAAATACCATCCAATTCTATCTGTATAGGTAGGAGAAAGTTAGTTATTTATAAACTAAGTGTAGGAAGACACATTTCTTACAAACATGAGTGATATTTTAAAGCACGCGCGCTAAGATATTTTACTTTGAGGTTACATGTTATTCGATGACAATACATCAATTATCAGCGATTTTGTTAATTTCGTGATCGAGATAGGAAAATCGCGGAAATACCACAGTATATGTTATATATTGTAATTTGTCATGTAAACAGGTATTTTGTATTTGGCGCGCTTGCAACTTCCTATTATTGTTGTTATGTATTCTTATTATTACCGCGAGCGCGCAGTTGGTAAAGACAGGAAATAGTTAAGGATATATGTCATGTAGGTACGTCTTGACAGACACGTTTTGGCAGTTTTTTAGGGTTATAAAAGTGGCGCATGTAAAATGGGAATAAAGTTATAAATGTTTGATAATAAAATAAAGTTATATTAAAAACCACACCCGCTTAATACATAACAGTGGCGACGAGGGTTTAAATGGATTATAATTGTAGATTAAAACCAGAAAATGGCTTCTCTAGGACATATAGAAGAATTTGTGCCAAATAGGGATTCATGGAGCATGTACACAGAGAGATTGGATTTCTATTTTCAAGCTAATGAAATTACAGACAGTGCCGTAAAGCGTGCTGTGTTATTTTCAGTATGTGGCCCAGCTGCATATGCTACGATTAGGTCGCTCTCATCACCTAAAAAACCATCAGAGATTGCGTATGCTGAAATATTAAAGATAGCAAGCGCACATTTCAATCCAAAACCGTCAGAGATCGTTCAGCGGTTCCAGTTCCACAAGCGGGATCAGCACACAGGTGAAAAAGTTTCAAGTTATGTTGCTGAATTAAGAAGTTTAGCAGAATTCTGTAATTTCGGTACGTCCCTAGATTCAATGTTGCGAGACCGTCTCGTATGCGGAGTTCAAGATGAAGCATTACAAAGGAAATTATTGGCAGAAACAGATCTCACATTCGACAAGGCATTGAAAGCTGCACTGGCAGCTGAAGCAGCAAAATATCAAACGCAAGAACTCCGAGCAGCAACCAACAATGACACTATTCATAAAGTAGGTACAAATACCAAGTATAAGCACTATAAATACAACAAGAATAAAGAGGAACATAAACCATGCTTCCGTTGCTGTGGCGAGCACAAGCCAGATTCATGTAAATTTGCAGACGAAAAATGCAGATATTGTGGGAAGCAGGGACATATAGAGCGCGCATGTTACAGTAAGAAGAAAGCTAACATGCAAACACAGAAATCAAGTAAGAACAGACAACGTTCTACGCATACTAATTCGCTAACGTTTGTAGAAGAGCCAGAATCTTCAAACTTCTATGAATTAAAACATATTCACTCTACTTCAGGCCGTGAATGCCAGTCTAATATAGTGCTCGTAGAACTTAACGGTATACCACATAATATGGAGCTAGACAGCGGAGCAGTGTGCTCAATAATCAGTTTAGATACGTATCACAATCTATGGCCGGAGGGTGGTCCACAAATAGTAAAAAATGGTGAAAATTTACGCACATGGTCGCAAGAAGAAGTTGATGTGATCGGAGTATGTCACGTAAATGTCAAATACCAACAACACAACTGTCAATTACCACTTTACGTAGCCAAAATAGGTGGAAACAGTTTGCTAGGGAGACCATGGTGGCAACCACTGGGATTTAGAGTGGAAGGAATCCACTCATGCAGTACAAGCAACAATGACATCATAAAACAACTAATAGGTAAATATGAAGAAGTTTTTAGTGAGGATATTAGTCGATACAAAGGGCCACCGGTATCTATAGAGACTAATCCTGATGTTACGCCGGTATTTCTGAAATGTAGACCCGTTCCTTTTGCACTACGAGGAAAACTCGACAAAGAACTAGATTTGCTGGTAGCACAAAAAGTTTTCGAGCCGGTACGTCATTCAAATTGGGCTACACCTATCGTGATCGTGCCTAAAGCTAACGGACAATTGCGGGTGTGCGGAGACTATAAAAGTACGGTTAATAAAGCTGCGAAAACTGACATTTATCCTTTACCTACAGTGAACGAGATTTTACAAACATTATCGGGCGGCGTAGTATTCAGTAAACTTGATTTAGCACAGGCTTATCAACAGTTAAAAGTAGACGATGCTACGGCTCAATTACAGACACTTAATACTCCGAAGGGTTTAATGAGAGTTACGCGATTGCAGTTCGGTATCAACGCAGCCGCCGGAATTTTTCAAAGATTTATAGAGACTTGTTTAGCAGGCATAGAAGGGGTTAAACCTTACCTGGACGATATTTACATATCGGGGACAAGTGATGTACAACATTTGCAGCGGTTAGAAGCGGTTCTACGTCGTCTACAAGACGTAGGCATCCGACTGAAGAAAGAAAAGTGCAAGTTTGGGGTTTCAGAGCTGGAGGTGCTCGGATTCAAGGTCGATAGAAAAGGGATTAGACCTACAGAAGAGAAAGTAGAGGCAATACAAAAAGCACCTAGACCGACAAATAAAACTGAGCTACAGGGATTTTTAGGGCTTTTAAATTTTTATAACTGTTTCTTAAAAGACAAAGCTTCTATTTTAGAACCACTCCATCGACTGCTGGACAAGGACAGCGAGTGGAGGTGGGGAAGAGCTCATGAAACAGCGTTTAATCAAGCCAAGCAGCTACTGAAGTCACCTTCGGTCCTAATACACTACAACCCGAGATTACCATTGGGGGTGGTATGTGACGCCTCATCTTATGGGGTGGGGGCTGTACTTTTTCATACATTAGAAGATGGGTCCGAAGCTCCAATCGCATATGCCTCAAGGACAATGAGTAAGGCGGAACGTAATTACGCACAAGTGGACAAGGAGGCATTAGCAGTGATTTTCGCTATAAAAAAATTCCACCAATATCTCTATGGTAGGAGGTTCAAGATATTTTCAGACCACAAACCATTATTGGGGTTATTGCGTCATGATCGAGCAATGCCAGGTATTATGTCGCCGAGAATGATACGCTGGAGCCTGTTACTGAGTGCGTACGACTACGAACTATTTTATCGCTCTGGTAAACAAATAGGCAACGCAGACGGACTTAGTCGACTGCCGAAGATGGAACCAGAAGTAAAGGAAGGATATTTGGGAGACATTTTGTTACTTGAAGCATTGCATAACCCACCAATCGACGCTCAACAAATTGCGAAAGATACACGAAGCGATAAATGGTTATCAAGAGTACTGAATTGGGTACTATCGGGGTGGCCAGACAGCCCAATTGAAGAAGACGAATTAAAACCATTTAGTCGTCGCCGAGATGAGTTATCAACACACCGTGGATGTTTGCTATGGGGTAACCGGGTAGTAGTACCTTTAAAACTACGGAAAAAGGTACTAGAGTTGTTACACGAAGCTCATCCGGGGGTGGTGCGCATGAAGGCACTAGCACGAGGTTACGTGTGGTGGCCAGGCCTCGACGAGGAGGTTGAAGAAGTCGTGAGAAGCTGTAATGTGTGTCAGGAATCTCGACATGCACCACCTAAAGTTACTGAAAAGAAATGGGCAAGGGCTAGTAGGCCGTGGTCCAGATTACACTTGGATTTCGCAGGGCCGTTTCAAGGTAACATTTTTCTTATAGTAGTAGATGCGTATTCGAAGTGGTTGGAAGTTGTCCGAATGGCAAGTATGACGTCGACTGCCGTTGTGGATGAACTCGCAAAGCTGTTCGCTACGCATGGGTTACCAGAGACCATCGTTACAGACAATGGTCGTTCATTCGTGTCCATGGAATTTCAAGAGTTCATGAGGGCTAACGCTATTGCACATATCAAAACCGCCGCTTATCATCCTTCTTCGAATGGTATGGCTGAAAGGATGGTAGGAGTTACAAAGGATTCATTGAGAAAAATTATACATGGTAGCTGGTCGAATCGGTTATTCAAATTTCTGTTTAATCAACATATTACTCCAAATCCTACGACGGGGATTAGTCCAGCCGAAGCACTGTTGAACAGACGTCCAAGATCTCTGTTGGATAATTTACATCCAGATCGACATGACATGTCGCGGACACAACAGCAGAATGAGGCCGCAGCGTTTCAGTCTAATTTTCGTGTTTTCAGGCAAGACGATGAAGTATACATGCGTTCATTTCAGTCCAACAGTCCGAAGTGGGTACCAGCCACGGTCCGCAAGCCAGTGGGGTCCGTGATGTATGAAGTTCAAGAACGCGACGGCCAGAGACACCGCAGGCATACCGATCAACTGCGAATCAAGAGGTCAAGCCTGGTGACGCCAGTGAATGCGTCACCTCCACCAGCAGCCGCAGGGGAAGAAAACAGGCCCGTAGCTGTGGAAGCAGTCCCGACGGAGCCTATCATGGTTGAGACAGCCATTCCTCCCGTTGGTCCAATCCGCAGCCCCGGCACACCTACGAGTGGTCGACCAGCGAGGCAGCGCCGACCGCCTCAACGTTTAGTATATGAATAATTAGAGGGGAGGGATGTTATATATTGTAATTTGTCATGTAAACAGGTATTTTGTATTTGGCGCGCTTGCAACTTCCTATTATTGTTGTTATGTATTCTTATTATTACCGCGAGCGCGCAGTTGGTAAAGACAGGAAATAGTTAAGGATATATGTCATGTAGGTACGTCTTGACAGACACGTTTTGGCAGTTTTTTAGGGTTATAAAAGTGGCGCATGTAAAATGGGAATAAAGTTATAAATGTTTGATAATAAAATAAAGTTATATTAAAAACCACACCCGCTTAATACATAACAGTATACAATACATTTTAATATGTGAATATTATTTTATTGTAAAATATCCGGGAAAGCCAGTGCTTTTTGCAAGTTTTCCCGGTTATCTACACCGGGAACTTGACATTTCCAATAATCACTGCAATACAATTTTGACCCCTTCTTGTCTCTTCCCGAAAGATTAGGGATTCACATCATCCGGCACGAGGCAAATAAAAGAATTGTTTTTTAGGAAATTGTTATATTACAAATGTATTTTCTTGTTACATATTATTATGTAGAAGTACTAAAACAAACGTCGTTTGTTATTCCACGTGTGTATAATCGGCACAGGTAACACCTGCTCTATTCAATTTTCTCACAGAGCTCTCGCTGCTAGAATAAATATTGCACACGTATATGAAATACATGAATTTATATATGTATAGAGAAATATAGGTACCTACAACAAAGGAATTTTAAAATCGGACAATACGAGCTGTAGGTGTCTTGTAATGTTCTGTAGATATGATTATTAAAAATAAAATAAAGCAAAAACAGTAGAAATAGAATGAATTATTGCCACAGTTTCATACCTTCCATAATAACTATAAAATGTGCATGAGATAACATACATATTTATACGTCACTGTCATCCTTCAGTAATAAAATTTATAAATTATAAATGGTCTGACAAAGATAGTTATTTGTATCATTAGTCTAGAAACTGCACTTTTGCGAGTGAGAGTTTATTTCGCCTGGCCGCGCCAGAGCCAGGTCCTTTATACATGTGCACTCGCAAAGTAGTTTCTGGACGTGTAATACACTAGAATTTTTGTGTCGACTTCGCCCTAAATTTATTAAATGAATTTTATTTATTGTCCAAATATGAAATACTAGGGATTTTTATGTTGGTAACATCAGAAGATTTGAATTTCAATTGACATGGATTTCATGGATTTACAAACAATCTTAAATATCAGCAAACATTTTTTTCACTGGTTTCTGGTTTCACATTGCAAGTTTAAATATAATTAAAATTAAAAAAATAATTAAATTTATCTTAAAATGTGATAACTTAAGTGTCAATTAGCAATTTAGTATTAAAAGTTGTAAACAATAGCTAATTCTCGTGTCGAAGATACTCATAAATTGACATTTCACCAGAATAATATAAAAAGTGGATATGGATGATTTAGAGATATTTAAAACACAAAACACAAACACAAAAATGTTTTATTTAAACGCTATTTTATTTTATATTTTTTTGATTTGCTATAAGCTATAAGTAATACACAGTATGTTAAGAATAAAGTAGCCAACATGAAGATCTCGAAAACTATAAGAAATACAAAGTCGGTTAAATTAGGCAAAAATTGTCCCATTAGTGAGGTATTGTTTATTTGAAAAAAATGCATTGGTCACTCAATAAATTATAAATTTTACAGTTTTTTTTTTTCGAGATAACTTCCTAATTGAACTTAGATTTATACTTCTTTAAGGCAATTTTTATGCTCTTTCGAATACGATACTCAAATTATATTATCGATATTGAATTTGGAGTTATCATGTTAAATTTTTACATGGACGCCATAATGGAAACTTAAACCATTGAAAAGAGGACTTTATTCAGCTTTCCAAAGGTATGTACTTTATCTATGTTCATTTGTTTTAAAAAGCAAAAATCACGGAACTGTTAAACATATAACGTTAAAAAATAACTGTTATCACAATTAAACTATGAAGAACACAATTATTTATCTCAATTTGTTTATTTTAATTGTATATTTTTTAATTTTATTCTAAAATTTCAAGCAGTCCAATTAATGTAATATTTTTGAATGCATGTATCTATTTAGAGCGAAATATTTCAATGCTAAGTTTTACCATTTTTGCCATTTTTCAATTATTGTGTTCATAGAAAAATTGTAACTTGTGGCCTAAAGCAATAATACAAACCAAATTACTATATTATTTCTTACATGGAAGTTATTTGCAAAAATAAAAAAATCTGATGTGGCCAGCACATTACCTTTCATCAGTTCTATGTATTTTGAACAAATTCCATACAGAAAGTTTCTTCAAAAAGCTTTTATAGTTCCAGTAAAATTATAATAGGAACATACTATGTAAATTTTACTTGACACTAACATCTGTCACTTAAAATTATCTGAATATATTATCAGTTTCCATGGTTTTGCGAAGCTTGTTGATTTATGAAACTTAATTTCTTTATAATTTTTTTATATTCATACCTATTGAATATGAGGGAAAAGTGAAATCAAATCGTACAGACAATAAAATATTCTTTAATTTTATAATTACATAAAATTTCAAAAAATGATATTTAATTGCGTTTTTTTTTAAGAAAAACTGGTAAGACTGCAAATGACGGTACCTACTTTCGGTTTCTAACCAAAATCTAATCATCTCTTCATATGGATGTAACGAAGAGGAATACGAAAGATTTTTAGAATTGTAGTGTTGGAGTTATCGACGGAGAAAGAAAACATCACACACACACACGCACGCACGCACGCACGCACACACACACACACATACACACACGCGCACGCGTACACACACACACACACACACACACACACACACACACACACACACGCACACACACACACATTTTTTCGACCAGACAATATCTTCCTTACCTAAAGGCGAGCCTGAAGCTGACGGAAGGTAAAAAGGTTCTTTATATTTTGACTTTTATCTAGTGAACTTTGCATTTTTTTTTTCTAAATAAGCTACCCCTAAAATGAGCATTTAATGGGCTAATTTTCGTCAATTTAACCGATTTCATATCCTTCTTATAGTTTTTGAAATCTCTATATTGGACACGTTATCCCGGATATTCTGCATATGACGACAATAAATTGCACCAACATAAGATGGCGATCTAAAATTATTGCGTTACCTAAGAACTTATGTTTATTGTACTCATAGTTGAGGATAATTAAATTTTTAAAAAAAACTTGCGTTGTCGAAAAATAGTCCTTTATTATAAAGTCGGAAACTTTTCATTCCACTCATGTAGTTTGAAAGGAATAGCTTTTTAACTTTTGTTTAATGCTAGTTTAACCTCGTATGAAATAATTTATTAACGTGGTGTGTTCTTGAAAGAAAATATCTCTGGAAATATGTTTTATGAAGTGATATCTGGATTATGGAGGATGATTTGAAGATGATAAAAAAGTTTTAATTGGTCGGTAGAAGCCGCATCTTTCTTTTATGGCTAATAAAGGTTTACGCTGTGCCAGGAAACATCACTCAACTTCTGGGCTGTAAAAATTGTCTCCACGTGTGGGTTATACTGTCATAACGCATTTAGGGGGAAACATTTACCCCTACACCCCTTGATTTGTCTTTCGTAAGACGTAGGAGGTAAAAGAAAAGTTACAGCTACGTGACTGGTGGAAAACTATTTTTGATTTGAAGAAAATGGATTAATGATTTCAAAATTATTTTTCAATTTTTCAATATTGCAAAATCGTGATAAATTATTCTGATCTTGATGATATTTTGTGCTAAAATTATTCATTTAGAAGAATAATTTTCTGAAAGCCATCTTGAGTTTTATAATTATTGCATCCGTATGTAAATAATTTTATCCTTGGCAAATATTGTTTGGCGTGGCGAATAACTTTATAACATTTATTTTTGTTTAAACGCTACTTACCTAGGCAATTAATATTTAAGAGTAGGTACTGCTGTTATGCGAACATAATTCAGATTAATTATTTACTATTTGAGATTAAATTAAGTCAGATATATTATCTACTTGTGAACATTTTATTGACTAATAAAACTACTTGCCTTCATAGCTTCATATTTCTTTTTTATCAAATAAATATGTCTTTTTAACTTCACCCTAATTTAAATGAAATAACGTACCGGCAATGTACAGTGTGTGCAAACAGAAAATTATTCCTACCTACTTTGTGTGCAACAATATTTATAAGGTCTGTTAACAATTATAAAGTTTATTTGTTATGGTATTTGTCCAAGGATTTTTTTTAAATTAACTATATTGTTTAGGTAGCTACAATATAAATAGGGTTGGAGTGATTGTGGCGGGCGTGCGTGCGTGCGTGCGTGTATGCGTGTATACGTGTATGTGTGTATGTGTGTATGTGTGTATGTGTGTATGTGTGTATGTGTGTGTGGGTGTGTTTCAAAATTTTCTGAATGATTGGATTTGAGTTAGAGTGGAGGATCTATATACACACACACACACAGCGCACGCGCCTGCACATACACACACACACACACACACACACACACACACACACACACACACACACACACACACACATACATACACATCCATTCCACCCCTATTTATATTGTAGCTACCTAAACAACATAGTTAATTTAAAAAAATCTTTTCTTTGGACAAATACCATAACAAATAAACTTTATAATTGTTAACTGACCTTGTAAATATTGTTGCACCAGGACAATGTTTATATACGTTACGGGATAATGACATAAAGTAAATAGGAATAATTTTCTATTTGCACACACTGTACATTGCCGGTACTTTATTTAATTCAAATTAGGGTGAAGTGATCCAGAAATATTTATTTCTAATTTTTTTAATATGGGAAGAGGGAAGAGGCCATTAGATGTTGGTGTATATCAGATAACCGGAAATGGCACTTTACTTAAAGCTCAAAATAGATTTTCTTCAAAAAATACCTTCAAATGTTATTTTTTCAAGATTTGTGTTATTATAAAAATTAAAGATTATTTAATTTTCTACAGATTTGTATAAATACTATCTATCTATAATTTTATCCCGGAGCTACGCTTTAAACAAGCAAAACTTCTTGGTTTCACAGTTCATATCTCAAATGTATATAACTGACATAAATGTCACTGTCAAAGAACTAGTCATTTCAAATAAATAATAGTAACGTTTTAAAAAGAAAATTATAAATAGAATAGTTATATGGAATGGATCTAAATACAGTTTCCGCAATAAGTATATATATATATATATATATATATATATATATATATATATATATATATATATATATATATATATATTTAAATTAATAAAAATGAAATAGCCGGAGGTTTGGTGTTGGCCACATCAGATTTTTTATTTATTGTTACACGCTTTTTGTACAATGTATATAAGTGATGATATTTATGGGGGTGAAATAGATTTTTTCTACAGTCTATATATACAAAGTAGGGTACCTCTATAACCAGGGTATGGCCATGGGCCAAGATCGCCGCCATTGTCGGTAATTCATTTCCCTATTTATTTGTAATAAATGTGATATATTAAAAAAGAATATTAAATTATCACACTGTGAATTTATAAAGGTAATAAAAATTAATTTATTTAAGAGATACACATTTATTATTATGACATATATTTAGAGGTTATGTAGAATATATTATATGTGTTGTTATTATCACATCTAATTTAATATCACTAGTTCTTCTTTACATAATAATTATATATTCTATACTTACCTTTAAAAAATATAAATGATTGTGCTTAATATTGGTAATTTTTAGTTGTTTTCAATATGTAAGTAATTGTGGTAGGTATCGTAACAAACTACACAAGTAAATAAAATAAAAATATTACTTACACTTTAAATACATATTAAAATGATATGTAAATGCATTTTTCACCAAAATAAAACAAATAGCCAGGAAAATACATAATAATTTGCGCAAGAACAACACATAAAACAGACGGGCCGGTAATGGCGGACGAAACGTGAGCCACGCCATGGCCATACCCTGGTTATAAAGGTACCCTAATTTGCGCTCTCTTTTGTCAACCCAAAATGTCACTTTGCCGCTCATGCGCGACAAAGTAGAAGAACGCTCGCTGTCCAAATTTCTAACTATACAATGTTGAGAAATGTCATTTGTCTACATTATTAATAGAAACGTTTAGTCAGGAACCAATGGCACTGTAGTTACACATTTACCACCTTCACAAGTCAATCTGACATATAACTGCTCTGTCGGTATATCACATAACCAAACAAAATGCCGCACTGATGTGAAAATAAAATAGAGCATTTATTTACGAAAACGGAAGTATAAAATGCTTAGATTAGATTGAAGCAATGGCTCAGAAGAATGGAAAATACGATACGATAAATTAAAATTAAATATAAAATAAATTATGTGTACAGTTGTGTTGCCACCTGCAAAAGTTTGGCGTGAACGCTCCCAATGGACATGGAAATCCACTTTTTCACTGCCACTGCACTAGTTTAATGTACTTGAAACAAATAAATTATACATAAAACTTATAATATTCATTACAAAATTGGCATTAATTTTTTGAAAAAAATAAACCAAAAACAATATCTTGAAGTCATATTTGTATACGTTCCTATCTTCACACTGCAAAACGATTGAGTAGTACTGTAAGTACAAAATGTACATTTCATTATTTTTTGCTATGGTGGAGGACTGTAGAAAAAATCTTGTGTAGTGATGCACGCGAGGCGAGACGAGACGAGAAATATAAAATATCGATCTCGCTCTCGTTCTCGCACATTTTTTTGGGTCTCATCTCGTTCTCGCACGAGAGTCTCGCAAGACTCTCGCTATAAAAATAAGCGCTTGCGCACTACGTATTTACGTAATTATTTAACTACAAGAGACAAGTTCGCACCAATAGCACTGTCTTCCATGTATTTGTAGTCGTATAACTATAATAAAGAGACGAAACACTAAATTGTGGTCAGCAAATTATTTCAATAGGAACATAATGTTTATTCATTTACGGTGACCAGAAAATGTGATAAGTTAGTAAATAATTTAATTTGCCTCGAAAATATCCAATATATCATCAAATTGTGATCTCTAAACTATTTCAATAAGAACACATTCTGTCATCAGTAAAACGAATTAAACATTAAAGTTATTTTTTGTAACTAAAAGTATGTACACTTTTTCATTAAATATATGTCACTATTTAAGTAAGATTAAGTCATAAAAAAACGCTACACTGGTAACCCGCCGGCAACCAATCACTCCGCTTCTCTCCCCGTGGGCTCCCATCGACGCTTAATGTAACATCCTTTACTTTTCAGTGGCGACAATAGTTTTATTAACCGTGGTTTTAACTGGCGTGAATTAGGGGCTGAAATATTAGACGAAACTAGTTCTATTGGATGCAATACCGATTTTGTCTTTATTTTTGCATTATCTCGTTCAGAGACCGATACTAATCGACTCTAAATAGACTCAAAAATATTGTGAATTCATATAATTTTCACATTTGCGTGTTCTATGCATAAATTAGCGTTGACTTTGCTCCTTGTACGGTGCATTTTTCATTGAATTTATGAATCAAAGCTATAAAGTTACAAATACTTTTTATTGCGAGATTCTCGCGAGATTTCTCACTTCTCGCAGTTGTTATATCGATCTTGCCTCAAATTTTAAACTGCAATCTCGCTCTCGTTCTCGTCTCGCATAATGCAACGAGACGAGACGAGATGCGAGAGTACTCTCACCTCATCGTGCATCACTAATTTTGTGTGTGTTTCGAGCGCAAATGGACATTGTCGATTTCGAGATAATGCCGCACTCCTGCGTCGCTAGTCAACAACCTCTCAATCGACAATGTCCTATTTTGCGCTCTTAATACACAAATAGCTATTCCTATCCTTTATACCTTTGTACTTTCCATTCGTAGATGATGAGGATGAAATGATGAAAGGGTCAGCAGCATACAAAATATAAATTTGTAAAAAGCTAATATGTTTTACAGATAAAAGTGAACTCTTTGTTTTAGGTGCTTCCACCATTTTTCGTATTAATAAAGTAATATAAAATAGAAATATTTCAATTTAATTATTTAAAAAAATACATAGGTATTTGTATATACAGGGGTTAATTTTGGTTGCAGCAAAGTTTCATGCGAAGAATCTCATATTGAGAATTTAATAAATAAAAATATTTTAAAGTTCCTAGAAACTGAATTTACCATTTTCACGATGATGTCTATGTTAGTAAATTTATGTCTGTATGCGGTGTGTGGATTTAATCAGATCAATTTCTCAAATGCAAGAGAAGGACGTATGTAATTTTGTGTTCCACATTTTTTATATTAATGAAAATATTAATCAAATATTAAAATTTAAATAATTTAATAAAATCATATAAAAGTTTTCCTTGTGCTGCTATCAAAATCAATCACATACAAACATCAATTTGTTTAAAATTCTTATATTCAAGAACTTACTAATTTTTAAATACGCAAAATACAGTACAGAGTCATACAAATATTATATCTATGAAGTATATACTTGAGTAACTACAAACCAGACCAAATATCAGTTTTTATTAACATAGCATAACTAGAATTACTACTCAAATTTAGAATATAGTTAAATAATTGCCTTTCTTTACAATTACGGTATTTTTCCTCGGTTATAATCAATGTTGATTATTGACTTTTGACTAAAGCACAATTTTAACACTCTATTATGAGGTCTCGTGGCTGTATGCCTGAATATTTGGTATTTTAAATGGCATAAAGGTGACTCCTTTCTCTGTGGTGCACTCTCCTCGCCAGAAATAAATATCCTGAGGTGACGCCTGGTAAACGCCCAACGCCCACACGGTACGAATATGTCTTCATCATTGCGTATATCTGTGTACATAGCAGATTAGCACATCCAGAAATGGGTAATATGCCGTGATGATATATTTATTTTATTTATTGATTGAAGGTTTTTTTGTCAAATTATATTTTTTGAAATTTTCTGCTTTAAATATGCAAGGAAAAATCATTTTTAAAATCTAAGTCATATATTTCATTGCATAGGTTTGTTCCTGAATGAGAATATTATGCAAGTGTGTATTTATTTGCACAAGAAAATGATAACAACATAGTTGTACTCTATCTATGTATTTTAAATATTCTTCTTTTTTAATATCTATTAATTCTACAGATTAGCAGTACATTATGAAGAAGTACAAATGCGCGCATTTCAAACAATTGTCACCCTTCATGAAATGTACACAGACGTAGCATAAATGAGGAATGAACATATACGTATTCAGATAAGGTAAGTTGTGCGCAATGCCATTACAATATATACATTTTTTGTACGTAGTTTAGTTTGTACAATGGAGTAACAATATATTTTTTGTGAATTTATTTAAAACATGTTAATGTCTAATAAATACTCTATTAATTTCAAATATATCGTGTTTTTCTCAATCTGTTTAAAGACGACTGGCACACTGAGCAGTAGCTAAAGAGCTGTCATGATATATTTATTTATAATGAAATGATTCCGTCTCTCTAGACTGTTTGTTGGTATTTGTAAAAAATTCACTTTTCGCTTTAGAGGCATCTGGTTAGGGAGGGACGCGATGTTCCCAAAGGAGTGACAGCAACGGTCTGGCGTCCCGACAAGTGACAAATGAACGTGACAGAGTGACGCAGCCGGCACCCGGGAAAACTACTTTACCCACCCACACTCCCACGCACGCACACCACCCCAAAACTCTTCCTAATTAATATAAATTCACATAGAAATCATACATGACTATTATCATGTGCTACAATTAATATTTATTATCCAAAAGACTTGTATGAGAAACAAGTTTGTAGGAATTAATAATTGTGGGATTAATTTCAAATCAAACACTTGGTAATTGTTAATTATACATTGTTGAGAGTAGATGGTATGAAAGGCACTATAAACCAGGGCTGGCAAGATCCCAGAACTTTTCTTAAATAAACCGGTTTAATGCGTTTTATTGAGTTGTTTTTTTTCGGTGTGGGTAATATTGAGTTTTTCAGTGTTATTGAACTTAATGTTGTTGTTTTTATAAAAAAATTGTATGTTAATGTTACAAACATTAGAAATTAAACAATTTATTTTATATTAACAATTTATTTTTAAATTTAATAGTGAAATCAATTTGTATTGTATTCATAATTTACAAGCTTTGGTATTGAAAGCTCTGCGATTATTCAGCTCATATGTATTAGTTTATAATTATTTTGCACTAATTATTTTATATCTTTTTAAGTGTTTTTTAATAAAAAAAAAACTGATGGGTTTTAGTGTTTTTCTAAACCCTGCTTTTGTTATTTTGGGTTGGGAAAAATTAAATTAGCCTTGCTAAATTGTAACTCGTGAAATATTTTTGACTCTTCGGGTACTTATGTAAATTAACTCACTGCAAATGGCAACAAAGTATACTTGATTTATCATAGTTCGTAATGAAATGAAATGGTATGAAAGATTAATTATTATGGGAGTTAGGTAAAATTTCTTGACTGGGAATGGATGATGAGAAGAAAATATATTTCTGGACTTCAGTCAACTTTTATTTATCAACCCGACCGGTTTCGACACCCCATGTGTCTTCCACAGGGACTTTTACTAAAAATCATCCCCTGAGGAAGACACATGGGGTGTCGAAACCGGTCGGGTTGATAAATAAAAGTTGACTGAAGTCCAGAAATATATTTTCTTCTCATTAATTATTAGATAACATTAAACAGATTAGTAGGTAATTAATCCGTTGATGGTCACAATTTAAAATGTGACTAAATATAATATATAATATTCATTACAAGTCGTAAAAACTGAATGTAAATTAGAAATCATAGATAACCATTGAAATAACGTCCATAATATAATTTAAAGTTGACTCCGAAATGTATTGCTTATAATGTAGGTTAACAATAGATTTACTGCACGATTAGAAAATACTATATCATTAAAACTCGACTCGACACATGTTTAAAAAACGAATATTTTATTCTCTGATGTTGTAGATATTTATTAAAAAATAAAAACTGTGAAACACCACAATCATTGTTGATAAATCGCACGTAAAATGTTGCAGTCTCAAGAATATATGTATATATATATATATATATATATATATATATATATATATATATATATATATATATATATATATATATATATATATATTTGACATTCTCGCATGTGCGCAGTAAAGTGTAAATTGAACTTGAAACATTATACAATCAGTTATTTCAGCGTGAGATTTAATTCACAGACGATCATAAAAATAATTACTAATTTATTTTGCCCGAAATATGGTAAATTATGTAAGAAAAAATTGTGTAACATAAAATTGTAGACAATTTAACCTTTTTTGCGATACTAATGAATTCAAACATACAAATTATGATAAATAATTAATTTAAAAAAAGATAAACCATATATTTGGGTTTCATCAAATAAACTAAAAATTATTTTCACAAGTTTTAGAGCAACAATTCAATTTTTTAGTTTGAGTACGGATGATCTACTATAAACTGTAACATTTAGTATTTATATGTACTCCACTTTATATGTGTTCATACGAGCATGTGCATGCATCAACACCACATATTGTTAGTATTATTTATTACTATTAATAATTTACAGCAAGGCCTACTTGTCAGCTGTATACATATAGATTTTTTTAAGGAATCAATATAATTAATTAATGGATAATATTCATGTCAGAAAATCACCAAAATTATATATTTTGACCTGCTATAAAAACAACTTCTTCGAATTTAACTTATCAAATTAGTAGCTACTAGAACTAATAGAATACACTTTTTCACTATTAACATACTAGTAATTTAAACAGATTGAAAATTCTCAAATCGTGCGGTGATACACTTTACACATGACATATGTTGAAAACCTATTTTATATTATACATTTTCCTGGTTGAAATGTAGTTGAATAGGCGTTTTCGTAAAGTCGAATTTATAAAATGTAATCCGAAATTTTCGTTTAGTCAAACGGGTTAATCCGATGCGATCGTTAGCTCATTCCGATCATCCAGACCTGGCTATCCGGTACTATGGCAAATTGTGGTGAAATTATGGGAGTTTATGGGGTCGTTATGAATCATATGTACAAATAAATGACTATATAGAATTATTTCATGTAACATCAATTGTAGAACAACCAAATAATACAAACAACTTAGGTGTCATTTCATTCTCACTTGATTCGGATAAAGAATTATTTTCTATTACAACAAATAAACGCTGCGATAATCGGATGGAGCTGATATATCTGTGTCATTATCAAGCACGGATAGTTCCTACTGATTCTACAAAAAACATATAATATTGAAACTAAATTTTAGTCAAAAATATACATATATTTTAACGTGAGAGGGTAGTTACCTACGACACTTGGTGCGGGAACCCCCAGCCAGCGTGTGAGAGCAGACTCCTATGATAGAAGTTCTAGAGTTTAATAGTGAGGGAATAGGCGCAATCTAGGTAGGCGATCGATAACATAGTGCAGCGCGCGATAGGCGGGCGACGTGAGGTGGGCAGTTGCAAGGGAGAGATACGCGTAATTACCGGCGTATTGTTGTGTTGCTCGACACGTTCGAGACAGTTCCAGAAAAATATTAGAGCAACTATATAATCGTTGGTCCGTCAGA
Source organism: Harpalus rubripes (assembly GCA_963082715.1). NCBI lineage: Eukaryota > Metazoa > Arthropoda > Insecta > Coleoptera > Carabidae > Harpalus > Harpalus rubripes. The sequence continues at coordinate 43,019,371 of OY720456.1, read as the reverse complement.
AGGATAGTTACATAGATAGTAAGAAGTAAGGACATAGTGAGTTTAGCAACACAGCAGTATCGTGGTGAGCGTATGCAGTTTAGTCTCGAGTGGGGTACTTGGGAAGTTACTAGTATACTGGGATAACTGTGGAGGTGAATACTCGGTAGTTTTGAGGAGTTTTGGGAAGCTAAGTATACGGGGACAGTAACGGCGAGTGGAAGTGGATACTCAGCAGTGGTGTTGAAGAGTTGTAGCATACAGACAGTCGTTGATACTGAAGCTATGGACGTGAGAACAGTTAGTAATTATTGGCTAATAGGGCCAACCGATTAACTACGAAAAACCGGTTATTCATTGTACCCAACTAACCGGCTATGAGTAAATAATATAGGTACTTTATTACAGCAAAAAAAAATTTAGGTTGACGAATAAATATCCTCGTGAATTTCATTAAAATTTGGTTGAAAGTTTATTATAGTGAAATCAATAATCCAAGTATTGATCTAACTGTTCATAATAATCAGTTAGTCGCAATAACTGGCTAACTCATTAATGGCACTTATCTGTAATGCCAAGCTGATTTAACTGCTTAACCTTTGAACCAAATTTAAATTTCTTGTAAACCGTATTAACTGGTATTAGTAAATGCAATAGTTAAAACAACATAGTAGGTAGGTATAACATTTGTGTTATTTACAATGAATTTTTTGACTCACAACATTTAATCTAATAAAAAATATTAAAAAATATATAATTCAAAGGCACTTCACGTATCATACTATCAGCCACTTTGTATCTTTTGTCCTGCATTGCGGCGCAGCTTTTTAGTTTTGGTTTGTTACACCAATTAATAAATGTGTGTATGAATATTGCGAGAGACAATTTAAGTTCGTAAGTTCTAGCAGACATCCGTATAATTCAATTATTATGAAAACAAATATGTCTACTTCATTTGTATTTAGGTTTATTACGTATTGCCGATGATACTGAAGTAGATAGAATTTAATTAAGCATTTATACATCAATTTCTACATGGTGTTGTGTTGATATGTTCTTACTATATATAAACTCTCTGTGGGTGTAGATGTAGATGTATGAGTAGTTGTGCATATTGGTGTGTAGTACAAACTAACGGCATTATTACCGATTTCCAACAACTGTAGTAAATCAAGAGAGCTGGGTCTCTGTACCGCACCGTTGCTGTGGTTACGTCGAGCAAAACAACTAGCAGACGTACAGGTCTTAAAACCAAAATGAGAAAAACTCCAAACAGATAAACAAAAAGGCGATATCATAAATTCCAACGGTCACTTCGACCAGACCACTTGCAAGGTGACCAAGACATGGAATTCGTTTTAAGGAAATAAATATTACTGCACTCCTTTATTTTCTATGATTTTTCTTGCTCAAAGCAAAGTACTTGTAGTTATTTATAAGCTTCGTATTAAGGTATATAAAAATAAATTTTTCATTACTTTTCTGTACCTATACCTACATATTATTGATGACAAATTTGTTTAAAGACAGATTTTATAGATAGCGAATTATTCTAGTTTGCAGTTAAAAGAAGATTTGAAACTACTTATACAGGAAAATATGTAAAACTGAATTATGATATTGTACGGAATTAAAGTGCTTTAATTTGGCAATCAATCGATTTTGTCGGTTTAAACATGTACCTAAGTCGGGTTAGTTTTATTATGAAGCGCATAAACTGACTGATTGAGTTCCCCATTTTATATCATATTTTATTAATATTTATAATTAATTAGCAACGTTTAAAAATCAATTATATTATTTCATAAATTATATATTTACTTTACAAAGAACTTTAAAATTATTTTACATAAGTTTTGTTTTACTTATAACATATATTATAGTATAGGTCATTTGCACATTTTGATTGGCAGTGCTCCTAGGGCATTGTCAACAAGTACATAATACCTTAACTTCAAAGATTATTATGATAATTTTAATTTTTAGTCTCAAATACTGTTTGATGTTTTATTGTTGGAAAATATATTTTGTGTAATATTGGCGATATACTATGTATTAACGGGTTATCTATGTCATATAGATGTGCTAAATATTAGAAAATCTGGTTTTACTTTTTGGCGCAGTATGCACTCACCGTAGGTATATATTATATATCGTGAATTAAACTTTATTAATTGCCGATATATATATATATATATATATATATATATATATATATATATATATATATATATATATATATATATATATATATATATTAATGTTAGTTTTGTTAGAAAGTAGAATATTTCTGTAGTAATTATTGTAAATGGCAATGTAAATGAATTTCAATTTTATCCATGAAATATTTTTGACAAACGATAAACGGATAAAAAATTATTACTCACAGAATATGATATTAGAATCCCCAGAATATGTTAGTGTGTGTGCTTTTTCCTATATGACTACATATTCTCATACGTGACATCTTTATGTTCGACGTGTTCTATACACTCTACATATGATTTATACGAACTTTACATGAATTTTCAACCGCAGAATTTTTGGAAAGCAATTAATAAAAAATGATTTATACTTTTAATATGTTTACCATACTTTATTGCATCATATTTCACATACGATTTCATATCTAGAAATTATTTAAACAACCTGTGGATATGTGAAATGAAATTAGTAGCTGGCCATCAATAATAAATCAAAAGTGGGGTCCCGAACTATATGACGTCGCAGTCATGTGAATGTGAAGTACACAATAAATTAATTAACCGTCAATTGTTAATTAAAACGAGCGATAATTATGGGGTGACAACAAATATGACAAAAGTTTAAATGAAGTAGAGGGTAATTAATTACACACCTACCTCCCGTACCTGCTCCAGTTTCTAAGTTTAGATAATTACAAACTCTATCTAAGACGGTATTGGGATATTGTATTTAAACAAAGTTAGAATACGGAATATTAGCTAGCGAGAAATGTGGGGGATTATTACAGAACAAGCTAGCATCTTACATTCACTATGTAGTATACGACTTCCCTTTTCTTAATTAATTCAACAAATTGGACTATTGGAGCAATAATTTTGAAGATTGGGTTACTTATACAAGTACATACAATACGTGGAAACGATTGGTTATTGACGAACACTATTTCTGTATGCTTTTGTATAATTAAAATCTTTCTTTGTGTAAGAGGTAGGATTACATTTGCTTTTTTTTTTACTATTTCTCGTCAAAATACATACAAAATTAAAATGTTACTAGTGGAATGTACTGGAGCATATCCTCTGTATAAAAACTGCCTTAACACTACCTTCGTGCACATTGTTTTTAGAAATCGTAATTGAAATACAAAGAGTTAAAATGAAATCGCTGTGCTAAACGTCCCGACAAAGGAACCACAGACTGGTCCCGACTTCAATTATATAACATCTCAATTGTGACGACAGAAATGGTCGGAATGAGACTTTTATGTCATAACCAGATTGTACAACCCTTCTTCATTGACTTTTTGATGTTCTATGACTGGATATCTCTAAATATAACAAGAATAACTTATTTTAATTATTGAAAATACTTGGTTTTAAGTTTCACAATTATTTTATTTTGATAACCAGTTTCGCTACAACATTAGCATCATCAGATCTTCCTTAACGTATAATTATAAATATATAAATATGTCTAAATTGTATTAAATAAATATAAACGAAATGTCAATATGTCAATAAATGTTTTTACCTTCCGTCACCTTTAGGTATTTTTACGATGATATCTGTGTGTGTGTGTGTGTGTGTGTGTGTGTGTGTGTGTGTGTGTGTGTGTGTGTGTGTGTGTGTGTGTGTGTGTGTGTGTGTGTGTGTGTGTGTGTGTGTGTGTGTGTGTGTGTGTGTGTGTGTGTGTGTGTGTGTGTGTGTGTGTGTGTGTGTGTGTGTGTGTGTGTGTGTGTGTGTGTGTGTGTGTGTGTGTGTGTGTGTGTGTGTGTGTGTGTGTGTGTGTGTGTGTGTGTGTGTGTGTGTGTGTGTGTGTGTGTGTGTGTGTGTGTGTGTGTGTGTGTGTGTGTGTGTGTGTGTGTGTGTGTGTGTGTGTGTGTGTGTGTGTGTGTGTGTGTGTGTGTGTGTGTGTGTGTGTGTGTGTGTGTGTGTGTGTGTGTGTGTGTGTGTGTGTGTGTGTGTGTGTGTGTGTGTGTGTGTGTGTGTGTGTGTGTGTGTGTGTGTGTGTGTGTGTGTGTGTGTGTGTGTGTGTGTGTGTGTGTGTGTGTGTGTGTGTGTGTGTGTGTGTGTGTGTGTGTGTGTGTGTGTGTGTGTGTGTGTGTGTGTGTGTGTGTGTGTGTGTGTGTGTGTGTGTGTGTGTGTGTGTGTGTGTGTGTGTGTGTGTGTGTGTGTGTGTGTGTGTGTGTGTGTGTGTGTGTGTGTGTGTGTGTGTGTGTGTGTGTGTGTGTGTGTGTGTGTGTGTGTGTGTGTGTGTGTGTGTGTGTGTGTGTGTGTGTGTGTGTGTGTGTGTGTGTGTGTGTGTGTGTGTGTGTGTGTGTGTGTGTGTGTGTGTGTGTGTGTGTGTGTGTGTGTGTGTGTGTGTGTGTGTGTGTGTGTGTGTGTGTGTGTGTGTGTGTGTGTGTGTGTGTGTGTGTGTGTGTGTGTGTGTGTGTGTGTGTGTGTGTGTGTGTGTGTGTGTGTGTGTGTGTGTGTGTGTGTGTGTGTGTGTGTGTGTGTGTGTGTGTGTGTGTGTGTGTGTGTGTGTGTGTGTGTGTGTGTGTGTGTGTGTGTGTGTGTGTGTGTGTGTGTGTGTGTGTGTGTGTGTGTGTGTGTGTGTGTGTGTGTGTGTGTGTGTGTGTGTGTGTGTGTGTGTGTGTGTGTGTGTGTGTGTGTGTGTGTGTGTGTGTGTGTGTGTGTGTGTGTGTGTGTGTGTGTGTGTGTGTGTGTGTGTGTGTGTGTGTGTGTGTGTGTGTGTGTGTGTGTGTGTGTGTGTGTGTGTGTGTGTGTGTGTGTGTGTGTGTGTGTGTGTGTGTGTGTGTGTGTGTGTGTGTGTGTGTGTGTGTGTGTGTGTGTGTGTGTGTGTGTGTGTGTGTGTGTGTGTGTGTGTGTGTGTGTGTGTGTGTGTGTGTGTGTGTGTGTGTGTGTGTGTGTGTGTGTGTGTGTGTGTGTGTGTGTGTGTGTGTGTGTGTGTGTGTGTGTGTGTGTGTGTGTGTGTGTGTGTGTGTGTGTGTGTGTGTGTGTGTGTGTGTGTGTGTGTGTGTGTGTGTGTGTGTGTGTGTGTGTGTGTGTGTGTGTGTGTGTGTGTGTGTGTGTGTGTGTGTGTGTGTGTGTGTGTGTGTGTGTGTGTGTGTGTGTGTGTGTGTGTGTGTGTGTGTGTGTGTGTGTGTGTGTGTGTGTGTGTGTGTGTGTGTGTGTGTGTGTGTGTGTGTGTGTGTGTGTGTGTGTGTGTGTGTGTGTGTGTGTGTGTGTGTGTGTGTGTGTGTGTGTGTGTGTGTGTGTGTGTGTGTGTGTGTGTGTGTGTGTGTGTGTGTGTGTGTGTGTGTGTGTGTGTGTGGGGGTGTGTGGGTGTGTGGGTGTGTGGGTGTGGGTGTGGGTGTGGGTGTGGGTGTGGGTGTGTGCGCGCGCGCGTGTGCGTGCGCGTGCGTGGGCGTGGGCGTGGGCGTGGGCGTGGGCGTGCGCGTGTGCGTGTGCGTGTGCATGTGCATGTGCATGTGCGTGTGCGCATGTGCGTGCGCGGGCGCGCTTGGGTGCGTGCGTGTGCGTGTGCGTGTGCGTGTGCGTGTGCGTGTGCGTGTGCGTGTGCGTGTGCGTGTGCGTGTGCGTGTGCGTGTGCGTGTGCGTGTGCGTGTGCGTGTGCGTGTGCGTGTGCGTGCGTGCGTGCGTGCGTGTGTGTGTGTGTGTCCGTGTGTATGTAACAAAATTTTCGTCTGCGATAACTCTAATACTACAATTCCAAAAATTATAATTCTTTCGTATTCCTCTTCGTTGCATCCATATGGAGAGCTGATTAGATTTTGGTTATAATTGGTCAACCGGAAGTGCTCTCATTTGAAGATTTTAACAGTTTTTCTTGAAAAAACAATGTTAAATATCATTTTTTCACATTTAATGTTATTATAAATATTAAGAACATTGTATTCTCTATTCGATTTGACTGCATTTTGTACTTCATATTAAATGGATATAGAGTTATAAAATTATAAAGAAATTAAACTTCATAAATTAGCCAGCTATGCCAGAAACAGATACTATATTAAGAAAATTCTGATTGAAAGATGTCAGTGTCAAGTGCAATTGACATATTCGTAGTATATTTGTATTAGGATCATTTTGCTCGAAATTATCTGTATGGAATTAATATAAAATACATACAACTGTGGCAAGGTAATGTACATACAAGAAATTTAGAATCTTTTGCAAGGAACTTTCTATATGGATTTTATAGAAAATACATACGCATTTACGAAAATTCTACCGGTAGATACCGCATCTACCGACTGTGCTCGAAAGCATGAGTGGTAAAATGTTAGCGTGTTCGAAAATTGTTCAATATCTACCAGATCCATCTACCGGATTCATGAAGAATCTAATCTCAAAAAAAGGTAGTGATGCAAAGCGGAGCGCGCGCGGTGAAAGTGGAAATGTGTTCAAAGTAGGGCTCTGCTCAGTTTGTTAACTACGTCAAATTTCTAACCTGTTTTAAATTTTCAGATTTTTTCATAGGTTATGGATCTACCCTGTTTACCAGTTGCGTTCTTAAAATATCGATTCCGGTAGCTATAACCTGATAAAAAGCTGTTTACTGGTAACTGTTCGCCGGAAGAATTTTCGTAAATACGTCATATAACTGACGGAAGGTAATGTGCTGGCCATATCAGATTTTAGGTAATGTGCTGGCCATATCAGATTTTTTAAAATAATTTTAGTTTTTAATTTTTTGAAAATTATTTTAAAAAAATTACAAAGTTCAAAAATATTAATATAAACAAATAAATTATCACACAAATTTTATAATGTTTCTAGAAACTTCATTAATGGTGAATTATTAAGACTTGTCTGTTCATTTAGAATATTTTTGTTATTCTTTATTGCTTTACCAATTTCTATAGCTTCTAAAAAATCTAATCTTGGTCCTTTAGTTTCTATATGTAATATTTCGGGATTAAAACTGCTAGTATGATTTTCTTCTATTAAATGATTGGAAAATGTTGAGTCAGACTTTTTGTTCAAATATGATTTTTTTGTGTTCATTTACCCTGACTCAACATTTTCCAATCATTTAATGGAAGAAAATCATACTAGCAGTTTTAATCCCGAAATATTACATATAGAAACTAAAGGACCAAGATTAGATTTTTTAGAAGCTATAGAAATTGGTAAAGCAATAAAGAATAACGAAAATATTCTAAATGAACAGACAAGTCTTAATAATTCACCATTAATGAAGGTTTTAGAAACATTATAAAATTTGTGTGATAATTTATTTGTTTATATTAATATTTTTGAACTTTGTATTTTTTTTTTAAATAATTTTTTTTAAATAATTTTTCAAAATCAAAATACAAAAATTATTTTAAAAAACATTTATTGACATATTGACATTTCGTTTATATTTATTTAATATAATTTAGACATATTTATATATTTATAATTATACGTTAAGGAAGAACTGATGATGCTAATGTTGTAGCGTAAATAGTTATCAAAATAAAATAATTGTGAAACTTAAAACCAAGTATTTTCAATAATTAAAATGAATAATAAGTTTCACCATGTAAGAGCTGACACAATTAAAGAAAGAATAACTTAACCTAAGGCATAAAAGTTACCCTTGAAAAACTCTGGCCGAGTTTTTGCGTTAGGTTAGGTTATTCTTGTTATATTTACACAAAAGCCACGCTTAGAAAACCATTTCTGTCATCAAATGTGAGACGCTGGGCACAGCCTTAATAAAATACAAAGTATGTGTATGTCATGACGTCCCATTATCCATTTTGGGTGCACCAATTTGCTTCTCCTCGCAGATTCTGTAATTACGATAGGTATTATCTGTGTACTAGAATCTCGTCATTTTTTGATATACTACTACTAAATTATCATTAAAATAAGAGAATATGTTATTACTATACTGTACCTAATTTAAGAATAAAGTGTAGGATGGTATAGGGACAACATTTCATAGTAAACGCGAGACAGTTTTAAACTGTCTCAGTCTCAATATTATGTAATTAATGTAGCTGTTTTTCTGAATTTCTGTACAATAAATCAGGCTAGCTAAATTGAATATAAGTGAGTTAAATAATTTTAATATAAATATAATTTTAAATAACATAATATAACGTAAAAAATAATGTAAATGCAAAAACTGTCAAAAACATTTTATTGTTCATGCAATTTTGCATGTCTGATGAAAATGGTCCTCAAATAGATGATATTGAAGATTTTTTACCTCCAAATGATGTGTCCAAATGTTTCAATTATTATGATATTATTTTATTGAAATAAAACAGTTTTATATTTAACTTTAAATTGTTGCTGCGTAAACCTCTTTCGTCAAGTTCCTACAACCACTGCAATCTTTTACCAGATGCAGTATATATGATTTTATAAAAGATAGAGAAACTTAGAAAATTACTCTTATGCTTAAAATAAGTAATTATAAGAGAAAAAGTAGGTGAACATTCACAGTGTCAATCAAAATATGTAGCAAAATAGTTTAACTTGTCAAATCTAATTGCCAATTTCCCATTCAAAATTTTGCTATTTTTTGGAAAAAATAGATATTAATGTTATGTGTTAAAAGTGACATTTTATTTTGTGAGAATGAAGTTTGGAAAACGACGAGAACAAAATAAAATCACTCTTTTATCACGTATATCATACATTATTTTTTCTACACACTCCTCTTTCATTTAAATATGTATTTCTAGAAAAAAATTAACATATGTCAAAAAAGTCGATTTGTTGTTCTACTCGTCATTTCCTAGGCAACTAATTCGTTTTTAACACAAGTGTTAAAATAACAATGGTCTGTCATGTTTTAACACTGGTGCCGTAGTAGATTTGTAGAAAATCGTTATTTATGATATGTGTTAAAGGTAACATTTTATTTTGTAAGTAGGAAGTTTAGAACACGATGTGAAGCGGAGTGCTACAAATCTTCGAACAAAATAAAATCACTTTTAACACGTACATATGTATATCATACACTATTTTTTCTACAAAAAATATTTTTTCATTTAAATTTATATTTCTAATATTTTTTTGGCATATACCAAAAATGTCAATTTGTTGTTCCATTCATCATTACCAAGGTAAGTAAATCGCTTTTAATACTAGTGTTAAAAGTAACAACGCATGGTCTGTCACAAAAAAAAATATTATACATATTGTTACTCAAAGTTTCTTTTTAGTAATTATATGGTTATTTGTTTCATCTTATGCCTTGGCCACACTCATAAAAAATCAATTAACTTTACTGCCCTGTTATACAAAATAACTATTAGACCGATTTATAAATTATCTGTCAAAATGTAATAATAGTACACACAGTTTGTAATTTAGATTATCGCTCATTGTCAAGTAATACTTGCTTCATTTCTGAAATTTCTTCTTACCACATTTTTTTTGTTTTCTTTGAAAAAGTATAAAATCTTATTATTCTGTTTTTATTAATTATGAATTTACAAGTAGGTACCCCTTATGTGCAAATTTATTAAATGACAGTATAGTTTTAATCCGAACTAAGTCAAAACTTCAAAGTTATTTTGAGCATTTAGAATTGTATAAAATTCACAACTTTAAGTACTTATTCATAGAGTCATCCCACATTTTTAGTTTTATTATTTTACTGAAAGACTACCGGTTGCAGAATATGTAGAATATGTAAATTTGTTTGTTTTCAAGTTTACATGTGTTTCGAAGTGCGAGAAGACACAATTTTTTTTTTGTAGTGCAATTTTGATACAAGTAATTAACCGTGGAATTAGCTTCAGCTTTTGAAAAAGCAATTTCTAATTATGCAAATATCAAAAGTCGAATTTACTTTGGTTAACGAATTTTGAGTTTAGAATAATTTGACGTCTCTGACCTTACCTACGTTTGTGACGTATATTAAATATCTGTATTAGATGGGTGACGACCCCATTATGATTTCATTATTGAAATTTGCAAATAAAAGATGAGCATACCGAGCAATGAGTAATAAATAAACCCTCATGATATATTTATTTAACCATTTAAATATGTACAATCTTTTTCTGTTTTTATCGGTGATATTTTCAAAATATTTAATTAAACTTGAAATTGTCCCATTTTATGTATACTTTTTCGTTCTATTATTTCCTGAAAAGTTCGAATGGCGGCATCAGCGTTCCAGTTGAGTGAGATAAAACTTTTATTTTTTCATCGATCGATTTTTTGGCTCAAAATACAAATGATTCTTGTCGACTGCGTTGTTATTGTTTTATAAAATCGTAAACCTCTTTCCGTGAAAAATAAAGCCGTAATTGGACGCAATAGTGTTGGTATAAGAAGAGTGAACCGTGCGATGCCCTCGAGGTTTACAGTTGACAAACGAGTGGAATATTGGAAAGCGATTGAGCAGTGATTCATCATTTCCTCCTGCGTTATATTGAAATCTGCTCAAGTTAAAATCAATTTCACACTAACTATGGAGTTATGCTCTCCAACTAACACAAGACGATACTAACTAGGAGAGTTCAGAAACCGTGCAAATCAAAAGGAAATAATATGATAATTGTGAACAAAGAAAATATTAACATTAGTTGTAAAGTTGCAGGTAGAAGTTAAAAGACCAAATTTCCAAAACGATTTATAACTATCTGAATTTGAATCCAGTTTAATTTAATTATTTATTAAGCTATTAGAAAATGGATCTCATCGCCCAAAAAGGGTAGTTTAGTAACTTAATAAATAAATTATAACGAGTATAAAGGATGATCACGCTAGAAGGAACCAAATAACCAATAACCTTTATTTTCTGGAGTATTCGATGGTAACTTTTAAAAATTTAAATAGAATTTTAAATTTTTGAAAAGCGCATAAGTAGTACCTGTATATTATATTGAATTATGAAAATATAAAACGGTATACGTTTATTGCTGAAATAAAGCGTTTGAGATTTTGTTTTTTGTTCAGGGATGATTGTATCTTTTACGATAAAGTCATTTATTAGGATTTTCAAATAAGAAAACGCTAACTAGCTGCGAATATTAGAACTACAAACAGAGGTACACATTTGACATTTAAATGAAACTACAACTATATGACTACAAAAATTCTATTATACATATGTGAATTGTAAATAATAAATACTAATAAATGAGAAAATAACACGAAAGCTAAAAAAAACACAATTGGCAGCAATGCTATGTCAACAAAAAGTGTACCATTGTTTAATGCGATCAGAGTATTACCGTCATTTTATTATCTTATACTTAGTTACTTAATCCGTTAGCTAGCCCCTTTGATTTATATTTTCCCATCTTTTTAAGCAAGCTCACATTTTTAAATTTTGTCCGAGTGTTTTTTTTTTCGTTTTTCCATTTCACCCTCCACTTGTTTCTGTTCTGCGCCAGGTTCTCCCAATCCATATCCTTTATTTCAGCTACTGTCCTTCTGCTATGTCTTTCTTGTTTTTCTCACCTCTACTTTCCTGGTGCTCTTGCTTCATAATGGTCTTCTTGTTGTCCTGTTCTTCTCCCACTCCCAACCTCATGAAACAACCTAACCACCTCCAACTGTGCATCTTCTGTCAAATCTTCAACCACAGTTTATGTTGAGTACTTCCCTAAATTTTTCATTCCGTATTCTGTCTCTTCTTGTGTTTTCTTCGATACACCATAGAATCCTAATCTCCATAGCTGTTAATTTGTGCTTTTTTGTGATGGTCCACGTTTTACTCTTAAATCATTAATCAGATTTTATTTTGCACGGTTTGTAGTTTTATAAAATTGCTCATTTGTAGTGAAGTTGTGGAATTGAAACAAAACTATAAATATACATGTCAGAATAATTCCATTGCAGTAATTATTTGTAATTTTCGTCGTGACAAAAACTTTCTATTTATAAACCAAAACACAATAAATATTAATTAAATATTTACGAATTCTCTTTTTATACCACATTAGTAACAAAACTATACTGTATTTATATAGTGTCCCAGGACGAGCTATCTTTATCTCAATATTATTGTACGAAATTTGGTATCTGGGGCTTTTCCGACATGCCCGTTTCAACTAAAATATATTCAAAGTAGGAGTACTTCCGGATTAACTGGAAGTAGGAACTAACTTTCTTATTTTAAATGGAATGCTATATATTTTTACTGTTTTATTACACATGAAACAGTAAAAACATTCTATATACGCATGATCAACCACTTCCGGCGTAAATAAACTATTTTGATTTTTCCGTGAGTGGAATCGAATTTCTATAATCTGTAAAAACAGTTTACATTAATATAAATTAATAATCAAAACGTTTTGAAAAATGTTATTCTATTTTCTCCGATTATCTTAAAAAAATTTGGTTACTTTTCCAGTGCCACCTGTATAATATTTGACACTTTGAACTACTTCTGTTTGATGATAGTGTGCTTTGTGTGTATCACGGAAGTTTTTTATTTTTGTGAAATGTCACGATTTCGAAACGCAAACACAATACGAAAGAAACAGTTACCTTTAAAATATATCTGATCATCAAATGCGGTTGGTAGCCATTCTCCCGACAACAATTAATTGTTAGAATATCGTGAAGTGTAAAATGCGTATTCATTCAAAATAAATTGTGCAATTTATTGCACGGTAAATTGTACGATTTATTGTGAAGTGTAATACAGGCTGAAGCAATATTTATAAAATTTCTAATTCAATTTTACAGGTTACGAAATGTGCGAAATAAAACCTGATTAGTGATTTAGATGTAGAATTTTATTATCTACAGCAGTGTTTTCCAAATTTTTATTCTAGTGACCCCCTTCAGGCTTCAAAAATTCTTCGCGCCCCTCTACCTCTCAGCCTCCAGTAGTTTGAATACGAAATAACTAATTAATTTCCTCTCGCACTCCCTTGTAAAATTGGATGAACCTCTTAGGGAGCGCGTCCACAGTTTGGGAAACACTGATTTACAAGTTTTATTTGAAATATGTTTACCTAAAATTAACTAGGAAGTTCTGCGCAACGACTGATTGTCCACGTTGAACGCGTATGGCCCGGTTTTTAACAAGTTGTATACTATACTAAAAATATTTAAGCAGAAGACACACGTCATCAACCTGAAAAAACTTTATAGAATGAAATATAACTTATACAATTGTATAAAATTATTTGAAATAATTGTAGTTGATTGTCGTACCATAACGGAAGCACTACCTGAGAATGTTTACATTGAATTTAAAATCGATCAAATATCGATACTGTTCCTGTCACTTGATTGTTAAGTGATTGTTTCATCTCATCCAGGCACGAGTGACATGAACTAATATAAATAATTGCAAATATCAAAGTAGTTATACCCCGATTTTTCTCACTTGAGCCACACGTCATTGATTTCTGAACCACAAAATAACAAGTGCAGTAAAATTATTGAAAGATGTCCGATCAAGATCATCTATATCATAAACGAATTAACAAATTGGCATATATTTATCTCTCTCACAAGAAGCGAGTGCGATAAAGATGGATATAACACGCTTTACTTTCAAAAATTTATATTGTTTCGACCAAGTTAGGACATTCCATTTTCAAACGATGCTCGTTGTTGACAATACTTTCGCTGTAACGTAAGTTTATTTATTAATTCAGATATATTACCTTGATTAATAGCCGCACGAATAATATTATTTTCTGTCAGTATCACTGACACTGACACTGTGCCAGTATCTTATTTTTCACATATTTGGTTTTACATTTGCTAATAAACTTACTAGTTGACTTAGTTTTGAATTTTGAATACTTAATACTTCAACATATATTTTTATAATAATAAAATAACAGTAGTATCTTAAGTACCCTAATAAGAACTAAGTGAACGACATTGTAGATGACCTTTGTCGGACATCTTTTAATAATTTTAATGTAATTGTATATATATATATATATATATCTTTCTCTTACTTATGGTTTCTACCATTCTATCTTTGGTACGTATGTCTAATAGCTTCGTTTTTTTTTCTTACAAAAGATAAAGATAGAAATTTGAATATGACATTCGATTCGACCGCAGTGGTACTAATAATTTTTGCATGCTCGTTCGCAACCCAAATTCAGGCGAAATTAGTGAAGTTACGTTTATGGCTCACTCTGTTCACGTTAAGTGTCGCGAAATTCGAGAAGTATGAATAACATTTGGACACAAAAAATTGTGAAATATGCCAAATATAGGTTTGACATTTTAAATATTTGTTAATGTCAATGTTATTTTTATATTTATGGGCGATATTTACTCTTTCGTAATGATTTTCGTTTTCAGATAAATAGGAATAATCGTAAAATGCAGTAGTAGTTTATGAATGAAATAATTCAGTTTAAAATTTACAAATTTTGGTTAAATTTTGAAAAATTTTGGATTACAAACACATGGATTTCAAGAGACAAATGGGCTATATGACCATATATTTTTTCTGCCATTTTATGATTCTTTACAAAAAATAAAAGTACCTACCCGTATTTTTTAAAATTGCTTTTAATTGTTGTTAATTTCGGACAAAAACAATAATAAAGTTTTGGAGAGGGGATATGTGACGTCACGTAGGAGAATTAGAAATCATTCGATAAACATAATCAATCATAGAATAATCTACATTTGGCAAATTACTGGAATCTATTTTTAAGAACTCAGGTTCTGTTTTTAAAGTGATGTATGTAAACCAGGGACTCGAACCGAAAAATTTTGAGGTTCGGTTACGGTTAACGGTTTTTATATTAATAAAAATTCGGTTTCGGTTACGGTTTTTTTGAAAATATTATATCGGTTTTCGTTTCGGTTAAAAAACAAATAAATTTCGTTTTCGTTACGGTTTCGGATTAAATGAAAAATTAGCTTTGTTTTATTTTTTGCAACATGAAATACATTTAGTACCTATTTCGTAATGTAATAACATTTTAATTCCACGTTTTACTAACAACTAGTACTAATACATATATTCGGCTTGTTCGGAATTCAAAATTCGAAAAGAATCTGTAAGTAATTAATTCTTAACAAAAATTAAATACGTTTCGTAAACTATTAATATTTTAATTTTAAGTTATAATAATAATTCTATTCCAATAGTAATGATGTATGTAAACAGCCTTCGTAAACCATATGACTCATATGGTTTGGAGGTCAATGACATATGATGAAGTGTCAATGTAATATGATATGACATTGACACTTCAATGCAAACCAAATTAACACCAAAATAAAAATGTGTAATATCAAAAATTCGGTTCATTAAATTCCCACTTTTAGCTTTATAAACTGCTCTCTCATTCTCCTACGTCACGTCAGAGATGTGGTGCAGTTACATAATTTTTAATTTCAAATATTAATTTCGGTGAAATATATAGTTTTGTCATTATTATTGGTAGCCACAATGGTTCATTTTTAATTTTTATACTGTATTTCCTTCAATTGTAAATATCTAAATATTAAGAAAAATTTATTCTAATTCTAACTATGTAACAAATAATCAGCTCTGTAGACCGTTAGAAAGTCGGTTAAAATGTTTATTAAAAAGCTAAATCAGATATACAAATAGGCAGACAGACGGACAGACAGACAGACAACGCAAGTTAAATAAATGGTTGACAAAAATGTGATTAGTGATTATGATAAATAACTAAAGGTGTATAAATGCGTACACAACTCGGTACTACACAATGAAAGTAAAATATATACTGTTAATAATAGTTATATTATTTTGGAAAATGAAATGGTCAATACATTCGTATTTTATAATCGTAACCATAGCTAGTCTATGACGTATTATATGACATAATTCCCCTGTACACAAAACTGTTTGAGATCTGCTGGTAATCACGTTCTCATGACTACGAGTACCATAGACCACGGGGCCACTACGTCACGGCAGCCATTTTCTTTGCGGTAGGTCATGGTTAAGTTTCCAAACAGAAGTTTCGTTCCATGCAAGTGCAATAGGAGAACTGCTTCGTGTTCTTATTTTTCCTAGTTTTGTGTTCAGAGGACAGAGGACCCTTATCAATAGTGGAAAGACTTTCAAAATAATAATTAGTTTTGTAACTGTCAATATTATACATCCAGAACCTCCTGTGACCGGTTTGAGCGGAACGTGTTTTGAGGTTAGTTTATAATAATGCTATTTTATTCAAATATATAACAATAATAACATTAGCAGGTTATTAATGTAAAAAATATACAATGGTTATGTGTTTCGCACCTGATTGCAAACATTATTCCGAGAGAGGAGAATGCAAACAATTTTTTAGATTTCCTAAAAAGCCTCAAGAAAAGCAAAGGTGGATTGTCCTGTTAAGGCTATTCTGATTATATGCTTCTGTGATCCAGCCATGTCGTCATACTAACAAACTTTGCCTGGCAACAATGCTCACAACGTTTTTCTTTTCTAAAATGCAAGCACATGAATTGTAAAAAGCTTATAGGTATTTGGTTTGAGGTTACTTGTTACCTTGCTGTACGCTAGCGCATAACTTGGTGAAATAAATTAAACACTACCCAACTAACGGTTAAAAGTCTTTAGGATTTCATCACAAATGACAAAAATGTGTTACTACTCTCTACTAATTGCAAAATTGTACAATTTTTCAACTGCTTATGTTAAGCAATAGGGACATAGCACATGGAAACTTATTGTTTGGAAACCGAGCTCCTGACCTACCACAAAACAAGATGGCGTATGACGTCATTGGCCCCGTAGTCTATTTGATTCATATGAACATCAAACTATGACGTGAGGTTCAAGTTAGAAAACTCGGTGTATATGTATTATTGTTTTGTAAATATATATATATATATACAGAGTGTCCCATTTAAGGTACGAATGCATTGGGATCTCGAGAACCGTAAGAGCTACGAGGTTGGTTAAATTAGACAAAAGTTGCCCCATTAGGAGGCCATTTTAATGGTATTTTGTTATTTGCGAAAAAAATGCATAGGTCACTAGATATAGGCAAAAATGTAAATTTTGCAGTTTTTTATTTTTGCAAATAACTTCGAAGTGTGAAGTTATACTGGATTTTGGTTTGCACATCTTTAGGGCACTTTTTTATGTTCTTTCGACTGGCGATGCTCAATTTTTTTTATCAATGTTGGTTTTCGAGGATTGATGTCAAAGTTTTAATTTTTATATGGACGCCATATTGGAAAGTTACCCCATTGAAAAGATAATTTTTTTAGCTTTACAATGATATAAAATAGTAATAATTTATTTTTATAATTAACAGAGAAATTAACAAAAAATGTTATTAATACTAAAATTTAATTGAAAAAAGTAAATCGAAGGCTGCTGTTTAAGAAAATAACTATTTAAAAAACAAATAATGTTAAAAATACAAAAATAATTTACAAAAACTTTACAATAAATTTTCTATTAACCCACCATTTCGCACTTCTGCGCCCTTCGTTCTGTTCCTTCTAAAACTTTTCTCAGCATTCTTGGCTTACTTTGATTTATAATTCTTACTGTGGCATTTCTTAATTCATTTTCATTCTGATATTCCCGAATAAAAGTTTATTTTTTAAGTATCCCCATAAAAAAATCTGAAGGTGTTAAATCTGGAGATCTAGCAGGCCACTTGATTTCGCTGTTAGTCCCTATCCATTGTTCTCCAAATCTAATATTGTACTGTAAATTTTAGTATTAATAACATTTTTTGTTAATTTCTCTGTTAATTATAAAAATAAATTATTACTATTTTATATCATTGTAAAGCTAAAATAATTATCTTTTCAATGGGGTAACTTTCCAATATGGCGTCCATATAAAAATTAAAACTTTGACATCAATCCTCGAAAACCAACATTGATAAAAAAATTGAGCATCGCCAGTCGAAAGAACATAAAAAAGTGCTCTAAAGATGTGCAAACCAAAATCCAGTATAATTTCACACTACGAAGTTATTTGCAAAAATAAAAAACTGCAAAATTTACATTTTCGCCTATATCTAGTGACCTATGCATTTTTTCGCAAATAACAAAATACCATTAAAATGGCCTCCTAATGGGGCAACTTTTGTCTAATTTAATCAACCTCGTAGCTCTTACAGTTCTCGAGATCCCAATGCATTCGTACCTTAAATGGGACACTCTATATATATATATATATATATATATATATATATATATATATATATATATATATATATATATATATATATATATATATAGAACTGTTAATAAAATATATTAATATGTAACCCTATCCGAAGAAACTGCTGTAATTAAACCACACTAACTATAGTAGACAGGATAGAGAAGAGATCTCTAAAATGGTTCGGTCACTTAATGAAGATGGAGGAAAATCGCTGGCCAAAGCATATATTCCAGTGGGTACCACCAGGAAAGAAGAACATAGGACGACCAATTTTGGAACGAGGGGGTGAGAGAAACGATTAGACAACGGAATCTGAAAGAAGATCTTGTATGACTGGGAAGCTTGACGTTAGGAATTGGGAAGGCAGCATCTAGCTTATTGTATTGACTACGATGAAATATATTGAGTACATACATCTCCGTATTTTAAATTGGACGTAATTAAATCCAAACATAAAATTATTTTCAAATTTATGTATGTTTAATATCATTAATAATAAAAATATATGGAATCCAGCCAGTCTAAGGGTTTACGTCATAAATATAATATCACTAGAAACAATGACGTCATGTGATATTAAGTTTACATGAGCATATAAACCGGATTGAAATATGATCTGTGGGTTGCTTCCATAAATACAAATCATGGTTACAGAAAGAAATAAGTTATTATACATCGATTGCGATCACTTGAGCTTCATGTCATTGATTTTATATTTATCTCTGTCTTACTTAAGGTTTCCTTCATTCTTTCTTCGATAGGTATGTCTAATAGCTTCATTTTTGTCTTTCTAATACATTTAGTGCCCTTCTGGCTCATCTTGTTTACGTTAATTTTCGCGAAATTTCATTTTAGACAAAAAATGTGACATACTTGAAATTTAGATTTGACATCTTAGATATGTCGTGTCATTGTTATGTTTATAATTTATTGGTGATATTTACTTTTTCTTACAATGATTTTCGTTCTTAGGTACGTATAATCTTAGAAATAATCGTAAATGGAGTAAATCACAAAAAAACATACAGGTTCAGAAATATAAACTATCCAAACAGCTGTTTCGTGTCGCTGGCCACGCCATCAGACAGATTTCCCGTTAAGTAGCGCTGGGTACGTTTTCTTACGTGTACAATGGAGTTCTATATATAACCGAAACATTTTGTCAGTTTAAAATATATTTGAAGAACCACTTGAAATATAAAATATATATGTTATCATAAGCTGTGGTTTCGAAAACGTCGACATGTCTTTCTTATACGTTTGCGCAGTAAATTCGCGCCAGTGTGAAGACTGTCACTACTTGTCTCTGTGTCAGTCGACGACAATTTGGAAAATATTTTGCGTTGATTTGGAAGAGCCTTAAGTTAATACGTAATTTATGTATATCTTTGCTTATATCTGTTTCTTGAACTCTGACGTATACTTTGTCAAGGACAGTATAAAGATTACCTTCGTGCGCTTTGTATGTAGTTGTCTACTAATAATTTATCGTAGATCTCATAAATATTATACAATTAAACATTTTACATTCAACAGCATGCATATTTCATAGATATTTTATTACGTTTTTCATTTTTGTTATCAATGGCACACATTTATGGGTTTGTCAACCTATTTTGAATACAAGTATTTTGTTTCTAGGTTATAATTGAACTAAACTTTTTATGTTATTTTCTTGAGAAATATATAATCAGATTCTGAATGAAATTCAATTGTACTTCTCTACACTACATTCGACAAACCGATGCTATCCATTTTTGTCGCCTTTCCTGTTCCCATGGATAATAAAGGAGGGAGTAAAATGAATGCCTGTTATATTTAGATTTGCACACACAACAAATTTGACGACTTTTACTAGGGTTTTCGTGTTCATATTTACGCGTGTTTATGAACTGTCATTTAAACAACCCAGCGCTAGTGTTTAAAAAATCCGCGAGTGGCGCGACGATTCGTACTTGGCTAGTCTATACTGTAGACGTAAATATAATACTTAGTAATATGAATGTTCAGAACTGCCAATAATAAAAATATAATCAAACGTCATTTTACAAAAATTAACAAAATTTTACTTAATAACAATATTTCCAAATGTAATTATTTCTATTAATGGTTTCAAATACATAATAATAGAAAAACCAATAAAATACCATTAATAAAATATATTTAAAAATATATAAAAAAATTCAAAAATCCCTAAATGATGACGTAAACCCTTTGCATTGCATTTTCTAAAATAAATTAGTACCGCACATAAACGTAGTAATAAGTGACGTGATTATCTAGTAATATTTATTGGTGACGTGCGCCTTCTGCCTATTCATTTCTAGTATATATATATTTACATATTTCTTATACGTAGATCATATCATAAATTCTTTATTAACATTTACTACACACAAAAATATGACTAAAAGTCATGATGATCTATTTATCTATCTATCATGTTTCATATGTTTCCAAATTTTCTACGTATATAAGAATGATGTAGGCATATTCATAGTATGTTCTCTGGGAAAGGTTAGGAAATAGCCATATACGTCGTGTCTCTGTGGAAACATCCAGCTGTGGAATGGAGAATCAATGGCCTTCCGTCGATATTACCTTAGTTTTATATTTATTGAAACGCCCGAGGGCAAAATTGGACATAAAATTTATTTATTTAATATTTTCGTATAGGATTGTTTCAGGCATTAAATTTGCAATAAATTTTACATCAAATACTCACTATTAAGAAGCCGAAGAAAACGAATATCTAATGAGGTTATCGCACGTACGCACATATCTGCAACCTGTCACACATTTTCTGCAACTTCGAGCGTTTCGTGCAACTTTTGACTTGTGCAACAATTTTCCTGCAACTAGTTTTACATCTTGTTCTAAAACTTGTCACACGTATCTGCAACTATCAAGATACGCATGCGTTGTAAAGGGGCTTAGGGAGTTAAAATTCCTAAACTATTTGACATTTGTTTATAAACAGCTGGTAAACAGTACGAAATATTTAAAAATGGCTAGAGGAGCTGGAGTTGAAATAGAATCAGACGAACTTTTTCAAACTCTGATTGATCTCGTAAGAAAAGAAGAAGCTCTGTGGAATACAAGACATCCATATTTTAAATAACGTAGTAGCAGCTAATAATTTGTTGATCATTTCTGATATTATTCGTTTAAATACAAATAAATGATTCAAACTTTAAAAAATGACAACAAGAATTAAATATCATGTGTACCAACGTCAAGACTAAAAAAATTCTATATTTCTTGCAATTTTGCGTACGTTTAATAACATAGGTTGCAAGTTGTAGCAACTGTTGTCAAAACAGTTGCAGATACGTGCATACGTCTGATACCCCCTTGATAACGTAGGCTGCAAGTTGCAGCAACTGTTGTCAAAACAGTGGCAGATACGTGCATACGTCTGATACCCCCTTAAGGTTATTCCAAATTGAACACTATTATTCGCAATTAAATTTGCAAATATTCATATGGATGGAAAATTTAAGTTCCATTGAGAGCTTGTGGAGTATGACAAAATAGTATATTAAAGAACGTGTTTTATAAGCCATGTTTTTTTCGCATGCGTCAAAATTTAGAAAACGATCGTTAGCGACTTTTCTAATTGACAAGTGCGAAAGAAAGTCTTATAAAATGAGCTCTATATACTATTTTTTATATTTTGCGTCTTCTACAATAATATTTACTTACTCAATTTGTGATTATATTTGTAACCAATTGTGCATGTAAATAATCTTCCCTAAATAAAAAAAAATAGTAATAATTTCGACATTAGATTATTAAAATGAATTGTCAATTAACTAAAAATAAATTAGGTAAAAATGGGTTAAAGAAACGTCACCTAATACCAACCGTCTACAACAAAAAATTGCGTATCGAAATGAAGGTCATTACGATACGCATGAACGCAAAATATAAAAACAAAATTTTTAAGTGCTAGTTTAGGATCTACAACTTACAAGAAAATAATTATTTAAATATGGAACAAAAATTTTCTGTGAACAATTCATTCAATGCATTAGAGCTGTAGTTAGGTTCAGCAAAAGATAATACAACACATATGTATATCCAAATTCCTGAATTTGGCTAATTGTTTTAGATAAAATTTATTAATTAAAAATATGATCACAGCTCACGCATTAGCCTGCCTATTTGATTTTATTCGCAGATTTCGGTAATGACGACATACCTATCATTGGATGGTGTGTACCAGACGTTCTCACGGGCTCTCTATGCTATCGTGGAGAAAGTATTACAAGGATCACTTTCTGGTTTTTGAAAAATAGAAACAATTCAAGCTCTTTTTTACGTCTGTCAGAATCTAATGTGGGTCGTTCGACTAAGGTATTCTCTGAGGACTACCAATATTAAAAATTTATTAAAAATATTAGTGTTGATAGGTAAACAATAGGGAAAAAACAAAAAATTATATTATTAATTGATTGTTACAAAAGATATAAAGCATTTAAATTTTGCTGATGTACTAGATGACCTTCCAATGGGAGACCAGTTGAAATCCCTTCTCCATGTTCGAATGTGATAAGAGGCCGCATGAACCACTGATAGCACACAGCTGGTACTGTACAACTAGTACGTCACTATCACGTGACACAACAAAATCAAATTTTAAAAATTAATATCTCGCTTATTAAAAGGAATTTTTGACTCGGGTTTTCACATGTACTCTTAGATAAAATTGTTCTTTAAGAAAAATAAAAAAAATATGAGAGAATACCCTATTATAATTGACCATTTAAAAATTAGGGTAAACAAAAAGAAATATAGAATGATTTTGAATATATACTATTCAAAAGTATATTATATTATATTACAGATTTACTCATATTCTAGGAGTTCTGTTTGTTTAATAAACTCCAGGGTTTTCTTCAGATCTAAATCTTTAGCATATCCTGCTAGATCTTTTCTGCCCCCAGGATATTATATCTGCTGCTCATAAAGGTTTCACAGTGACATATAAGGCGCTGAGGGGTTTCTTCCTCTTCACCACACCCTCTGCATATTGGTTCTTGTGTTAGTCCCATCGTGGGCAGGTGTTTGTTTAGTAGACAGTGTCCTGTTAGGAGTCCTGTTATTAATCTAACGCCTTGTTTGCTCATTAGGAGTAAACGTTCCGTTCTTTTCTTGGTTGGGTGAATATATACTATTCAGAAGTATAGGGATATTAAAAATATATTCGTGTAAATATTGAAGTTATGGCTCGCTATCATAAAAAACACTTTTTGAGATATCCGTATTCACTTTTGAGTAATTTATTTGTAAAAATAGTGCTCCACTTTTTTTATTATTCACATTCACACGTACACACAAAACAAAACAGTTGAGTTATAGTATTGTTAGCATTATGTATAAAAATGCTGAGAGATATAAGATTACTGGTATGCCAAAAAATATATTACATGTTTTACAGTTCTTGTCGCCACATGTACATAAGTGAAATTTGTATAGGAATCACATAAAATCACATATCTAATGTATTAGTGAATAACCGCTTTTTTAAGGTCCCTAAAATCTGATTTTAACATGTCTACGATAAGGTTTCTGGCAAAAATACATTTCGTGTTTTATATTTCTCGTCGCCATATGTAAATAAGTGAAATGGGTATAAGGAATCAACTAAAAATCATATATCCAGTGTATAAGTGAATAATAAGGTCCCTAAAATCCGATTTTATATTTTACGATAAGGTTTGCGTGGGCATTTGCGTATATATATATATATATATATATATATATATATATATATATATATATATATATATATATATATATATATATGTGTGGTTATAGTAAGGACGATTTCTCAATAACTGTAATATTGATGGGTAGCGATTGGTAAACAAAACCTAATTTATTGTTCCAATAAATAGAAAAGTCTGTATACGAAATTATGGATTATATTTTATTATGTTTTTCATCGAAAATCTGTTAAGAGCTCCAAATTAAGTACCACTTCCGGTTTATCATATAAGTATAGTCAAAATCTAATATGTTGTTTTAAATTATACACGAGTTTTAATTACCAAATTTGATGTTTTTGATTAAGTTTTAATATATTTTTTCAAGAAAATCTGTTTATAGATTTCTGTGAAGTACTACTTCCGGTTTATCGATCTGAGCCAAAATCTAATATGTTGCTCCCCTTTATATAAAAGTGTTAAATACCAAATTTGGTAAGTTTTAGAATGTATGTTTTTTATAAATATCTGTTCAAAGCTTCATGTAAAGTATCACATCCGGTGTATCAATTTTAGCCAAAATCTAATATGTTGTTCGTCTTTCATATAAAAGACTTAAATACTGAATATAAAAAGTTTCTGAATATATCTTAACATATTTTTCACGAAAATCTGTTCAGAGCTTCAAGTAAACTATTACTTCCGGTTTATTAATTTTAGCCAAAATTTCCTTTGATATAAAAGTCTTAAATACTAAAATTGAAAAGTTTTGAATTATATTTTAATATAAGTTTTCATTATCAACTGTTAGGGGCTTCAAGTAAAGTATCACTTCCGGTTGTCCAATGTTATCCAAAATCTAATCAACTTTTTGTATGAATGTAGAAAGCTTAAATACGGAAAATAGATATTTTCGGAAGTTTATTATTGTGGACGATGAAATCATCACACACGCACGCACGCACGCAAGCACGCACGCAGGCACGCACGCACACAACCACACACACACGCACATACACGCGCACTCGCGCACGCACGCATTACGCGCGCCCCCGCGCTCACCCACACACACACGTCATAAAAATAGTAAAAACGCGTTGTAGGGACTCTAATTCGTGCTTAACACCATCGAATTTTTGGACCGATCACATTACCTCCCTTACCTTCGGTATGACGAGAGGTAATAATAAAAACGTGTTGTAGGGACCCTAATTCGTGCTTATTTACTGAAAACACCATCGAATTTTTGGACCGATAACATTACCTCCCTTACCTTCGGTATAACGGGTAATAGTAAAAACGTGTTGTAGGGACCCTAATTCGTGCTTATTTATTGAAAACACCATCGAATTTTTGGACCGATAACAGTACCTCCCTTACCTTCGGTATAACGGGAGGTAATAGTAAATACGTGTTGTAGGGACCCTAATAATTCGTGCTTATTTACTGAAAACTCACCATCGAATTTTTGGACCGATAACATTACCTCCCTTACCTTTGATATGACGGGAGGTAAAAACCAATTGAGAAATTATGTTTGTAATTAATATATAAATATCATTGTGAGAAATCAAAAGTAGTTTAAACAGGATATAGGTACATTTGTCTGGCCATAATGATTTAAAAAAAAATCTGATGTGGCCAATGTTTGAAATAGCAATTAGCTTTAAGTAAAGTATCACTTCGGGTTGATCGTTTGTAAACAAAATCTAATTTGATGTTCCAATAAATAGAAAAGCCTGTAATACCAAATTTTAGATTATATTTTATGTTTTTCCTCGAAATTTGTTAAGAGCTCCAAATTAAGTACCACTGCAGGTTTGTCATATAGGTATAGTCAAAATATGTTGTTGTTTCAAATTATAGACGAGTTTTAAATACCAAATTTGAAAAGTTTTGAATCATGTTTTAATATAAATTTTTCAAGAAAATCTGTTTATAGCTTCCTGTAAAGTAGTACTTCCAGTTTATCAATTTTAGGAAACATCTAGTATGTCATTCTCATTAATATAAAAGTCTTAAATACCAAATTTGAGAAGTTTTGGATTGTATCAATTTATTTTTCACGAAAATGTGTTCAGAGCTTCAAATAAAGTACCACTTCCTGTTTATCAATTTTAGCCAAAATCTAATGTGTTGCTTCCCTTTATATAAAAGTCTTAAATACTAAATTTGACAAGCTTTAGATTATATCATAATAGATTTTTCACGAATATCTGTTCAGAGCTTCAAGTAAAGTATCATTTCTGGTTTATTAATTTTAGCCAAAATCTAATATGTCGTTCCTCTTGATATAAAAGTCTTAAATACTAAAAAATAAGTTATGGATTATATTTTAATATAGTTTTTCATTAAAAACTGTTATAGGCTTCATGTAAAGTATTACTTCCGGTTATTCCAATTTTGCCCAAAATCTAATAAACTCTTTATATGAAATCGTCACAAGTGCTCGCGCACGCACTCACATACACACACACACACACACACACACACACACACACACACACACACACACAC
Source organism: Harpalus rubripes (assembly GCA_963082715.1). Lineage (NCBI taxonomy): Eukaryota > Metazoa > Arthropoda > Insecta > Coleoptera > Carabidae > Harpalus > Harpalus rubripes. The sequence continues at coordinate 42,992,882 of OY720456.1, read as the reverse complement.
ACACACACACACACACGCACACTCACAATGACACTCACTCACACACTCACAAACACGCGCACATTTTCGCGCGCACGCACACACACACACATCATAAAAATAGTAAAAACGTGTTGTGGGGACCCTAATTCGTGCTTATTCACTGAATACTCTCCATAGAATTTTTGGACCGATAACATTATCTCCCCTACCTACGGTATGACGGGAGGTAAAAATTCGGTAAATGAAATGTATATCTTTAGTGCCACTGGCCGACATGAAATTTTCCATAAAAATAATAAATAATTTAATCACGTAACTGATATTGAATAGCAAATAAATTTCTTGTTGTCCAGTGTATAGTGTCAACATTAATGTAGATATACTTCAAGACCCATGCCTTTAAATTGCGAATTTTGAAAAAATATATATAATTGCATATCAGCACATCACAATGTAAATACCCTTAAAAATTATCTTTGTTAACATCCTGTATGTATTAAATTCGTGATATAATTTTGCTGGTAATAGTGTATGTAATATGAGCAGAAAATAATTTTCAATGGTATGATGTACAAATTTTTTACACAAGTATTTATACGATACTTTATAAAATAAAGAGGGAATCCCATTTCCCTATTGTCAACTCTTCAGAAAGAGTACAAACTTATGAAAATTTTTGATCATTGACCGAATGAGAGTGTACAATTAAATGGATTTGGTGAGAGGTATTGGGCTGGACACAACAGATTTATATTTACAAATAACTTCCAAACATAAAAAAATAATTAATAAAGGATACTTATTATTTTCTTTAGAGCGACAATTTTTTATCATTATTAAATTACTAGTTATAAGATCAAAGTTTTATGGGCTCAGTAGTAGCTAATAATTGAAATGCGATTTTTTGCTTACCAACGATGTATAGTTTCTCTGTGTGTATTTGTTTTAAACAGAAAAAATACAGAAATAATTAAATTTAAAAAAAAATATATCATCACTGCATATTATCCATCGCTGGGTGTGTCAATCTGCTTTTGTACACAGATTAAATTGTTTGAGTAAAAACAGTGAAACAAATAAAGACTTCAATTAATTGTCATGACTTGTATATTTTTAATTTTATTTGTTACATTTTTATTAATATTTCAACAAATTCACCACTGAAATAATTATAAATTATAACTCTTAAATGGTCATTCTTTACCCCCACCAAATTAAAACTTTTAAAATTTCAAATGAATTTTTTAACACTAGTCAAGTTTTATTTGAATTTTCCCACTTATATTGTTTTTAGAAACTAATTACTCTACCAGACAGTTAAACAAATACTAAATTTAAGATTTTCACTCAACACCAATAAAAATATAGCAAATCGAATCAAATCGAAATGAAATGTAAAATGTTAGATGTATAGATATTGTTATCAAAATGACGATTAAATTTTTTTTTGTTTAAGCCTTATTGGTACAACTGGGCATTAGTGACCTATACATTTTTTCTGAAAACAAATAAACCGTTATATTGGCATCCTGATGGGGCAACTTTTATGCAATTTAACCAGCTTTGTATTTCTTACGGTTTCGAGCAGATCCCTTTGTTTGATACGTTGTCTTGGAAATCCTGTATAAATCCAAAGTGTCACAAGCATTACAGTAGGTATATGTAGTTTAAATGATATATTTTATGCTTGATATTTTAATGCTATTTACATATGACGGTGAAAAATACACAATAATACGAGTACATAATGCAAATACATATTTAAATAAATGAATACGTGCATCATTCTTGTTTCTTTACATATGAAATTAATGTTAAATGTTAACGCTGCTTGTCAACGTTAATTCACGCCGGACTGAACGAAGCGTTTACGTAGAAACGTGCGTTTTATAGTATAAACAGCCCTGATATTTTTCGTATACTGCTATGTACATATTTTATTAACAGTGAGTATAGTAAATAATGTTAAATATTAATGGGGTCTCGTGGTCGCGTGCCTGAGTGTCAGGTCGCGAACCGGGTTCGATCCCGACCGACGCCAAATATTTCCAATTTTAAATGGCACAAAATTGGCATCTGTTGTGCACTCTCTACGCCAGCAATGAGTGCCCATGAGGTGACGCCTGGTAAGCGCCGCACGGTACAAATATTTCAACATTACCGATATCTGTTTATAAAGCAGATTGGCACACTCAGCAAAGGGTAATAAACCCTGATGATCAGTGGCGTAACTAACGGGCCCGCAGAGCCCGCATTGCGGGCGGGCCCCCGGCTCCAAAGGGGCCCCAATTTACATAATTTATAATTGTGTTACTACTGCGAAATTTTGAATTTAATCATTTTTTTTGTAGCAACATAATTTAGTCTTTTATTTTTTAAATGTCATTTTCCAAAAATATTATTGGCTAAGGAGCCCCTTATCCGCTATATAAAATCAAGCTCTTTATTTTCCAACACATTTTGGCCGGTAGAATTTCGATTTCTTGGCAAATATTTTCCTGCGACTGATCCAGAGTTTTGTTTTAAAATAACCCCATAAAAAGAAGTTTGGGGCTGTCAAACCAAGACACCTGGCGGTCAATGTGTATTACCAAAATGTGGGATTAAATAAGGATAAGAGAATGATTTTCACAAAATTGCAATTATTTAGACTGTATGATACTGATCCATCTTGCAAATACCATATAATATCGCATCCAAGTTCTTTCATTTGGGACACCAAAAATGTAAATATATATATTAGGTTAGGTGGAAGAACAGCCTATGGCTGAACCTCGCCTTTGGTTATTGGAATCAATAAAGTATATTATTATTATTATTATTATTATTATATATATATATATATATATATATATATATATATATATATATATATATATATATATATATATATATATATATATATATATCATCATGGCATATTACCCATTGCTGGGTGTGCCAATCTGCTTTGTTCGCAGATATCGGTAATGATGATGCCATATTTGTGCCGTGCGGGCGTTTACCAGGCGTCACCTCACGGGCACTCATTGCTGGCGTGGAGAGTGCACCACAGGGGTTAATTTTTGCTATTTAAAATTGGAAATATTTGGCGTCGGTCGGGATCGAACCCGGTTCCCCAGATTCGCGACCAGACACTCAGGCACGCGGCCACGAGACCCCATACCAAAAATGTACGAATCAATTCCCTGTAACTTTCACCACTGTGTCACTAATTTCATTTTCAAAAAAAAAAAAATACGGGCCAATCACATTTTTATAGTAAATTCCACAACATACAATGACTTTTTTGGGATGTAAAAGTGCCTAATCTTGGATTTTCAGGTCTCTAATATTGGTTATTTTGTTTATATCAACTCAGATGAAAGTGAGCCGTCACAATTTCCACAAGTTCTTGTGGCATGTAGTTCTTCATGATAAACGCTACAATTATAAACGGGCTCCAAAAACTTTTTGCGGGCGGGCCCCCGAACTCTGCCACTGCTGATGATATATAACATTGCAGTATTCAAATCACAAATAACGAATCCTCAGTATGAAAAATTATAACTCATTACAATAAGTAAACATTGAAAATGACTGATGTACCTACAATGAAAAGTGAATTGTTTCTTTCAAGAATGTAAATTATGTTGATTGTAATATTCATTTATGATTTATTACAACAAAATCCTTTAAAAGAAAAATTATTTTTGACTACGAATTACAAGAAGATATTCTGATTATAACAACAAAAAATTGTATTTGATTACAACAAACAATACAACTGATTACAACAGTGCAACATACGAAAACTCCAAGAAATTAGTAAATGTTTATAACTAGAACAAATATTATAAACTGTTTTTTCTTCAATAGTTATTGGAAATCTTGATAAAATAAAGTAATGCATATCTCGGTGGAGATTAACAAAGATTAAATTAATAACCCATGTAGTTGTTAATTTAATTTAAAGTTCCCATATGTCGTTACTTAATTTTGTAATTTCATCAGGGAATACTAAAATGTACATTTGTGTTGTATAACTTGTCTTTTACATGTTGAAATTATAATACTTCATATGATCACTTTTATCATTTCGTTTGCGAATCAAAGCCCGAAGGAACACGGCTGGTACGAGTTCTTTAGTGCGAGAAAATTTAAATTTGAAAAATTAAGTAATATACCTACTATTTATTTTGTGTGTAAATTTTTGTTTATAAATATTAGTAATAATAAATAACAATGATATAATCTAATGTTAAATTAGAATTAAATAATTTACTTTGCTCTACTGTAAAAATAATAGGAATACAATCTGGTCAGGATTAATTTATTTAGGTGACAGTAAAGTAAAGAAGAATAAAAGAGATAATTCATAAAATATTTAATGATTTTTAAATAACACAATTCGATGATATTTATTTCTGATATAGTCATTTTTGCGACAATATTTTAGATTCGTGGTATTATCTAATTTTTTAAAAAGTATTAATAATAATTTTCAAAATTTGGGTTTCGTGGTTATCTAAAATAGTTTGTTCTTTGCCGTGGTTAATAAATTCCGCTGTATTAAATACATAACGAGAGCATTCCTGAAACACATTAATTATTGTTTTAAGTTTTTATTTTTAAAAATATCCTCTTGGCTTTGCCTAAAGACCCTTTCAGACTTTTTACAAATATAAACTACATCCTTTGAGGATACACACAAAAAATTGCCCGTAAATATAAAACACTTACATTTTTTTGTGTATTTAATAATTTACCTATGCAAAGTAACATTAGGTGCTTTACAACTGCACAGACAACAACTTCTAGTCGGCATGACACAAAACTCAAAGAAGGTTAAATACTGTTTGTACGTATGAAACACAAAGCAATGCTTTTGTAGTACAAGTACAAACAGAAATGAAATCAAACGTTAAACCACGTGCTCGCTGCATCAGCCGGCTACAGCTGTCAGCGTTAGCCAATAGTAGTCAAGGTTTACAAACATGCGCATAATTCCAAGTTGGGTGTTTGTGTGAGATAGACTTATGCAGAAATGATATTTCCATTTCACAGTGTTTCCTTCACATACTCCGATGGGAAAGATACGAGCATCAGCAATATATTAGTCTAATAGGTTGTGAGGATGTGATCTGTCACAAGAATTTAGTTCAAACCGCTATTGCCGCGCTATCCTGTTTCACGCGACGCTGAAAACTTTTCTTTAGCATGCCGGACGTAAAGTACACCGTTTACACTATGTATGAGCGAAATATTCCGCGTTCCATTTTTTTCCAAATTTTGGTTGAAATCACACGTGCTCTTTTTGATTTCTTACATTTGCAAAACAAGCTAAAGCCTGAATATCCAGCCTCCGGCTATAAAAGCCGCGCCGCCGAGATGTAAATTCAGTGTGTGTAAACCACTAGTAGTCTTGAAGAAATCGATTCCGTCTTCTCCAGCAGTCCGGCAGAATTCTCCAGGTGAGCAAACCGTTGTTTTTGAACTTCCGCCGTGAGCTCCTCGCGAAAATTATTGTTACTGTCTTGCCCATCGTCGTGATTCGTTGCGTGGCTTAGAGCGTCTCTTGGGGGACATTTCTGAGCAACACCAGAGTCACCACGGTGAAGCCGTCGTCACCCGTACACCCAGAGTATATATTTTTCCGCGAGCAACGTCGCTTGTAGTGGCACGTCGCGAGACCAACCTCCTCAGCGCATCGACGCCGCCGGCGTGTAAACCCGAGCGTTGACGTCGCCAAGGTGCGTGACTATCCAGAGCCATTACAAGTGACCCGACGCTACCACACCGACGTCACCCCCGTTTTCATCTCTGATAGTGGCCTGTGGTGAGATCAACCTCCTCAGCGCATCGACGCCGCCGGCGTGTAAACCCAAGCGTTGACGTCGCCAATAGGGTGCGTGACCATCCAGGGCCAATACCGACCGTCGACGCCGTCCCGACGCCGGACGTCGTTTTCGAGAAAACCACAGATTCGGATACTACTCGGTATAAGGAAGCGTCGCGACATATCGGCGTCGCGACGCCGGGCGTCGTTTTCGAGAAAACCGAAAAGTGAAAAACCACTCCTCGGAAACGTGTTTAGTTTACCACCGGCAAGCGATCTGACGTATCGCCGTCGCGACGCCGGGCGTCGTTTTGTGGAAACTCATATTTTTCGCTCCCGCTCACCAGGAAACGCATCCACGTCACTTCCTCGCAAAATCCCGCGACATCGGCGCCGCGACGCCGAGCGTCGTTTTTGAGATAACGACATTTTCGAAATCCTCGCATCTTGGAAAGCAATACCGCCTTGTTTTGACGCACTCTACCTCACCGACACCGCGACGCCGAGCATCTTTTTCCCGAAAGCTCCGTTTTTGGACTCCGTACTTTAGGGCATTATAACCCTTACCGTATCCGATCAACTTTCCGTTACCCAGCCGCCGCGACGCCAAGCGTCGTTTCCCCAGAACATACCGTTCCCGTCCGAAATAGTCACCCGGAACGCCCAACCGTAGGACCTCTTGTACCTGAGCTTGGAATAATAAATCAGCCTTTCTACCAACACCATTGTTCTTTTATTTCTCTTCGAACCTTGTCTCCAAATCAGCTACCGAACCGTTGGCGCCCGAGCAACCATACGCCAACATTCTTACACGTATTCGAAAAATACGTTACAAGGTATATGGGTAAATATGAATGCAAACAGTTAAGTTATTTTTAAAAGTTGTTTAGTGCATATGCATAAATAGCACTTACATTTTATGTATCAGTTTCATAATTAACCGTGTTATTCGTGGTGATGTGTCACATTTCTAAAAATAATCTTTTATTGTAATTATTTTCAAATTCGAGTATGGTTGTTTCTTGGTAATTTACAAAATGCTGTTTATTTTGAACATGAGCTGCTAGAGCACAAATATTGTTAGTGCCAACTCTCTTCTCTCCGTATTTGTGCTGGAACAAGCGGACGCTTAACTTTTGCGTGGTTTGACTAATATAAGGTCAGCGTAATCTTTGAAATTTGAGTATAAATTACTTACAGTTTTTAAAATATTTTGTGGCATTACTTCTTCCTAACATTGGAAATCTTATTCGTAAATTCAATAAGTAGGTAGTTTTCCATTGCAAAAGTAACTTCTTTCATAAATATACCGACTGAAGACTGGCTAATAATATTTATAATATTAAAAACAATATTCTGTGTAAATGTAAATAATTCCACAAATCTAATTACATTATTATCTGAGTTTTTTCCTTTCTCATAAAATACTACGATTATTCTTTTATCTTTGTCTAAAATATAAAATAACCGTGAACACTATATTTATGCAATAATTGTATTTTGTTAATATATGAAAATACAATAAACTCCTGTTATAACGGAGTCGAACGGACTGTCAGTTTAGGTACGTTATATGCGAGGGTACGTTAAAAAAGAAATAAAGTTTTATAAATCAATTTAAACATTCATTAAATTTATTAGAATAAGATACATATGACAAAAACAAAAATTAAATATGTTTATACTTTCTTGTAAAATTGGATCTCTTATTGTTATGTTCAATGATCTCTGAGTTTTAAACCATTAAAGTGATAACATATCCACATCCTGTCAAATTGGCTTTGTAATTTCTTTAATTGATAGAGATTTACGTACCGCCACTTCATATGCCTGAGACAGTTTATTTCGGCAAGTTTAATTCTTTACATAATGCTGTTTGTTGCATACCACTTCAATTTTCTATTTATTTTTTCTAGAAGAGTAAGCGTCTTGCATTTCTTCATTTGAGACATTTTTTGTACGACCTATTAACTGCGCAATGAGATTGTTTACGTCTTGAACACGTGGGGTTGGTACGTAATAGCCGATGTTGAACCGATGTAAGGATATATAAAATAGTACGTTATATAAGGATTGTACCTTATAAGCCGGTACGTTATAACAGGAAAAAATAACATTAAATTAAATAGAGCTGGGAACGGGATAGGTAAAAGAGTACGTTATAATCGAAAATACGTTATATCCCATGTACGTTATAGGCGAAGTTTAATGTAATGAGACTGTACGCTCTATTATCATGATTATTATTTATTTATTTATTTTTATTTATTTGTTTGTGCACTTACAATAACCAAACAATTGTACTGATAATGTTAGTTCGTTGCATGTAACATTTGTAGTTGGTATTTAATTGCGATGGCCATGGCATAAAAATATTGTTGCATATGTGTTCTTTGTTTCCCTTTTGCTCAGGTTAAGGTTTGGCGCCAGGCAGTCGAGCGCTGTAGCCACTTGACACTGCAATACCGTGCTAGCTAGGGCCATCTGGCAATCCGTCCCTGATAAGCAGCGATGACAAACTTATGATGTTCTGGAAATTTCCACGGGCCACCCAACCACCCACTTTCACCGTGGCGGGGAGGTGCAACCCTTACCCCCGAAACTCCTAAGATCGGAAGGAGACAAGAGGGATATTTTGATTTAAATATGGGGATAAACGCTGTATTCGGCAGTCTGGTTTCGACCAGACTCACAGACCTTGGACCTCTGGCATGATTGACATGTTGGGTAACCCAAGGCTCTGAACTCATCAAACTTTTACACTTGGCTTGTCCGAGATAAGTTCTAAGTCTACCTTCGACTTTGTTTCCAATACCTTTTCCTACTGTCCGCCCATTCAGCTGCTATGGGCACCTCCACCATTTTTCCTCCCATCCAGTTGCTATGGCTAGCCAGGCACGTTTGGGAACCTCCACCACTTTCCGCCCATCCAGTTGCTATGGCTAGCCAGGCACGTTTGGGCGCCTCCACCATTTCCCCCCCCCCCCCATCCAGTTGCTATGGCTAGCCAGGCACGTTTGGGAACCTCCACTACTTTCCGCCCATCCAGTTGCTATGGCTAACCAGGCACGTTTGGGCACCTCCACCATTTTTCCTCCCATCCAGTTGTTATGGCTAGCCAGGCACGTTTGGGAACCTCCACTACTTTCCGCCCATCCAGTTGCTATGGCTAGCCAGGCACGTTTGGGCACTTCCACCATTTTTCCTCCCATCCAGTTGCTATGGCTAGCCAGGCACGTTTGGGAACCTTCACTACTTTCCGCCCATCCAGTTGCAATGGCTAGCCAGGCACGTTTGGGCACCTCCACCATTTTACCTCCCACCCAGTTGCTATGGCTAGCCAGGCACGTTTGGGAACATTATTCTTTAATTACGTCAAATACCTATCCCGATTCCTCCACTTTTGACAGCTACTCTATATTACGAACCAGGTAAAGGGTTACTTATTAAAAATAAACACAACGTAGGGTAAGTACAACCTTCTATTAGACGAGGCCATGGTTAAGGTAAAAAGGTATACGTACGTCGCGTTACATAAAATTGGTGCAGTGACCAGGTATGTCGCGTTACATAAAATTGGTGCAGTGACCAAGTATGTTCCGTTACAGTAAATAGAAATTATATAGGTTTATTTGACTTTTGCCATATCGTATACTTTTAAAATGGACAGGTAATATGCAGTATTAATTGTTTTTTATTGGTTGAAATTTCTATAAGGGAACGATCATATAAATGTATTTGACGTGAATTAACGTTGGCGTTTTTAACGTTCCACGTCACGCCAGAGTTTCAGAATACTAATTTAACACTATTATCGTTACTAGACGCCGAACGTTAATTAACGCCGGTTTCAGAATCCCACAGTAAATTTTGAAAGAAAAACAAATAAATAAGCAACTATTACCTGCAATTAAAAGCGTTTACAAAACAAAAACAAATTACGTCAGAACAAATGAAGAAACAGAAGAGAACACAAATCCTACGACAAGAAGGGACTTTTGAGTCCAATACTGTTTATCACATTTGTAGACTACATCATGAAAAAGATTAAAGACAAGACAAAGAAAGTTGAAATAGAGCGCTACAAAATAAATAAAGTCAATATAGCAGAATGTGCATTTGCAGACGATCTGGCAGTATTTGCAAAAAATGAAGAAGACTTGCAATATAATTCAAACGTTTGGCATGAAGTATTACAGATATACAACATAACATAAATGCAGAAAAAACAAAGATATTGGTAATATCGAAGGAGCAAATAGAAGCAACAATAAAAATAAATGGAAGACTAATAGAACAAGTGGATGAATTCACATACTTAGGATCAACAATAAACAGTGAGGGTAATCTGGAAAGCGAAATTAATAAGAGAATACAATCAGCGAATAAAACTTACTGTGCAATAAACAAGCTAGTTCTAAATAATAGGTAAATATCCAAGTCAACAAGAATGACTATTTACAAAACTATTTACCGACCAAAATTACTATACGGAAGCGAAACATGGGTAGTAAGTAGATCAAAGGATCAAGAGCAAATTACAAGCAGCTGAAATGAGGAACCTAAAATGAGTAGAATACGAAGAATAGACAATGTTAGGAACGAAGAAATAAGGAAAAATCTGTAAATTGAAAGCATACAGAACACAATAGACAAAAAAGCAACTAGCATGGTATGGACACTTGATAAGAATGCCAGAAGGCAGACAAGCTAAACAAGCGCGGAATGCAAAAGTGATGAAGAAAATAAAAGAGGAAGGCCAAGAAAGAATTGGGAAAGTAGTGTACAAGAAATACTAAAAAGGAACATCAATATTCAAGAGACAATAAAAAAAGCAACACACAGAAAGAAGTGGAAAGAAATAGTAAGGAGTGTATTCCCGACACCCGAAAGGGTACATGGAGATTTAAAAGATGATAATAATAATACTTTTAAAATGGACAGATAATATGCAGTATTAAAAGTTTTTTAATGGTTGAAATTTCAAAAAAGGAACGATCACATAAATGTATTTGACGTAAATTAACGTTGGCGTTTTTAACGTTCCACGTCACGCCAGAGTTTCAGAATACCAATTTAACGCTATTGTCGTTATTTAACGCCGAACGTTAAATAACGCCGGTTTCAAAACCCCACAGTAAATTATAAAGTTGGGAGCGAAGTTAAATGCCACTTTTAGATGTGTAAAGATCCAGAAATCTACTTTCGGTTTGAGAACATATTTTGCCGTTTACCTGACCTGACTACTTATGAAAAAATATTTGTATTTAAATAGAATTTAATTTTACTTTTTTAAATTTTAAACATTTCGAATTGTTCAAAACGAAAGATACATGAGGTAACCGCCAAGTATTTCTTTAAAACAGAAGGCACAAATGTTATGGCAAACTGACGCTCCATTAAAATATCATAATTTTGAAAAAAAGTAGATATGGTATTTTTTAATGACAATGCAGCACTATAGTTAACGTTAAAATATAAAAATATGTACCTAATCGGTTCCATTTAAAAATTTAACTTCAGGCGAAACATAAAAGTGGAATTTAACTGCGTTCCCAACTTTGTAATTTACAACATATATAGGCCTGAAATTAATAATAAAGAAAATTGCTATTTAACCCTATTTTTTCAATCACTTTATATTTTAGTCTTGAAGTAAAAGACTCGAATATTTAAAACATAAGACATTCTCATGGTCGTATGTGAATCGTGTGCAATTGTATCTTCTTAAATCCTAGTATTTTCTACGTCGGTGGAGCAGAACGATAACACAAATAAATACAGTGTTTACCCCATTCAATTAATAAAATTGCTAGATTCCAGTAAGAAGTTTGTCTTATAGGATTTGCTGTAAGCTTGATTTATATACACAGTGTAAACATCCTAATGCTACACTATTAGATAACCAACTTCTACAACTTCCTTGATCCATATTCATAAACATCAGCGACATGGAGGAGAGTTTTAATGATTAATAAAACTATAAATATACAACGGGGAATATTTCATAAAAGTTTTAGAGAAAATTTTTCTTGTTGTGTTCTATACGAGGTTGTTTTGAAACTCTAGTTTAATCCAAAGTTGAAGCTGGCTTTCATCAATAAAATCTCCGTTAGATAAATTCTGATGTCAGCGAATTGACGGCAGGTGAAACATTTATTTGTACCCGGCACTTTAATCAAGGACCTCGTGTCATTATACCTTTCGACCTTTGCTTGCTGCAAATATTTCAACCTGACCATAAAAACAAATACAGAAAAAATCATATGCTCGTAGATAATTGTTAGTGATATTTTAAATAGAATTAAATGAATATTCTTACTATTGTAATCCATATTTATTTGTTTTGTAATCTTCTAATTTAGTCTTGCTGTACTGATTCTTAATTGTTACTTTTCTTACTAATGATATGTGATAAATTTTGATATTTATATAATTATGATACTAGACAAACAAATAAAATATTCGTTTTTTTAATCGAGTAATTATTCGTAGTTTTGGAGAGGTAATGTTGAGGAATATTTATGCCCGGTTTTATAATCAGAAATTTAACCTCGGGTTTAAAAATCCGGGATTATGTAATAACTCATGATTAAATATTATATACAGGGTTTTATGTAAATAATGTGCCATACAATATTACTTAATAAACAAGGTTACAATGTATCGTAATCTGCAATTATTTATTTTTTAATGTGCTTGTTGCAGTGGTAAAAGCACTTCAAGATAGACCAATAACAATTACTTATTTGAATAAATAATTATTTAAAAATCACACTAGTTTGAGTGAAAACAACAACACATCATTTTTGAAGGATTAAAATCAGATGTGGAACATAGATAAGACAATTTGGCGACTGTAAACCGTAAACCAAATGCATGTCGGTGTATTCTTAACTAGTGAAAGTAACAGGCATTTCTAAATATCGAAGTACTGCCCCAGGTATTGCAAATTTGACGACATTAATGACAACCAACAAATATTGTTTTTGAGATTTCAATTTATTCAGAAGCTTGTTCGTAACTGCTCGATTTTATAGTCCCACGACTTTTACAACTTGACAGCTTCGCAGAATAGATGTCGGATTATAACTTCTTTTAGTTCTTTTTCTCATACCTTGAACTATGGCACATTAATTACATAACAGCCTGTATATACTACGTAGATATTTATTTTTATGTAACATGATTATATTTAAAATCATGGATTATAATTATAATAAAAACACAATTTCATAGTATACTATATTTAATTTAAATAAATTTAGACAAAACTGGTGAATAACTCCGAAACTATTCGTTTTAAGCATAGGGTATACCCTTAATAACATAAAAATATAACATAAAAAGAAACCCAACTAAATAATAAAATATAGGGTGTTCCATTTGAAAATGACGAGTTATAGTCATTTGAAACTGAGTAAATTTGATTAGTTTTATTGAACACCCAATATTGTTATATTTTTTTAAAAATATAGGAGAACAAAGAGTATAGTTATAGTACAAAAAAAAGTTTTCTTATTTTTTAGTACGCCTTTATAAAGCAATGCGTGTATTAGGTCATTTTTAAAGAAAACGAAATAACTTGACAACGCCGAGGAAAATATTAAAAAATTATATGTGCGTATAGGTCAATAAAATACAATTCAAAATGTATGAAAATATACAGGATGTTCCATTTACAAAAAAGAGAAACAATTCTCGCCGAGCCGTAATGCAACACCCTGTATATGTAAAAATTATTTAAGTTATACTCCTTGGGTAGACGAATAAATTCTGTTAATAAATTTATGCTCTATTTCTAACGACAAGGGAAATATCGAGGACGGTCATTTCAACTACTCACCGTATATATATATATATATATATATATATATATATATATATATATATATATATATATATATATATACAGGGTGTTCAATTTAAGTGTTTCACTATTGCTATCTCGAGAACCGTAAGAGATACGAAGTCGGTTAAATTAGCAAACAATTTCTATATTATAAGACTATTAAAATGAGCATTACAAAACTTTTTCAACAAGTGGTTCTCAAAATACAGAATTCAACTTTTTAATTTTAAATGAGAACCTACTTTTTTATTTGCCTATTAGATTCAACATTTTTTTCTGAATACAACGATATAAAATGTTTATATCCGTACATAACGAAAAAAACGAGAAAAATGCAAAAGAAAAATTATTATTTTCATATTGAATATTTTGTTTTCATCATTGTTTGGGCGATTTAGATGCTTTAAAAAATATTATAAAAATTGTTCAAAATTATTGCCATGCTGATTTATACATAATTCCAGCCTTCTAAACATATTGCTTCTTACTTTTCTTAAATTTCGGCCGTCTATGTGCGAAATAATATTTTCCATTGCATTTTTTAAATGCTGAATATATGGATAGATAGTTATGTAGACTTCATCTTTAACATAACCCCATAAAAAAAGTCCAGGGAATTAAGGTCTGGTGATCTTGCGGGCTTCGGAATAGGATCATAAGTACCAATCCACCTATTTGGAAACCGTTCGTTTAGGTAATCCCTAACTTGACGCGAATTGTGAGCTGGTGCACCATCTTGCTGGAAATAAATGTTTCCCAACTCAGCTACTGGTATGTCTTCTAAAATAATACCCAGCATATTTTGAATTAAATTCAGGTATCTATCACTCCTCAATGTACCTTCGTACATGTGTACGTAAATATTATCACTGAAATTCGCACACCAAACATTTATATTAAATTTTCTCTCTCGTACAGCAACAGGATTTTCTCAGCTCCAGTAGTGTGTGTTTTTTCTATTTGACATACCATTATTACAAAAATTGGCTTCGTCAGTCCAAATAATTGATTTTAAGATATCTGGATCCTCATTTATCAATAAATTACAAAATTCTAATCTTCGCTCACGATCACCAGGATGTAAATGATGAATTTTTCATTTTGGATGGTCTGTATTTGTTTCTTTAAAATCCTATGAATCGTACCCACACTTAAATTACACTCAGCGGCAGCCATTCTAACTGAAGCTGTTGGATTAGCTTCAAAATATGCTAATATATTTATTTCAGCTTCTTGATCTTGTACGCTACCTCGCTCCGATACGAATGCGTCCGTATTAGCGCGCAGTGCTAATTCTAATTTTCTAAAATACTGACGACAAGGAACTCGCCGGTCAGGATAACGTTCCCTGTACATATTCTTTGCAGCAACAGTATTTTTCAGAGATAATATGAAAATTTCGTATATATCAATTTTTTCTTCGTGCATAAAATTCATTTTAACACAAAAGAAAACAAGAAAATTCATAAACAAACTAGTTTGACATGTGATACAAAACAAAATATTCACTTGTTTTTGTCATGGCACTCTGATTACATGTAGAAATAAATATGAAAATAATAATTTTTCTTTTGCATTTTTCTCGTATTTTTTGTTATGTAAGGGTATAAACATTTTATATAGTTGTATTCAGAAAAAAATACTGAATCGAATAGGCGAATAAAAAAGTAGATACTCATTTAAAATTAAAAAGTTCAATTCTGTATTTTGAGAACCACTGGTTGAAAAAATTTTGTAATGCTCATTTTAATAGTCTTATAATATAGAAATTGTTTGCTAATTTAACCGACTTCGTATGTCTTACGGTTCTTGAGATAGCAATAGTGAAACACTTAGTATTATATTATATTGACAGTGACAGTTGTTTTTTTGTGCTCCTGCTAAGATTTAAAATTATATAGTTAATTTCTCGATATTGAACTATATGTCACTACTTTATTAGTAATTTATTATAGCTACATGTACTCATTAATTAATTATGGAATTATTATATGGGGAGCATCTTCAAGATTAAACGAAATTTTCATTGCTCAAAAACGTGCAGTTAGAACTATACATAAATTATGACCAAGAGATTCGTGTCGGGGTAAATTTAAAGAATTAAACTTATTAACGGTTCCATCTTTATACTTATTTGAACTTTTCAAAAATGTTTTTAATAACTTAATTTCTTTTACTTTTATATGCTCCATATATTCAATTAGACAGAATAATAAACTTATACAAATACCAAATCACAAAACGGCCTCATATGAAACTGGTCCTTATTATATGTGTATTAAAGTTTACAATTGTCTACCCGAATATATAAAGATCATCCCAATAAGGCGGGCACTTGCTACAATAAAACAAATATTAGTTCTTAAAGAATACTATATAGTTCAAGAGTATTTTGATGATTGTAAAAATAATAATTTTCAAATGTAATATATGTATTTATAATTAATATTATTAGAAATTTTATTTCTGTTTAATTTTCCTATGTATTTAAATATACTTTGTAGTAGCAGAGTGGAAGAACAGTGAAAACTGAACTCTTGCTGTTTGATCTTATTTATGATCAATAAGGATATTCTATTCTATTCTAAATTGAACATATATATATATATATATATATATATATATATATATATATATATATATATATATATATATATATATATATATATAATTAACAAAAGTTGTCATTCCGTCATAAAGTATATAATGAATAACTGAATAATAGAATTTACTAACGTTTTAGGGCGCTAACTAAACTACTTTACTCGTATTACATCAATTGAAGGGTTTATTGCAAGAAGTCCCTAAGCGCCAAATTTTGAGAATTGAGATAAGGTGCTCCATCTACTATTCGAAGTATGTACTTTCGAATAGTATCTTCAAATTTGTTGTAGCAGGTCCCTAAGTAATATAATTTCTATGTACCTCCCCACCAAAGTGTTTGAGGTTTTATGCAGTAAGTACCTATGTTCATAAGAAGTCCCTTTGTTTTGAACAAGTCCCTATGTGTAATGTGCATCTGGAATGTTCCGTGAGATTTCTAGATTTTATCCTGTACCAGAACATTCTATGATGCCCATTGATAGGTGTTTTGCCCTGATAGAAGAAAAGCGTCTTAAGGCAGAAAAAGTAAACAATGCAGATTACTACATAAATTTAATAAAAACATCTTGGACAAAAAATTCGTTTGAACTTATTTGTTTGTTACATTCTCTTCAACTTCAGCACCAAAATCCAGATCAACAATGACAGGATCGTACACGGGCTTTGCCTTGTACAAAGTCGGCCAACAACAATTTTTATGGGGCTCATTCCCAATATGGCCTATTAGAAATTTTTAAGATTAAAGATAAAAAGTTACAGAACGTTAAATTTTTGGTGCAGCATATTGAAAAAGAAGACAGAAAATTTTATGAATTATTAGATCAAGAAGCTGCAGAAGTTGAAGATACTGAAACGCAGGAATCAGATTTCGTAGAATATGAATAAAACTGTTCTATTATATGCAATGTGCATTTTACTTTTATTTATGGAATATTTTGCTTTTCTATTCAATTTATATGTAACAGTTCAACAAAATTATATATTTTTTTGACAAAAAAACCCGAAGTTCATTCTTTAATAACCTTTTATAAAAAACCGCAACATAATTTTTAAACTTTCTTTTTGATATTTGGTGTAGTTTGATGTGCTTCATATCCTGCTAGTATTAGAACACAGTAGTCTAATTAATCTGAATTCAGGACAATATTTAAATTTTAAAACGCGAATAACTCAAAATGCTAAAATGTCGCTTAGAGATTTCTTGCAATAAACCCTTCAATTGCTACTTCGTTTAGCAAAGTTCTCAAACTTCATACCAGCATACCAGCTGTGTAGGGTAGACTACACCATATTAAGTTGCTTTTGCAGTACAGATAATTCAGTTTTGTCGAATTCAATCTCGATTTACAAGTTTTTGTTTTTTCGAATTTGTTCTTGTTCTTTTCCAAACGTGGCACGTTTTTAATTATTTATTTTGTTGTTAGTAATAGAAGTTTCCTCATGAATGTTCACCTCCAAATGATTGTTCGTGAAAGGTTTAGGCCGGGTTTCGGCTTTAGAGCTTCCGCAATAAAACAGAAACCGTACGTAGGTACCTACCCGCGTAGTAAATATTTCGTGAACACCTCTTGTGTGTTACGTTACGGGTTACGCAATAGTCGAGTAGCACGTAACAGTGCTCTCCTCTCCTTTTGCTGTTAAAATGGTAATGCAGCCTTTGATCGCACGACGTATACCTCTCGGAATTCGATGAATTTGTAAATTAAAACTGCTTATATTTCACTCGCACCAAAAATAAGCCGACCTATAGGAAAACCTAAGCGCACAATAAAATAAACTAGAAAATATATTCAGTTAATTTTAAATTCTATTCCTTGTAGGGAAGGTAAACTTTATTATTTACATGTTCATTTAATCCTACATAAAGTACGAAACAGATACTGTACAGTAAAAGATTCTTTGAACAAACTCAGATGGTTGCCAACATTTTATTCGTCTAAGGAGGATGTCCATAAAAGAAAATTTTCTATTAAGTTATTATTTTTTAGTATCCGTTTTTAATAAAATCTCAATACATAATTCGGATAGTGTGCTTCCTATATCGAGATGCAACCCATAGAAACCATTGTCAAATTTGTTTGCTTTTTGTATGAGTGCTTTTTGACACTAAAAAATGTTAATTGTTCAAACTCAGCACGATTTATAAGTTTGTTCATTGTTCAGTTGAATCCTTCAAGAAACATAGTTGAAGGGTAAATCATAAATTCGGAATTAATTACTACTTGTGGCTTAACTCTTCTTACGACAATTCTGACTCCAAGGCTAATAAAATCAATAAAATTATAAATTTTATTTATGAATACCTTTATTCTTAATAATTGTATTAAAATGTAAAGAGCAGACATGTTTATATCACGTTAGAGTTTTATGATATACATAATATCTTTTCCATTATGTTCAGTCGATCAAATTTTCTTTTGCAAAAAATTATGAATTTTTGTTGCATCTTTTAACCCAGCACTTTTTGATAAAGCTGGATTATGTTCATTTTCTTTAATTCGTTTATTTTTCATTCTATTTTTAAATGCAAAATTGTAAAAACATATTTGGCATGTCCTACAGGTCGTCGTTTATTTAGTTCCCTAAAATTCGGTTGAATCGCATGCTACTCTACGGGTGCCAATAATGTCTATTTTTTCTTAAATGTTGATGAATTTACGATGCACTGACACTGCTGACAGCAGAAAAATGAATTCATCAGAAATTTAGAGATAATGTTTTCACCGAACGTTTGACAGCACATTATGTGACCATATTTTGCTGTAATAAAAAAAAAAACAAGTTTTCAATCCATAATATAATCTAGCAATATTTGTTTTGTGCAGAAACTTGGAACTCTGATACCTCATTGAAAACAGGTAGGTACTCCATTGTTGCTCGTTATAATAGTTTATTAACTTTTCAGATAAAGAATATTATTCAATAGACAGCCAAAATATTGTTAACTCAGCTGTTAACGAAAATTGTCGCATCGAAAAATTGACACATGTGTAATTTTTATAATGCTATAATTAATAGAGGTGTCGCGCATATGTCGCCTATGCATTAGCTGGTATTTTTAACACTACAGTTCTTTATACTCAACCCTTTGGTCATCCCTAATAAAAAAGTTTTCTTTGTCATGTATCGTAAAATACCTCATAATATGAGTAATTCATAAAATATTTAACGTTATTATACTTATAATTCATGATTTCCTTTATAAATATTTGCGGGTCTGATTTTGTAACTTCATAGTTACATATAGGGCTAGTAATTGTCGTAGAGCTGACCTGACAATGATTCTTATGAGGCAACCTTTTTTGTTCCTCGGCGGGGCAGAAATTACGAGTTATTACGAATTTACTTTTTTTTTGAAAATTACTCGCTGAAATTTTAGTACCAATATTTTTTAATCATTAAATAAACGCAACTTACATATATTCTACGCTAAAAAATAAAGAGCAAAGATGGCGGGATGAGTCAGCCCACCTTGTTCTACTAGCTCTAGTTTCATACAAACATGCAGTGATAGTTATACATAAATATACGGTATGTGAAATGTCTGCGTAGTACCTAGTCAAAGCTGCCACTATTAATTTGTACATTACCTACAATCTTTAAGATGACGCTAAGCTTGCAACAGGTGGTTTTTTGATTTAAAAAGTATGGACAAGCAATAAACTATTCTAAATTAAAAATAAGAAATAATAAAAAGGCAGATGGAACAAAACAATTTTTCAAGATTAATACACAAACGTCAATGTTTCAATTTTATTCGAGAGCGAGACCCTATAAAAATTATTTTTATACTATGAAACGTATGTGAGAAAATACAGGTATATTCTTATATTTTGCGTTCATAATGAAGTAATTATGAAACCCAAATACGTATCGAAAGATCCTTCATTTTATTTTAGATGCTTGGTATTAGATGACTTTTACCATCTTTTACTTATGTTCATAAAACAGAAATGAGATGAAATTTCCAATAATTAAATAAATGTCAATCCAATCTTACTACAACATTACACAATCAACACGGTTTAATATAGCTGTTTTTTATCTTTAGGTAAGAAAGGTATTGTCTCGGGTCAAAAAATTCGGTGGTGAGTTTTTGATGAATAAGCACGTTGTAGGGTCCCTAGAATACGATTTTACTACTTTTACAATGATATCTCTCTCTCTCTCTCTCTCTCTCTCTCTCTCTCTCTCTCTCTCTCTGTGTGTGTGTGTGTGTGTGTGTGTGTGTGTGTGTGTGTGTGTGTATGTGTGTGTGTGTGTGGGTGCGCGCGTGTTTGTGCGCGAGTGTGTGTGCGCGTGCGTGAGTGTGTGAGTGTGTGTATGTGTGCGTATGCGTGTATGTGTGTGTGTATGTGTGTGTGTGTATGTGTGTGTGTATGTGTGTGTGTATGTGTGTGTATGTGTGTGTGTGTGTGTGTGTGTGTGTGTGTGTGTGTGTCCAAAAATTATAATTCTTTCGTAGTCCTCTTCGTTATACCCATGTAAAGAGCTGATTAGATTCTGGTTATAATTAGTCAACCGGAAGTACCATAATTTGAGGATTTAAACAGTTTTTCTTGAAAAAACTATGTTAAATATTATTTTTTCACATTAAATATTAAAGAATATTTTATTCTCTATACGATTTAAATGCATTTTATACTTCTTATTAAATGGATATAGAGTTAAAATATTATAAAGAAATTAAATGTCACATATTAGGCAGCTATGCTATAACTCTGGAAACAGCTGCTATATTAAGAAAATTCTGATTGAAAGTTGTCAGTGTCAAGTGCAATTGACATTATGTTTGTGTTATAATTTTACT
Source organism: Harpalus rubripes (assembly GCA_963082715.1). Taxonomy (NCBI): domain Eukaryota; kingdom Metazoa; phylum Arthropoda; class Insecta; order Coleoptera; family Carabidae; genus Harpalus; species Harpalus rubripes. The sequence goes on along the minus strand of OY720456.1, from coordinate 42,971,816 downwards.
GGAAATATATAGTCTTTTGCTAGAAACTTTCTGTATGGAATTTGTATGAAATACATACAACTGCCTTAAGGTGATGTACAAGAAATAGAATCTTTTGCAAGAAACTTTCTGTATGACATTTATACAAAATACATAGAACTGACGGAAGGTAAAGTGCTGGCTACATCAGATTTTTTTTAAAATATTTTGGTATACAAAACGCAAAATATAAAAAATTGTATAAAGGGCTCATTTAAAATACTTTTGTTGCACTTGTCATATGGGAAACTCGCCAGGGCTCGTTTTCTAAATTTTAACGCGTGCAAAAAAAATACGTGTGCTATAAAATTCGTTTCTTAATACACTTTTATTTGTATAAATACAGATTTGTAAGTAGACTTTACAAAAAAATATATCTTATTGGAAAATTAGAGATGACTATTATAATACTTACCTCGCTTCTTTCTCGTATTTATCGGAGATTGATAAGCTGATTTGGTAGTTAAATTAATATAATTTCACGTTACTAATTATTTTTAAAATTATTTAAGCAACGCTTAAAATTTTTAACTTTCAGCATTAAACTAAAATAAAGATATTTCATTCTTCTGAATAACAACTATGGTTTATTTTTGAATTGCAGATTTTCAGTCTGGTTTAACTTGGATAGGGTGTGATTTCCTTGCCTGTGTCGGTTGTATGTAGTTATAATAAGATTTCAAAGTTGTAGCGGTTGGTTAGAGAGTTTACAGGAAACTGCTGCACTTACCCGACTAACGCTCAACTTATTTACATTTAATTTCTTAAGTAAACACTGCAAGATTTCATGGATCAAATACTTTCCCAGACACCTACGCGCTATTATTATAATTACAAAGTGTAAAAAATTCATATACGAGTACACAATGACTCTAATTTTATTAACAAACACTAGAAAGATTAAAATAACACTTACAAAATATGCAATAAGGATTTTTCATTACAAAATGGAATAATGATGACTGCGATTATAATCTGAGTTGGTCGGCACATTATGTTCCGCCATTTTGATTTTATTTTATGTAAACTCATATTGAGAAATGCTGACAAATATATACATACCTATCGGTCCCGCAGTATAGCATGCTAAACCAGCAGAATTTTGGGGAACTAAATTAATATGGCAGCTAGTAAGACCTGTCAAATTTGTAAATGTTACACATCATCATTACGTGAAACAGAAAAAGAAGTATTCATGCTTTGTTTGTATAATTCTATGTAAAGTGTATATAAAATAAGCAAATTAAAGGAAATGAATATAAAGTACACCAGTGCTGTGTTAAAAGGTGTACAGTGTGTCCAATGTAAGCGGAACATCATTGTTAAATTTGTCGTATATCGCCCAACTTTGTCCATTTAACCGTCTTTCTATCTCTTCAAATAAGAAAGCTAGCAATGCTGGACTGCTTACACTGGACATACTGTATAACAAAAATTCGAGATATATCATTCCATAATTTTTGTCAAGAAATAAATTGATCGAATAATAGTATCTAAAAGATATATGTCCTCTTTTTGCATTTTACAAAGGATTATTACAATGTAGATATACTTGAATTTGCAATGCAAAATCGATAAAATATGTTTTTTTGATATTTAAGGTTACCTATGTTAATTAATCCATTATGATGTCATTAGACATTCAAATCTTCTGATGTTACCAACATAAAAAACAGGTGTATAATATTTGGACATTGAAATAAATTAATTTAATAAATTAACTAACAAGTCGGCACGAAAAACACTGAATCATAGGTCCAAAAACTGCTTTGCGAGTGCTCGTATTTATATATATTCATTATCAAAACTGCAGTTTCTAGACTAGTAATACAAATAAAAAATATTAATATAATTATTGATAATAATGATAAAGGAAATTTATTATTTCATTAATTTTGTTATTATTTGTCCTTTTTACTTGTAATATTACGCAGAGTATACATCTGAAACAAACTGCAGTTCCAAGTCAAATCATCGTATGTCGGGTGATGCCACAAATAATAATCAATGACTCGTTGCCCTCCAACTATATATCTTGATGAACAAACTTAAAAATCGTGTCCAGTTGAATTGTTAATATTTATTTTTTTGTATCAGAAAATACTCTGACAAAATGTAAACGAATCTGACATGACCTATGATATGTACGTTTATAACGTCGCTGGTTACGCGGGTGCTGGCAAGAGATTGAACTCCCCACCATACTTTGTGCATCCAAGCTAGGCGGTCACGACTTGGCGGTCAAGTTGTATATGAATGTGCCGAAACACTCTCATAGTTCCAGGAAGCAATCTGTAGATGCGAGACAGTGCTTAAATTTTAAGAAAATGAATTAAATCACCCTTGAGTTAAAAACATTTGGCAATATCACACATGTCATTGAACGTACGTTTCAACATCTTTAATTATTTGGTAATTTAATTTGTAACAGTCTGTGGTTTTAGTTATAGTGCCAGTAATGATTTATTTCGGGATTTCTTTAGTTTAAAGTGTATTAACGTAACATACTATACTTTTGAAATTCAATAAGCTAATGGTCATTCGTTGTGCTATTCGAGTTATAAAGTGTAGTGCAAAAGAAGCACATAGATGTTTACTTTTACATTTAATGGTGAAATGTACCATTGGTTTTCGTTCTGATTTTTTTTTTATTTCTACTTACCTATTAACAAATATTAAAATAGAAGAGTACGTCTATGTGACAAGTAATTTTAAATTTATTTAGAATTGAATTTATAGTTATTGTTTTGTAATTATTTAAAATATATGTATGTATTTATATTCAATTCTCTTATCTATTTTATTTTAAAAATTTCAATTTATCTTTACATGTTAGAGACTACCAAGCCATCACAGTGTCCGTTGTTACGTTAGTTTATGGAAGAAATCTGAGAATGTCGCTATTTCATATTCCGAAAAATACAATGACTGTCCTATCTGCAGTTGAGGTGATCCGTGGATACAATGTTCTAATGACTTGATTTTGTTTTAGTACAAATTTGGACTAGGTATCTACAAGTTTTTAATTTTTTCTATTCCGAAGAAATTACGTTACTTACTTAAACACAACAGCCCCCCCCCCCCCGACATTCTCTAAAAATGTTAAAATTGTAGTCCAGCGACTTTAAATGGAGAGGTAAAAATATTAAGAAGGAATAAGAATTTATTGTATACCTACAGACAAGTTTAATATCTATTTATTATCAACTTTACATTACCGCAAATAACGGATCACTTTTTCCAGCAGTATTAAGTGTAACTAACAACAAATATTGCACTACCTTAAATTTGATTGAGATTGCAACCTTTAGCAGTCGAAATAATAATGTTATTAGATCGATAACCTCCAAATGTTAGAGCAGTTGGCTTCTCAGGTCATTGAATTTTTTCTACACTTGTTTTGTGACTCGAGGGACATAACTATTACCAATGGCGGCTCGTGGTTTAAAGATTTGCTGGGTCAAATTTAGTAAATATTTATGGTATGTTAGGTACTTACTAGTGGTAGGATTCGAATCCGGAGAGCTTCGGTTTCGAATCCAAAAATATCCTGATATACGGATAATTGAATGTTGAACTATCCGGATCTTGGATCCAAATCTCAGTATCGGATTTTTGATCCGTATCTGTGTATCGTATTTTGGTTCCGAATTTGAGTATTGGATTTTGGATCCGAATCTGAGTATGGGATCTTGAATCCGGATCCGAATATTAAATCTTGGAAACGAATTTGAGTATCGCATCTTTCGAATATGAGTTGTAATGGCAAAATGAAGGCGTGTCAAGCCTGTCAACAGTCCCTGCTCGGGCGCCATTTTGTAATGGCCAAAAAAAGAGTCATGTAGCCTATCAACCTTTACTCGACGTTCTCTTCAGTTCTCCTTGCTGTCAAAACGGGTTTCTCGGGCGCCAATCGATCGGTCGATAACACAGCACAGGAGATGTGAAGCGTCGCTGAAAAGAGTGGCTTGAACGCCAAAAGGGCTCGGGTAGCTTAGTGGAAACAGAGTTCGGTTTTTGACAATGAAACCATAATGAATTTTAATATTTCATTAAAATATATTAAAACGATAACAATAACAAATAAATGAAAATAACAATCGCTATCATATAATCGGGTAATACAAGTGAACCAGCGATACTTGCAGGATTTGTTCAATAAAAGAAACTGTCAACAATGAACGGGTAACAATGGCACACACCAAAGTTACGGGGCCGCGACTTGAACGGTCAACAATGGCACTCACCAAAGTTGAAAAACGCAAAACAGTGTTGTCACTTGACAACACTCATCGACAATCGCGATTTCGATACGGAGCCGTGTTGACACACACCAACACTCCTCGACAATCGCGATTACAGTGGTAAACCCCACTAGTTTTAACATCCGGCTACGGCGGTGTCCGTAGCCGTGCGATGCACCTTCTGCACTCCCTCACGAGCTGCCGGCACACACCAACAGCACTGAGTCAGAGGCAGCCAAGGTCCGATACTTGCTCGCCCGGCACTCACCGTCTCCCCGAGAGAGCACACACTCTCTCTTGAGACAGCGCACACTGTCTGAATAAAACTGTCGCTTGGGCCCGTGTTTATACCCCGAAAAACCGTTAAAAATACGAAAATAAGTTTAAACATGATTCTAATAATCCTGCAAATACTTGCTATTTTAAATAAAAATATAAAAAATACAAACTCATGTGGGATCGAACCCACGATCCCCAGCACGCTGGTCAAGCACAGTAACCACTCGACTACGCGGTACCTGACAAGTAAATAACAAATTTATAAACATTTGCAACTTTAAACAAAAATACAACAAAACATTTTACAACAAATGACATACAATATAACAAAACAATTACATTGTATGCAAAATTTCAACCCATACAAAATAATAAAAATGTAAACAACATTTTTACTGGTGGGATTTGAACCTCGATTTGAAATTATAAACTTTAGCAAAAAACTAACTTGTTAACCACAAGACACAATGCTAAACACGAAAATTTAATCCAAATCTAGTGACCATCGTCACAGAGTATGGGATTTTAGATATGAAATTTCAGTACCGGATCGGTCCTCGGTTTCACATATTCTCAGTATTGAACCTTACATTGAAATATTAGCATCGGGTCTCAAAAACCAAATAAATCTGATTATAAAACAATCCACTATGCATTTTAGTTAATTAATAGTCGGCATATTTCTGATGTTTAAATTTCTATTGGACAATTTTTAGCGTCCGTTAAGGACCAAATATCTCGATATGACAGAAGTATTAGTAGGTAACAAAAACAATCCCTTTTATATAAAACGCGTGTACTATGTAAATAAATAGGTATATCGAAATCTGCAATGAATCTGTGGCAATTATTTCTCAAATTTGACCTTAATTACTTTTTCATTAAAGCACTTTTACTAATGAATGTTAAAAAATCTGAAAACTACAAAATTTTCAATATTCTATTCTAAGAAGTATCCCTTCCTTCTTTTCTTTACTTGCTAAAATAATAGAAATTTGTATTTTTATTCATCATTTACTAAACAGGACTCTGGGAAAGTATAAATTCCGTTTTTTTTTTACATTTGCAAAAAATAATAAAACTAATAATGACAAAGCGGCATATCGCCGCTTCCTGCTTGTAGTATAACATTGGATACCAACGCCACTCGGTAGAGATTCTTGAATTTACCACCTACTGTGAGTCCTAGAGTTTATAGCTATTAACATATCTAGGAATGTTATGCACATCATAACTGCCGCAGATGTAAGTTATCTAAGGTTTGTTATAATTCATAACATCCGTGGTTTGTTCAATAGTTTATCGGTTTCAGAAAATTAAGACATTATTAAGAAGTATCATTTTTTGAAATTTTCTCATTAATGCTACTTTCTGATTGCTATGGTTAACAGAACAATTATTTTGACATATGTCAATATGACAAATATTCAAATTATGTGATTTATTCCTCATGTTTATTACTTGAGAATAAAGTAGACCGTATTTAGAACGATAGGCTAACGTTATCTATATGTATTAATGAAGAACATTATATTTTCATTTTATTTTATTTTCATTTTGTAGACCGTTGTTGACAAGTCAGTATGGTAATAATATTACCATACAGATACAGTTATTACTTAGTTACCAGCCTACTTTTGTACATGTAAACAATGGAATAATATCCTGAAACCGGTAAATAAAATAATCTTACTGTTCCTTAAACATAAATGTTATTTTTTTGTATGCCGCTATAGTTTTCTGGCTGGACCCGACAGAGTCAAAAAAATTTATTATACCTTTTAGAGGGGTATTATAATAGTTATCTATTTATATTATAATAGTCAGTCAATATGTACAATAGAACCTGGTTTCCTTGCAAAAGGTCGGATATCTATAATTATTGTATATGTTGGTAGTGATAAGAAACCAATTTTTATTTTCTTCTTGTACATAGAACTTTGTGGTTTTTCTGGAGAAAGTTTTAATTTCCTTCGCTGATTTCTCGAGAACGCTGCGTTATACAGGAAAATAATCCTAATAACAATTGTAGCGGGTTCAAAGAGTTATCGATAGATTTTCCCAAAAATTCTCATACTTTCACTGCACTTTAGTTCAATAAGTATAGCACATAGAAAGAAATCGTAAATACAAAATCTGTAACAAATTTTGTTTTCTACAATATTGATAATAACAACTTTTACTCTCCGATGTATAGAAACTCAAAAATTGAGGAAAATTTCAAACTTTTACCTTAACTGTGGCAGCATAGAGCTTTCGTTTCTGCAAAATTGCTTTCTTATCACTGGCCCTGGCCTTTACAACATATCCGAAAATTATAGAACACCGGTTATTTTGTGATTGACAATTTTTTACTCGTACAAGTGCATCAGCAACATCAAGAATTTTTCACCATCCACAGAAACTTCCGATGGGGCATGTTTACTTTTAAAATTAATGAAAATTTTAATTATACCATAGCTATTAATTGTTCTTAAGTTTTAAATTGCGTTATTTAACATAAATTTATCAGAAATTGAGTTTGATGTTTCTTGTTTCTTTTTGTTAAATATAAACAGTCTCCGAAATATTTCCAGGCAACACTTTCCGGCCCAGGTACTGTAATGTTCCATTTCTCGGACTTAAATTAGCAACGTAAAGTAGTACACAGTGGACAGTATGAAATAAAATTTATTACTGTTTTGTTTACTAGTGTTTACAGACCGCTGTAAAGATAAACAGGCCCATTTTAATGATTTGAATTTAAATTCAATACCAGATGTTCGCCTTCATATTCAAAAAGAATCGTATCCAGAATTAAAATTTAGATCCGGATCCATAAACAAAACATCGAATCCGGGTTCAAATCCTAATCCAGTTCCGAATCCAAATCCAGATCCGGATCCAAATCCGAATTAAATTTACGGATATCCGCTTTAATATTCGAACGATATTCGAAGAACCGGATATTTTGAAATCCGGGTAGTCGGATCCAAGTTTTGACGGATCCTCACAGCACTAGTACTTACCAAAATATTTACTTGTATAGTTGTCCTTGATTTGGGACAATGCAATTATTAATATAAATTTATTAATATAAAAAAATTATTTAAATAGTTTTAAATATGAAGTCCTTAGAATCTGCTAAATTATATCACTAGATCGTTGAAATTTGAGATATTTTAATAAATGTCTTTTCTCTGCTTAGCATAGCCAACGCTTCTTTCTTGCCACATGGTGTTTCGTAAAAATGTTTTTACACTCTTAAGTTTACTGTCATTGACCGTGTGTAAGCGAATAGGGTGGTGATTGTCTTCGTCTAACGCAAGCAAAGTTACAATTCTCTATCTGTCGCATGGACTTGTATGTATATGCAGTATATAACACAACGGTGTCACAAGTTTGATGTGACCCAAGCAACGCCCGCACTCGCACCATTCGTTGCTTTGCTTTCAACACAGCGTTGTCCTGTGCAAGCAACGTTAACAACACGATGATCGGACTTTATAAAAAAAATTTAAAATTAATTTATTTTGTTATTTTTATTCTTCTGATTTTTCTTTTCTGCTTTGATAAATTTGGGAGGTCATTGACCAAATGACCTAATGGAGGAAACGCCGCTGTCTATTACATGGATAACTGACACTGGAGAAGTAGAAATATAAACTGGATTGAATACGTCTCAGGTTAAAATGTTTCTTTAAAAATAGGGAGTGGATTGTCGTTCGGATCCAACCGTATTTAATGTTTTTAGTCGCTCAGTCGGGCCGTATTTAATTTTCTAAGAGCCAATCTTACATACCATCTCCGGGTACAATTTTAACTGCACGTTAAAAAAAACTTCAACAAAATGACTGTCATATGACAAATTTATTATTGCTCTCATTAATCCAATATAATATATTGTTTATTTAACTGGAAGTTAAAATTTTAATTGAGGATTGTAAGATTGACCTTAAGCTGTCCGTTGTAAACACAACCTCCAAATTTTGACAAAATAACTATTTCATAGTACATTTTTTTCTAAAGATATAACGCTTAACTTGACCGTAAAACTCGGACCGAATTTTATGCCTTAGAGCAGTGTTTCCCAAACTTTTAACGATCGTGTACCCCTTTTGAGAATTAATCTCATCGATGTACCCTCATCGAATGATATGAGGTAAGTTTTAAATACATATTTACATACACAAAACAAGAAATAAATCTTTTAATAATGACTTTTACTACTTGTTAACCCGAAGGATGAAACTTCTTAAATTATGAGAATATTTTTGTCGCAATAATACAAGATTATACAATTTTCCAAGAATCCCTTAAATTGTCTCATGTACCCCCAGGGGTACATGTACTCCACTTTGGTAGACACTGCGTTAGAAAAGTTGCAAGCTAAAATTGCCCAAATATTGACAAAATCTATTAGCTATATGAAATATCTAGTTATTTCGTTGTCGATTTTGAGAGCAAATTAATGTGTATGTACTTTTTATGAATTTTTTGTACTATGTGTAAATTGAATGTTAAGAATGAATGTATTTTATGTACATGATATTGTAACGTTTTTATTTATTTGGGTGAAGTGTAAATATTAGACAATTGTTATTAATGAAAATAAAAGTTTATTATAATGATAAATAGATATTAAATATAATTAAAGATGATAAATATAACGAACACTACGATTAGACAAATATTAAACACTAATTAAGACTAAGAATATTATAAAACACTTAAACACTAAGATTATTTATTTAAACAATATATAGATCACTTATTTATTTATACAACTGTATTTATTTATATTTAACACTCGTCGACTATCTGTTTATATCACCACCTGTTTTACACGCAACGCTTATTTATATCTGACTGTCCAGTGCCTTCGCTAACGGTGCTTATATACTCTAGCCGAAAATTCGAGAACTCACTGGAAGACTTCTAGATAAAACACAATAGGTTACATCAACCGCGTAATTAAGCAGGCTCCGACCAGTCTGTTGCGTCATCGCTAACAATAAACACTCGCTCGTCCCTGCGACAGCGGCGGCGACAGCGACGGGGACAGAGGCGGTAACAGTGGCGGCGACGGCGGGCACTGCACATTACAATATGAAATATGTTGCAAGATCTTACTACCTTAAAGAACTTGTGCAAGTGTACCAGAAACGTCGGTGTTGTAAGAGTGAATGCTGTTTGACTAAGAATACGAGTAATTGTTAACCTTATCACACTACAATCGAGAATTATCCCACATATTTTATAGAATAACGGATTTCACGTTTTAGCGGTAACACAAGAAGCATATAATAAATTTTCTATTCTTTACCTAGTTAAATTTTATAATAATAGTATTTCAATACATGTATTACCAGAGAATAAAATTTATTTTATACCTTCGTAATATGTGGAATTAGTTCTAATATTATGCTTTAACAAAGCATTTTAGTTTATCTTTAAAATAACTAGTTATTCCATCAAATAACCTATTTCACACTAACTTAAACGGTAACATAAACATGTCAAATTTAGAGTTCAGATAAGCGCTTCACCTGAACGGTTTAGAAAAATAAATACGACTGGTGACATGGCGACTTAGAAAATTAAATACGTTCGATATCGGACGCTGTTTTATTCCCAAATAAGTCCAGATTCGAATGGCGATCATCTTCTTTAAAAATATTCTGTCCTATAATAATTGTCAACTTTAAAAATTTATATTCTAATTATTTTGACTATACGTTTCAATTACTAACAGACCTTTTCAATTTATATGTTGTCTGTTTCTATCTCTGCACATATTAAGAGAAATGGCGTATGCAATTGCCAGCTTGGCTGTTTTGCATCGTTTCACATTTTAGCTCCAATAACTTTCCCCATAATTTACGTTAAATTTTGAAAAAAAAGGATGTGGCCAGCACATAACCTCTCGCCAGATATTTTACCTGGTTGTACGCATAAAACTAAAAATATTTTTAAATATAAATACATATATTCATGTCTCACTACAAAATATTTACTTTAATATAATTTATGTACAATACATACATTTTCTTTATATTCACTATCCTGTTTTTTTTTTACTTTCCTTTTCTTTTTCTTTTATTCGTCATTTTTTCGCAAATCTCTTTTATATTCTTTTTTAGGTATATTCTTTTGCGTTATTGACTTTTTATTTATTTTCATATTCTTCATAATATCATAATGATGTACAAATATTTTTGACAGTGGCATACAAATATTTTTGACAGTGACATTTATGTGTGAATTACAAACATTTGAATTTCTTGCCTTGAAGTAGTTTGATCTAAGAATTTTTACATCAAATTATTTTATATGCATTTCTTTATCTCTAAATCTATAGAAGATATAATAATGAATTTATATTTATCGAATAAAGAATTTAACGTTCTTTAATATAAGTATTTACACAAATTTTCGATAAATAATATTTAGATGATTGTTTTCTTGTAACTACTACTTCCGGTTGTCCAATTGTTACCAAAACTGACTCGACTCTTCCCATTATTGTTAGATTGAGGAATCCGTAGTTAAAAATGTCTTAAGTTTTATAGTATTTAAGAAATCGTGGATCCAACATCCACACACACACACGCACGCGCACGCACGCACGCACGCACGCACGCACGCACGCACGCACGCACGCACACACACACACACACACACACACACACACACACACACACATACACACACATACACACACACACACACACACACACACACATACACACACACACACACACACACACACACACACACACACACACACATCGTAAAAATGTTATAATCGGATTCTAGGGACCTTAACACGTGTTTATTCACTAAAATCTGGATATGCGATTTTTAGCATGAATCCAATACCTCTCTTAGCGAGGTAATAAACACAACCATGAATCTCATGAGATAAGCACATAATCATGACTCCCGTCATTATGTGTAGGTTTTATATGCGCGGAACCCATTGCGCACATTTTCTATCTCTTTTAACTGAAAAGTCTATTAACTGCATTAAAAAAATATATATGTTTACACTGAGTTGTTTAATTATAATTTTTAACGGTTTTGAAGCAATATGTACCTAATTTTTTTGCTTAGCAACTGTAATTTATATAAAAATTGAAGTTTCCAAAAGTGCACTCGGTATAATTTTCTTTATATACCAATAAATAGAAATTAGAAAATGAATAATAAAAAGCGTGAAATGACAAATGATTTTTGAAATTTTTGTTAAACTCTATAAGGGTGAGATATTAAAACATTTTACAATTATTGTCGAAATAAAAAAAATGATAAAACTAGTTATAAGTAATTATTATATTATTTTTATAATTATTCAAATGTACAATCTTCATAAATAAATGTTTTGATATCCCAAGAGTTTATTATTGTTGGACAAAATATAATTCATGAAGGTGACAAATATTGAGGTGTAGCACTCACTCATTGGTATTCTTAAAGAGATTTAAAAAAAAATTATTACGGATATGTTATGAAGTTTAAGTTATGTAAAAATTTATTGTTCCGACAACAAAACAAAACTTCCAATCCATATTAATACTTAGAAGGTAGAAATCACTGAGATAAACATTTAGCCCAGCAATCATAAATAAGTTTCCTTGGTTTTAATTGATTTCAGTTTCATATTTGCTCCTGTTTGAAATGAAATTGAAGTAATCTTGAAGTATTTCTGTTTGTTACCTATAAACAACATTATCTATTTCTATTGGTTTCAGTTTCATATTTGCTCCTGTTTCAAATGATATTGTCGTAATATTGAAGTATTTCTGTTTGCTACCTAAAAACAACATTATCTATTTCAATTAATTTCAGTTTCATATGTGCTCCCGTTTGAATTGAAATTGAAATAATATTGAAGTATTTCTGTTTGTTGCCGCCTCGGTGGTCGTGTGGCTTGAGGCAGCGAACAGCGCTCGAAGCGACCGTCACCGCTCGACTCTGAGGTTGTGGGTTCGATTCCCACCAGGGGCTTTGGGTGTTCGTGTGTGTCCTTTCATCATCTCATCTCCATCAACTTAATGTACAAACCGTCGAAGTTACAAAATATATGAGAAAATTAAGTCACCCCCATTAATATCAGTTGTAATAAGTTGTAAACTTTAAATACAATAAAGAATTATTATATATTATTATTATATATTTCTGTTTGTTACCTAAAAACAACATTAACAAAAAAAAGTCAAAACTTTAGAATTATTTCCAATTTTCATGTTATTATAACGCAAATCTGTGAATAAAAACAGAGTACCATATCGGCAATTTATTAATGTACTTACTAGTTTGCAATTTATTAATTGTTTTAAATAGACTGTTTATTTTCATAATTGAATAGTTTCGAGAAAAATGCAATAACTTCTCATTTGCAAAATAACGCTGAAATGACAATTAGTTTTATTTAGTTCTATATATGCACATATACAGGTATACAACGCTTCAGAGTATGGATTCTTAACACCAACCTTGGATTTATCTTAAGTGACGCTTACTGAAATAGCAGACAATAGTTAGCTTATATGCTTGTATCCCTTTTCGTTTATTTCATTTAACACAAATGACCACTTTTACATATACCGTATAAACCAAGTATAACGTTATTACACCTATTATTTAATATTTTTATAATAATTTTGACTCAAAAAATAGTATTGCAAAGCCTTCTGTATTTAATAACAATGTAATATTTCAATCATCTATCACTATATTTTTAAATAATACTGAGATGTATTGAATGCAGTGGCTTTCATTTTGAATATTTGCTGTGATATTCCTTTTTCTAATTAAGTATTTATGACCCAATATAAAAATAAATAAAACTGACCTACTATTTTCTGTTTTTATGAAACCCTCGACATCTCTGTTAGGAGGCGTTATAACACCAATGTTTATTGGGAAATTTTTCTCGTTTTAGTATCTAGAATTCATACTCTAACGCCTTGTGAAAGCCATGAAACACTCTGTAGAAAGTATTTTGATTATTTGTAAAGCCATAGAGATGAATTAAAATAATATCATATTTAAATAAGTACAAATTGACTTAAAGTGTTTCTGCACCAAAATCATACAAAAATATTTAAAATAATCCGTAATTGTAATAATCATAACAATTAAGTGGATATTAAGTTGTTTTTATAATTTTTGGTTGCCAAATTGTTTAAAATATCTTCATAGAATAATTTGTAGGGCTCTTCCTTCAACCCACTGGACTCTGGAGTAACGTTTTTAAATTTTTTCTTACTTAGGTAGTTTCAGCACCAAACGATGCAGTATTTTTGATTTTATAGGTGTAGTAACATGCATTTCTCAAAATGTCCAAAGAGTGTCGAGTGACAAAGGCTGTATCTGAAATAATCAATTCAATTACTTATACACGGTGACTCAAATATGGTCACTCTGTTGAAATGTGCCGCCGATTTTTGCTGAGACGTTATGTGTAATTTGATTGTTCAAAAGTATAAGTTCCACAAGAATTTTCTATCGTCTTTTGTTTTTTGAGCTATAGGCTAAAACTTGATTTTTGTTTATTTTGAAAATACCTCATATCTCGCTTATTATAAAAGATAAAGAAAAAATGCTGAGATAAATTTATACGGTTCTTTTCGTAGAAAAACAGCGTAATTCAATTTTTTTTCAAAACTTAATTTTCGAGATATAACACTAACATAATAATATATGGGTACTTCCTTAAGCTTTCAAGGCCGGTGTTTATTTTAGGTTGGTCCACTACATGCAATAAATAGGACAGAACATTGCTTATTAAAATTTCTAATGCCACGACTATCTGCGATTTAGTTTTCATAAATATTGACATTTTTACTGCCAACCTGTCAGGGAAGGTTATTTTTTCCTTTAATAAGACTCTAAGCCTCTCAAGATGCCTAACACAATGTTAAGCGATACGTTAGTTATAATGTATTACTCTACACCTTGTGACGATGGTCACTATATTTGGATTTAATTTTTGTGTTTAGCATTGTAGTCTTGTTGTTAACAAGTTAGTTTTTTTTGCTAGAGTTTATAAATTCAAATCGAGGATCAAATCCCACAAGTAAAAATGTTTTTTACCTTTTTATTATTTTGTATTGATTGAAATTACGCATACAATGTAATTGTTTGATTATATTGTATGTCGTTTGTTGTAAAATGTATTGTTGTATTTTTGTTTAAAGTTGCTAATATTTATAAATTTGTTGTTTACATGTCAGATACCACGTAGTCGAGTGGCTAGCATGCTCGACCAGCGCGCTGGGGATTGTGGGTTCGATCGAGGGTTCGATCCCACATGAGTTCATATTTTTTATTTTTTTATTTCAAATAGCAAGTATTTGCAGGATAATTAGAATCGTGTTTAAACATATTTTTGTATTTTTAACGGTTTTTCGGGGTATAAATACGGGCCCAAGCGACAGTTTTATTAAGACAGTGTGTGCTGTCTCAAGAGAGAGTGAGTGCTCTCTCGGGGAGACGGTGTGTGCCGTCTTCCGCGAACCTGGTGAGTGCCGGGCGAGCAGTTGGTTAGGACCTTGGCTGCCTCTGACTCAGTGCTGTTGGTGTGTGCCGGCAGCTCGCGAGGGAGTGCAGAAGGTGCCTTGTACGGCTACGGATGCCGCCGTAGCCGGATGTTAAAGCTAGTGGGGTTTACCACTGTTGGCTGTAATCGGGATTGTCGAGGAGTGTTGGTGTGTGTTAACACGTCTCTGTTTCGAAATCGCGATTGTTGATGAGCGTTGTCAAGCGACAACACTGTTACCGTTTTGCGTTTTTCAACTTTGGTGAGTGCCATTGTTGACCGTTCGTGTCGCGGCCCCGTAACTTTGGTGTGTCCCATTGTTACCCGTTCATTGTTGACCGTTTCTTTTGTTGAACAAATCCTGCAAGTATCGCTGGTTCACTTGTATTACCCGATTATATGCTAGCGATTGTTATTTTCAATTATTTGTTATTATTATCGTTTTAATATATTTTAATAAAATATTAAAATTCACTATGATTTCATTGTCAAAAACCGAACTCTGTCTCCACTAAGCTACCCAAGCCCTTTTGGCGTTCAAGCCACTCTTTTCAGCGACGCTATAATAGCGTCCTTCACATCTTCTGTGCTGTGTTATCGACCGATCGATTGGCGCCCGAGAAACCCGTTTTGACAGCAACGAGAGCTGAAGAGAACGTCGAGTAAAGTTGACAGGCTTGGCACGCCTTCATTTTGCCATTACAACCTTGCCTTTCATATCGATAATCGATGTGATGTAGTCTTTCATTTCCTTACACTGGATAGTTTGACTCATCTAGAACGAAAGTCATTATATACGCCTCTAATTTTTTTTTTGTAATGTATATGAACTTCTGCTATGCATAAAGCACACTATAATATCTGAAAATAACGTATTGTTAAATTTTCCGGGCCTACTCATCTCAATACGGTATGGATCTAGGTTATGATTATCAATAAAAGTTAAGTATTTTTAATATTTCCGGGAGGGAATAATAATGTTCAGTCAGTTGAGCCATAGTAATAAGTATACCAACCCCACAAATTTTAAGAACAACAACTGAAACTAAAACATATGCACTTAAAAGGTTTGTTGGTCGACCAGGCTGGTGGGTTGCCTACATCCAACCACGTGCTGCACGCGCCCTATATATGATTAGGTTAGGTTATATTTGCCGGAAGAAAACATTTAGATGATAGCCCAATAAAAATAGGTGTTTCAAACATTATACTTATAACGTATCTAATTATTAAGTAACTATTTATACTTCGAATTTTGATTAACAAAATTGACATATAATACCAATTTTGACATCAGGTGAACAATCCCCCTCCCCCGCTGGCGATTTGAATTAGATGCTTACGATTGTTGACGTGCGAATCAACTCACGGAAACGGACTTTACCAAATCTTTAACGTAACCCCTGTGAACTAAGACACAGTATTATCAGCAAATGCTTGATGATATGTTTATTTTTATATTTATTGTACTTAAATTTTCCGTTTGTAAATCTATATCATATACGCCTACATAATGTCCGCCATGAGTTATTTATACAGTTTTTTTCAATCATTGGAAAAGACAAAACCTTTTGCCTTTTTCTTAAAGGTGTGTACTTTTCTGTGTTTCCTTTATGAAATCTATAGCATGGATCCTTGGTGACGGTAGTGAAGTTTTAAAGTATATGTAGTCACTAAAACACACATAATGTGCTGTACAATTCACTTGTATTTTTATGTAGGTAATCGTTTATTTCACAAAAGTGATTGACTTCTTACTCTCCTTATGGTATAAATGTGATAAATTGTACAGTTTATCTGGCGAGCTAGGTTCGTTTATTTTTATTTGTGATTTCTGTTCAAGTGAACAATTATCTATTTAAATTAATAGACAATTATTCACTTATTAATGCAGATTTAAAGTTAAGGTGTTTATTTCGTATTTAGAATACATTACAATTTTATATCAATTTAATGGACAAATTCTAGCGCCGGTTCCAATCATATAAATATTACACAACAAACTTTTTGTCAAATTACTGCGACAATATAAAAACTACACTAAAATTTATTTTACATGGTCATAAATTTATATGTAATTCTACATTTCGCATTAAACACTGCGATGCTCATATTTTACACGTTCAAATTTTGGTGGTTAGGAATTTTATGTAGGAAAGTTTAAAATTCGACACTGTTTGTGCCATTAATATGTACTGTCAGTGGGTGAAATACGTTTTTCAGATAAGTTTAAGTTTTGTGTTCCTGTTCTTTCTATTAAAATGTGTACGAAAAGAATTAAGATTTAATAGCCATGTATGAACAGTTGACAGCAGCTTTTATACAATGTACAAAATCGTATAGAACGTGATTTAAAACGTGTACCTATAATGAATATCAAAAGAAATAAATTATAACTTTAATATAGAGACAATGCCAGATATTATCTCAAAGAAAATAAATGGCTTTCGTACAACATTCTCTCAGGTATTTATAAAAATTTCAATATGGAAATTTCAGTTACAATAAAATTATTAATATTTGTCTTTTCTTGTTTAGACATATTTTTAGTTTATCAGACCTTAGAGGAAATAACTGTGATGTGTTTAACCTTTGAGCAACAAACATAATTAATATATTGGTCACAACAAAATAATATTTAAAAAAATATTATGTAAAACAAATTATAATGTAAAATAGGAGGTTCATTTGATGCATAAAATGTACAAGTTTATGATCTTTGATTGGCCAGAATATACACCACAAAATCCAAAAAAAATTATCACCTGTCAGCTATCAGATATAAAATAAAACAGACAGAATTCAGTGATCCATACTTTTTATTTCAACTTTGTAATTTTTAATATTCAGATATAGTACATGTTTGCATATAAAAATATTTAGTATTGGCTAAATTTGGTTTCATGAATTTTAATTATTATATTGCTACCTGCTATTTTCTTTGTGAAATGAAGTATATTTATTGCAGAAATGGAAGACTAAAATCGAAATAAAGTTTCGAGTAAATTGTAGTAAAAAAAATACTCGTTGTTTTGGATGTTTGTAGGACTCGGCATTTGACATTTGACATGCTCCACGAAATTATTATCCCCTCAATCGATATAGGTTTAATATAAATATTATATAATTTTAATATACGATGCCACGCCATCTTTATCACAATATGTTTTGCCTAAGCAAAATCCACAATCTTGTATACGTACTACAAGGCTAGAAGCTTCTGTTTTATTTTTATTTCCATTGGGAAATGTTACATTGCGTATTTTTTATCACTTCCAAGGAAAACTGTTATCTTGTTGTTCTTAAATGATACTTGAAATACTAATTTTTCGACACCTAAAATTTGTTAACAAAATGTTACCTAATAAAACTTTGTTAAATATTTAAAAAAAAAACTTATTATTTTGAGAATAATATATAAAAAAATTCTAAATTAAGAGCAAGTATTCAAGGATGCACATAAGTATGTAAAATAACTTATCTTGCAAGTTATTTTCCAGTGTTCGATGTCTACGGGTAGAAAACTATTTTATGCATCTTACGCGTGCAATATGTAGACTATGAATAATATAAACAATGTTGACAACGTAAACGTTAACACAACTGGTAACCTGGAGTTTCTCAGGATTCCGTTGATTTTAGCTTTGGAAATATTATGTACTTTTTTTTAAAGTATTTTCATGGCACTCTGATAATTGCCTTAAATCGTGCATTTTCGTTTGCTTCTAACTCGTACATATAAACTAACTAAACAGCAAACTTTGTACTTGTCAATGAACTTTTTCATTCTGAACATTTTTCTTCCTTACACTTTTTTAATAAAATTAATGAGTAAAGAGATATCGCCAAATCAAAATTTTAACATTGAATTTCCTATGCTTGGAAAAAAGTAGACGCCTGTATAATATTTCAATGATTTTTTATTTTGATAATAAAATTTTGTTCGAAATTATTTTCCACTCGGAAATCCAACAAACTTTTACATAACAGTACATACATAATGTAAATAATTAATTGTTTTCTATTACAAGCTGCTCACATGTTAATAGTTGAGATTATTATTTACTAGTTAAGACACGTGTTACAATATTTTTCCATCACAAGCATCAGCTCCTTTATTTGAAAATCGTGCCAATACAGTCTAGTGCAGTGTACACTGGTACTTCGGTGTCATAAAACAAGAAAGTGCAGGACAGCGCATGCTCTGTCACGTAATGAATGCTGTATCAGAAAGGGCAGATTATTTAATTAGAAGGATCATTTTTGGGAAAAGACCCTCGTTTGGCAAACATTAGAAATTCTTTTTATTAATTCAATAGTTGTACCAGTGGCGGTGCGTCAGATGAGGCAGGCCTCATCTCTTAAATTCAAAACATATGTAAAATTTTATATTTTTTACATTTAAAATGTATTGAAGTAATACAAATCTACAATATTTGAACTTATAAACAATCATTGTTACCATAATATGCCAAATAACCATGCAAATAGTGTTATTTTCACGCGAATTTACACATAGAGGCCAAATTATACTGTCTTCATGGACAATAATAGCGCAATACATAAGTGCGAGTGAGACGGAACGATTTTACCCTCTCTACGCTCTACATCTACACTACTGCAGATGAGCCAAGCGATGAGTTGGCCTCTCTCGTTCCGAGCAGAGAGAGACCACAACAGAAAATGCTTGTTTCAAACAAGTATATTTGTATTATTTTCAATTAGTTTTTGTAAAAACGGTTTAATAATTACTATTTATTATTACTGTTGTTATTTTTTTATGTTTTCATAAATTTGAAACTATTATTTATTTCTATTTTAATTGTACCTTCTGTTACTTGTCACAGTTATTTAAATTAAACATTTGTACACAATTAAACAATAATAAATCATGTATTGTAGAAATATACAAATACCAACAACCAAGAGACAAAACAACAGTTCGAACTACTTACAACAATGGAAATAATCTAATTGAACTGTTAAGAAAAAAGTTAAATAAATAAATAAATCATTACAATGATTACTTTTGCATCTAATATTTTCATTATTAGTTCTTTTGAATTATATAAATATAAAAAAATATAATCTTTCAAGCGCAAAATAGCAAGATAAAAGCATCGGAATAATAGGTGAGGTTGAGAATTCTTGGCCTCGGTTGAGTGGTGGGGAGAACCCACTAGCTGCTGCTTGGGCTTTACGCTACCCGCTACACACTCACGCCGCACATCTAGCCAGCTAGCTATTACTCAGTAATATAATATATTAATTTAATGCAATATTGTATTTTTAGATTTTCTGTTTCTGTAGTTATTGCTTATATGCTCACATCTCGCATCATAATTATAATTCAATTACTAAATGTCTACTAATAAATTCGTAAATTATATTGGAAAAAATAAAGATGCAAATAAAAATTTATTAGTAGCTTTAAAATCCCAAAAGAAATATAAATTTAAAAATATTTTTAATATTTAAGACTGACAATGTTACTTTTGTTATAGAATTTTTCTTAATTTTATGTTAATATTTTATTTAAATGAACTATTTATGTAACTGTTTTCTTACAATAAAATAAATTATTAGTTTTTGACTTTTAACAGATTTTATTTTTTAAGAATTTGTTAAATTTGTTTTATTGTAAAGAACTCTATATTATCTTACTTTGCATTAAAACACGTTTGACCTTGAAATTTTTTTAAAAATCGCATTTTTTTCACAAATTTTAAATCTATCGATATGTCCCGTATTGTGATATTATAAATCTGGCCTCAACTCACTCTAAATTCACGCACCGCCACTGAGTTGTAGTTATTATCTTTGTCCAAATTTTAATATTCAGCATTTGAAATTAGACTCAAACGAATAGTTAGGGGTGATTTAGAAGATGAGTCATTTCGTAAGTTTGTTTTTCAACTCATCGTCTTGAATTTTCTCGAAGTTGAGTCATCCAATCAGACAAGCAAAACACCCATTCCAATCCAGTAAAAGGCGGTAAGGTAACCCAAAGACGAACCTTTTAAAAATAGGAGTTGTCAGTAAGCAGTCACTATGAAGTAATCAGCAGTTAGTGTTTCTCAAACTTTTTTTCTCGCACGCCTTCAAGCATCAAAAATTCTTCGCGTCACCCTTTAGGCTTCAAAATAACTTCGCACTCCTCTAACTCTACCCATTCCTGAAGTTTTTGAACCGGAATAATTAATTTATTTCCTTTCCCCCCAGTTTCGGAAACACTGAGTCGGTAATCAGAAGAAGTTAGAAGTTGACGAAGTAAATAGTGTAAATAATCATTATTTGTTCTGTCACATATTTTGATAGCAGCGGGTGGGATATTAGAATTTTATTCCATCGTGTAACACTATCTGCTGAGCTGATATTTTAAAAAAATCGCTCGGATTGAAACTGATATTGATGAATGATAAAGAATTGTATGTGTTTCTCTTGCGATTATTTACAATTATTTGTTATTTATTTTTTATTTTTTTCATTGTTCTTGTTTTTACATAACCAATACATCGGAGAGTTGTTCAAGTAAATAATAAAATGTTTATTATGTAATTTGTAACTAAATAATTATATATTGCGCTACAGCGCTCTGTACTCTTTATATTATTTCGTAAGTCAGTACAACTAAATTATTCCTAGTTCTGAAATGGTTGTTAACGATCACTTTGCAGAAAATTGCCCGACTTGTCAAAAAGTTAACACTAGTGTAACGTAGTACATGTCAACGAACAGAGCTATCGTGGCGCTATGCGTCGTATTAAGTTTTCTTCGGTTCTCAAAACTATTAATTGAGAATGGACTTTTGACATTTTGGCTTCGATTCCAGACGAGTGATTTCAAAAACAAAACTTTGCATCTCAACGTCAATCAGCGTCGGTGACTTCTGACACTTGTTTAAGTTAATTCTCAGTGAATGGTTTTGAGAATCGATGATATCTTTGAGCGTCTGAGTCTTCAGATTTTCGGACTAGGGGTTAAGTCCCGATTTTAAGAATATTGTAACACGAAGGGGTGCGGAAGAAGATGGTGGCGAGGATGGGATGATGATACTAATTACTGCTGCTCACTGTTTAATCCAGTGATGATACACTTTGTTCTAACTGGTGGACGCTTGGATGGTTGGCGTCCACGACTTCGTGAGAAGGAAGAACACACATATTCTTTTATACACTTTACACTTGATGAACACTACGAGAATTTACGGACATGGACATTTCTTGATATTTATTGTTTAACTAAACGTTTCAACTAAAGTTTTTATTTATATGGTTAAATTCCGTAACCCAGCGGGCGGGTGTTTAGCACGCGCCCCAAAACTAAAAGACACTATATGTTCCGACAACTACGTCTTCACGACTAGTGCTGTTGATTGTGAAAAAAATAGAATTCGAAAATTCAGTGGGAAATTATACGAAATTCAAAAATTTGGATTTCGAATTTAAACCTAAACTCGAATTTTAATCTAAATTCGAATTTTAACAAAATTCGAATTTCATACACATTCAAAATTCCAATTTCGAGTATTTACGAAGTTAGAATTACATATTTTCAAGTGTAAGTTAATTGGCATTTATTACACTTGCTTTGTTATTATTAATTTCAAGAAAAATATTTCCAAATTGTACTTCGAGCCGACATGTTAATTAAGAATATTTTACTTTAAACAAATAAGCGATAAATCTCGGTGTTTGGACTCAGAGAGCAAGTTTAAACAAGTCATGTCATTGTAAAACACGTATAAATAGATGGCGTCTTCAACTATCGAATTACAAAATTCGAAAAATATTCCGAATTTTGATTTCGAAATTCGTAATTCGAAAATGTATAAAGCTTATTTTTCAAATTTAGAATATTTCAAAATTCGAAAATTTCAATTTTGTCATCAGCACTATTCACGACGCGACGAACTAATCTAGACTCCCTAAAACAAAGCGCTATTTTCAGAACAGGATTATCTTAGGGGTACAGGTTGCATAGGCGAGGGCATTCAAAGTCAGGCACGTATACATAATAATTTCTAGACTTAATGATAAAAAAATAAATGTCGTGACTATCATAATAAGATAAAAATTTCTAAACTAAATTTTGACATATATAACTTAAATTGATAAACAGAGTTAAAATATGATTGTTGAAACTAAAATTTAAAAAAGTTTATAAAAAGTTATTTACTTGTTATTACTCTTACCCTCGCCTTATCACAATATTCAGTTTAGAAAAAAACATCAATATATAAAAATAAAAATTCGGGTATTACGAGTAAGATAATTTTAATTACAATTATTATTACTTGTTAATTGTAAATGAATTTTTGAAGTGCAATTACCGAGTAATGTTACTAGTATTAGCACGGTATCAGTCTCGCTGCACAACTAAATCTTGTTCGATTCGAAATAGCGATCATTTGTATTATTCCGTACGAAGCTTGCTTAACGTTGCTAATCACACCGTCTGGAATTCGAGCAACGTGTAAACAGCTGAGTAATAAGATGTAAGAGTAATGATCCCCGAGACGTTTGAGGCCACACACTAACAAGTAGTGCATCGCAACGTAAGTTCCGCATGACCTTGTGGGGATCTGCATGATCCCCGAGACCCTCGAGGCGGCACACTAACGAGTATTGTATTGCAACGTAAGGTTCGCATAACCTTGTGGAGATCCGCATGTTCCCCGAGACCCTCGAGGCCTCACACTAACGAGTAGTGTATAGCAGAGTAAAGTCCGCATAACCTTGTGGGGATCCGCATGTTCCCCGAGACCCTCGAGGCCTCACACTAACGAGTAGTGTATAGCAACGTAAAGTCCGCATAACCTTGTGGGGTTCCGCATGATCGTCGAGACCTTCGAGGCCACACACTAACGAGTAGTGTATCGCAACGTAAGGTCCGTATGACCTTTTGGGAATCCGCATAATCCCCGTGACCCTCGAGGCCACACACTAACGAGTAGTGTATCGCAACGTAAGGTTCGCATGACTTTGTGGGATTCGCATGATCCCCGAGACCCTCGAGGCCTCACACTAACGAGTAGTGTATCGCAACGTAAGGTCCGCATGACCTTTTGAGAATCCGCATAATCCCCGAGATCCTCGAGGCCTCACACTAACGAGTAGTGTATCGCAACTTAAGGTCCGCATGACCTTGTGGGGATCCGCATGATCCCCGAGACCCTCGAGGCCTCACACTAACGAGTAGTGTATAAATAAACCTAAAAGTTTAATGCTGAAAAATGTATACCGTAAAACGGGGTGTATAGGGTCACTTTTGAACTTTGAAACACTGTAACTTTGAAATGGAAAGCACTACGGCTTTGCATGTAATGATAATGTAATGGTACTTGAAAGTTTCTATCTCTGCATAAAACCATAGTACTATGTACAGGATACATTGCTAAACTATTGTTGCAATTATTGTTAAATTGATATAAACAATATTGTTAAACCTACATATTACGGGATATCATAGGTGTTATGGAAAATGCACAAAGCTTACATTGTGCGATAAAAGACTGCCTATTTCTGGATTCGAACTTGTATGATCAAAATCAAAACTCTATATGAGATTTAAACTAATACTCACTAATAACTACATAATAAAATGAGTACTACGATCATCATTTTTGTTT
This sequence comes from Harpalus rubripes, assembly GCA_963082715.1. NCBI lineage: Eukaryota > Metazoa > Arthropoda > Insecta > Coleoptera > Carabidae > Harpalus > Harpalus rubripes. Next base: position 42,947,119 of record OY720456.1, on the reverse strand, counting down.
TGTGAATGTGGAAAACTGGAAATTATTTATTGTTTGGTATCTTTTATGTATATGCGTTTTAAATAATTGTTTCATTATATTTTTATAGTAATATTATATTTAAATATTTTTATCTGCATATAATTTTGTGAAATGTTTTTAATGGATTTTTAAATATTGGTTATTTATTGAACATGTAAATGTTTGTTGTAGATATACATAAATGTTTACTGAAATTTGGTTAATAAAATAATTATCAAAGGTTATTCGGAAGACAAATAATTATCTCGTAATTTTGATGTTTAACTTTAAATATTATACATTTAAATATTTTAAAATAACTATAGGTAATTAGAAAATCGTGTAATTTTGATATTGAAATTCATCAATGATTACTTCAAAGATAAATAATTGATATCTCTTATTTTTATGCTTAAATTTTAGATATCAAATATTTAATAATTTAAAATAATTATAATTATTAATTTTAAAATATTGTAATTTTGTTAGAAACATTTATCATTGCTTAATCAAAAGATAAGTCGAATCTAATATATTTATATTTTAAATATCAAGTATTTGAATTGCCTACTCACGGCTTAAGGGTCTCGGGTTCGAATCTCAGGTAAGGTATGGTTGTTATTATTTCATGTATATATATATATATATATATATATATATATATATATATATATATATATATATATATATATGTATGAAAACGTCGCAAAATGAATAAAATTTACTCACCTCCGTGTACCTATATCAGTTATTGTAATAAAGCACTGTACTTGTACTTGAAATATAATAAAAAAATGATTTATTTTTTAAATATTTTAAATTCGTGTGAAATTATTAAATTTTCATGCTCAATTCGTTAAATATTAGAAAGCTTACTGTTACTGTTTCAGATGTTGTAAAGCTTCTAGCGCTATAATGCGCACGGTTTATTATTTAATATTTAGTATTTAATAAAAACTATTAGTTTTATATTGTGTTAGTAAACATGGGTAAAAGTATTGTTACAAGAAGAGACCAAGTAACAATAACAAGACTTCGCATGGGCCACACAAAGATAACACATCAATGTCTACTCCAAAAAACAGACCCACCGTTATGTACAACATGAACATGCCAAACACGAATGACAGTAGAACATTTTCTAATCAACTGCCCGTCCCACACCCAAATTCGAACAAGAAACAACATCTCAGGCACACTGCAAGGCACATTAGGAAACAATGAAACAAACCTTCAGCATGTACTACAGTTCCTACATGAAATAAAATACTATGACCTTTTCTAAACTATTGTAAAGATGTAAAATATAAATATAATATTGTACTGTACCGGGTACTATTGACCCAGTTGTCGATGTACCGTAAATGCGTTAATTAAAAAAAATATTGTCTTGTAAGCTAGTTATTTCATGTAAATAGTTGTATAAAATTTGTTTTAGGAAATGTGAAACTACATAGATCTCAAAGAATACTTATGTCAAGTATGTAATAAGTAGCGGCAATTCCAGAATGTATCAGGTGTGACTATATTCGAATGGTCAGACCATATATATATATATATATATATATATATATATATATATATATATATATATATATATATATATATATATATATATATATATATATATATATATATATACATATAGTGTGCTATGTCGTACATAGTCAAATATTAAAGATACGAGAAAAGTTTAAATATAAGAGTTATTTAATACAACTTGATCTATAATTTACCATGCACAATTTTTATGGCCTACTAGTTTTGCGGAAAAACATTTTACTTTGATTTTTAAATGGAACAGCCTATATATTTTTACAATGATGTATAACAAGTAAGGGTTTGCCTTTAAATTATGTTTCATAAAGCCAATAATAAAATGATAATTTTTTTAATTAAATAAGACCTCAACGTCTTTTTCACTGATAAACACTACTATTAGATCTATATGGCAGATGTGTACAGGGTAAATAATAGAATATTACAGCCTACTATTATCATTTTATTATTTTCTTTATTAGACATAATTTAAAGCATACCCTTACTTGTTGCATTTAAAAAATTAAAGTAAAATATTTTCCACTAAATTAGTAGGCCATTAGAAAAAATTGTGTATGCTAAATTTTAGATCAAGTTGTATTAGACAATTCTCATATTTAACTTTTTCTTGTATCTATAATATTTCAGAATATATAAGCTGGACAATGATAACACAAACAGCCTATACACACATAAAAATCACGCATATGTCACTTATGCCTTGTTGCACCAACAAGGCTTAAATTTTACGCTAGGGTCAAATTTTAAGCTAGGCTTAAAAAGAATGCCTATCGAACAAACGACTCACCAACTGGGACTCATACAGGGAGGACCTCGCGGGAAGGGTCAGAGAAATTCCTGGTGAATGGAGAACCGTACATGGTGTACAAGCGGCCCTTGATGTACTTCAACGGGCTATTTTGACATCGTACGAAGACAATTGTCCTCTTAAAACAAGGAAAATAACCAAAGAAGTACCCTGGTGGAGCAATCAACTAGGGCAACTTAGAGCAGAAACACGACGTCTTTTAAATAAGGCGTCGAGAACAAATAGCACTGCAGACTGGGAATGTTGCACCAACAAGGCTTAAATTTTACGCTAGGGTTAAACTTTAAGCTAGGCTTAAAAAGAATGCCTATCGAAATTTTGACAGCAATCATTTCGTGAAATATTGTCAATTTAAGCCAAATTTAATATTTAAGTTACGTTGGTGCAACAGGCCATTAGTGCTTTAAGACAAACCCGAAAACAAAAATAACAACAATAAGAGCTCAGCTGACTCACTCCATTCTTTTAACAAGCACAACACACAAAACAACACTCTTTCTGTGGGAGAGAGAAAGAAAACAGCAAGGTGGACGAATAAAGTAAAGCGAACAGTACAAGAGCAAAAGAAGAAATGAAAAAAGCGAGAAAGAACAAAAGTAAAAAAGATAATAAAAGACGAAAAAACCAGAACATGGATAGAATTTGGAAGGAAGATGGAAAGAAATTACAGGGAAAACCAAAAAATGTTCTGCAGAGTGGTAAGAAATTTCAAAAAAAGGTAAAAGACCTTTACTTAGAGCAGTGAAGGATAAATGTGGAAATACATTACAAAAAGACGAAGAAATAATGGAGAGATGGGGATAATATTTTAAAGATCTTCTAGAAGATAATGAAACAGAGAATAACGAAAACATCAAAACAAATAACAGAAACGAACAAAGATGACCCCTATTACTGACAAGAGGAACTTAAAAAGGCAATAAACAAAAGCAAATTGGGAAAACCCCCAGGTACCGACATAATATGAATGGAAATGATAAAAGCAGCCCCAGAAGAAGCAAAAGAAAGAATACTAATGCTGATGAATCAAGTATTAAAAAAAGGGAAGGCTGGAAGGTAGGAATAATCACACGTATATTTCAAAAACGGATCCCGCAGAGTGTAGTAACTGCAAACGAGTAACGTTATTAAGTAGAGTAGCCAAGATCTACGCCAGGCTGTTAGAAGTAAGGCTAAGCGAAAAACTAGAAATCACTATTGAAGAAACCCAGTATGGATTTAGACCTAATATAAGAACTTTAAATGTAATATATATGTACTATTAAATGTAGAATGTAATGTAACAAATAAATGAAAAAAACACTGAGAGAAAATAAACCAGCATCAGCAAAACTATTTAATGCGTTAAAGTCTACTATTTTGACAAAGATAGAAATTTCAATAGAAAAAGTTTAAATTAGTTTAAATTTTTGAACATGTAGCTATTCCGGTACTAACAAAAGCAAAATAAGAAGAGAAGAAATGAGATTTCTCAGAAAAATTAAAGGAAAACTGAAGCTAGACCGAGTAAGAAATACCAGGTATAGAGACGAACTAAAAACAAAGGCAGTAGAACAAATAATAAAGGAAAGTCAATTAAGATGGTTTGGCCAAATGCAGAGGATGGAAGAAAGCAGAGATACAAAAATGTGTATGAAGCTAGGCTGGGTTTAAAGAAGACTCAGAGCTCAACTTAGGAAAACATTAGAAAAGCCGCAGAAAGAAGAGACATCTCTTAGGATTAAGTGAAAAGTAGGACGCAGCATAGAAAGGGATGAAGAGAATTGTGGAAACGATCTACGAAAAAAGCCAAAACTTCGAATAAGACTGAAACTCAACTAAAGCTCGACACCAGAAATGATATAAGGGCTCAACGATTAAAAAAATAAAAATTACGCATGTGCCATTTACTGGGTTAAAACAAACCAGCTGACTCACTCCACTCTTTCAACAAGCACAAAATAACATTATTTCTGTAGGGCCAGATAATATACCAGTCTTTAAATGTTGTTCTGATAGTTTTGCTAATCCATTACACATTTTATTTAATTTGTCTCATAACAAATTCACTCGCAGATAAGTGGAAAATATCTAAAATATTCGCATTGTTTAAATTTGAGAATAAAGCTCAAACTAGCAATAATCGGCCTATTTTCTGTTTAAATTTAATAGCAAAAATACTCGAATATACACTGTTCAAATATATTCAACTTCAGACAAAGAATAGGTACATCAGTCCTTGCCAGCATGGCTTTGTAACTCGTAGATCAACTATCTCAATTTTTTTGACTAATTTTATGCAATTTATTTACGACGCGTTCAGCGACAGGAAACTGGTTGATGTAATTTACACTGATTTCTTGAAGGCATTCGATTCTGTTTCTCATGCACTACTATTAGAAAAATTAAAAGCTATTGAATTCTCTGATAAATTGCACCTATTACTTATATTTGAGCAACAAGGTGCAATATGTTGACTGCAATGGACTTACATATAGAAATTTCATAGCCTTTTTAGGAGGTCCTCAGGGCTCCGTTCTGAAACCTTTATATTTCTTTTGTTTATTAATGATTTAACATCTGGTAAGCATGCTAAACTGTTTGATGTATGCATATGATTTTAAATTATTTCGTACCATCACTGACATTGATGACTGTCATCTCTTGTAAATTTTCAATTTTAATATTGGCAAATGTCAAGTAATTAGTTTTAGTAACAAAAAAATTACAATTAACTACGGTTACAACATGAATAATGAAATCTTAAATCGAGTTGTCATGATAAAAGTTAGATTTATTTTTAGATTCTAAACTAAATTTAATTTACCATGCTCAAATTACTATTGCATCCTGTTATAAAATGGTAGGTATTATTTTACACGTTACATCTCTATTCAAAAATTTTCTTTGTCACAAAACTCTGTGTGAATATAAGTTTTCAGCAAATTATACAGAACAGTATTTAATTAATGCTATAGAAGATATTTAGAAGAGATTTCGTAAAACTGTTTGCTACTATTCGCGTAATATTTTGCCAAATACTGATTATGTAGTACCTTCACTTTAGAAACATTATTGAGTATGCATATTAAACGAAAAATTATATTTTTGTACAAAATTATTAATTATAATATTGACGATAGTGAACTGCTTTTTCAATTAAATTATTTTGTAATTTTTCCTGGGCAACTTACCATTACAACTCGACTGTTAATGCCAAAGCTGGGCACATTACTTGCAAATTGTAATGGACATTTTAAATTTAACGGCTATCTCTTTCTATCGCTGCTAATAATAAGAAAATGGTGCGAACAACTGCCAGTTGGGCTGTCAAAAGAAACGTCAAAAATATTGCAGTCATTAAAATACCTGTATTCTCAGTGAAGATTTGCATCGTTAGATATTTTAACTTCAATAAATTCTTTTGTAACTTACTTCGATAAGATTTTTTAAAGTTATCTGGGATATTCTTACATTTTACGTCAAAAATTTTTAGAAACAAACGCCATAGATCTCAGTTGTTCTTACTATGCGCAGATCCCCATTGCGCATATCTTCTATCTCTTTAAATTGAAAAGGTCTATTGCATTACTATTATTTTTAAGAAAAAGGCTCAGAATTATACATTACATATTATTTTGTTAAATTGTGATAGAAGTAATGTAATTACGATTACAATTTATTTGTAATGCCATTACATATGTGTGGAATTTAATTTTATTTTTACGACTTTTATATTTATATATGTGTAATAGTGTAATTAAAGTATTAAAACAAAAAATACCATTGTTTTAAAAACTAACAGCTAGTTACTTCAGTGCGATTATAATAATAGAAATGAGAATATCTGTGAATTTAAAATACAATGATGCCATTTGCCACAAGTTAAAATACTACTTTTAAATGAGTTGTAAAATTTGTTTTGATTCCCAAACCTTGTACTGTTAGTACACGATAATGTTAACTTGTGCAAACTTAATTTGCTAGAAGTTAGAAGTAGTATCATCAAATATATTATCCGATTTATTTAAAAATATAATTCGTAAACTTACGTTATATCTATAATAGATATTTAACATTTAACTAGATATCAAGAATAATAAACACAACAATAGGACTTAGGAGTAGGAAAACAAAATAAAATACATAGAGTACACAGCACCTAACATTTTAGGGTGTTCATTTTTAACTGGCTATCATTGCGATCTCGAGAACTATAAGAGATACGAAGTTGATTAAATGAGCAAAGAATCTCTATTTTACATGGGTATTTCAATGATAAACTGAAAAGCAAAATTCAACCAGTGGATATGGATACCAACTTTTTTAAGTGGAAATATATACTTTTATTTGCTCATTCAATAGAACTTTTTATTCTGAATCCAACGATATACAATTCTCATAACTTTATATAACAAAATTTTCGAGCAATTTTTTTTATAAAGGATGATGAATCTTCTTGACCTTGAATGGAATGAAGTAAATTTCTGGATTGCAGTCAAATTATTTATTTAATATTCGGCCTCAACTGGTTTCGGCATCACTTATGCCTTCTTCAGGAGCTACAATGATTACAAAATTTTGAAAAACCTTGTGGATACATAGTATGTATAACTTACATGAAAATATTTAAAAAAAAAAACATGTAGATGAACACATTAAAATAGTAACACATTTAAATAATACTCGTACTATTTGGAAGAAGGGTGCACTATCCTGCGTGGAAATGGATGATGAAGCTTCTTGACTGGAAGGATGTCTAGAATGAAGTAAATTTCTGGATTGCAGTCAAATTATTTATTTAATTTTCGGCCTCAACCGGTTTCGGCATCTCTTACGCCGTTTTGAATTAATTCCCCCAATTAATGATATTAATAAGAGTGCCATGACTTTCATGAATAAGAGTGACCATGTTTCCTTGGAAGCGCGAAGCCTAGGGGGCACTTTGTACTGGATCAGAAATCAGATGGAGAGTGTCATGGTTGCTCCGGAACTATTCTTCCCTCTAAGCGTTTTCTGCATTGAAACTGTCGTTTATTAATTTCTCGTATACAAACCAAAGTGGTTGTGTGAGCGGTTTGCCTTCTTAAATTGTGGAGGACGTATTTTTGATATCACCGGTAACCACCAAACAGGAGTGCTTTTAAAGCTACCAGATATGATCCACATAGTTTTATGAAGGCGATTATCAACAGTCCTCATATGGTTAGAGTTCAGACTGACAAGGCACTTTTGCTTTTGCACCCCATGGATAGCATAAATGTTAATACAACTAATTTATGTATTTATTAAATATGACGTTGTACAACGTACTCGTGTGGTATAACAACTAAGTCTTAAAAGCAAAACATTATTTGTACGACAACAACTAAATAAGTAAAAGTGCCTACACATGCCTCAATTTAAAATTTTCAAACCGAGCTAAAAATTATTCTGATAGATGCTATCTGATCTGACCTGCAACCAGTTAGAATAGAAGGTTACTTTGAATATCGAATAACAGTCAGGGTTGGAAATTGTGATTATGTGAACTATGCATAAGTATTAGTTTATTTGCTAATAAAAATTCTATTTTTAATTTGTACTTTATGAAACTCATTTGAATGTTATAAAATTCTTCCTTATGACTTCCAAATGAGTTTCATAAAGTACGTATTAAACAACCAAAATAGAAATTTCTAAACATGAAATAGCGTATGTTTTTAAATATTTTTTGACAAGAGGACCAAAATAGAAAAATAGTATAAAATACACGTTTCATAAGACATTTCAGCGCACTTGTCCCCTTAGAAAACTCGCGGCAAGCCGCTTGTTTCTAACAAAGCCGCGTGCGCTAAAATAATGTCTTATTTTATTTTATTTTTTATTTTTAAGTACATCTACCCAACAGACTTAGTCTAAAATAGGGCAGGAATATAAATATAATAAACAAAATTAACTGTAACATAGTATGCAAAAATACATAGTACAAAATACAAAATATAGTAAACAAGACAATACTGTAAGTGAAATGGTAAATAATGTAGCATTATACAATAGTTAACTGTAAGTGCACTAGCAAAGAAAGTAAGTATAAGTTGCAAATGTCTATAAGAAAATATCTATATCTATATTTAACTCGGCGTTATCAAAGTAAGTGCACATTCGATGAAGTGGTGATTTAAAGAAAAGGTTAGTGCGAGCAGAAGGCAAATAAAATAAACGATGGTTTCTATTAAATTTGGAAGGAATATGGAAGTTTAGACAAGAAAGTGAAATCGGATCATCAATATGCCCAGAAATAAGATTTCGTAAATGATTTAAAGAACATGAAATTCGTCTTTCCTCAAGTGACTGACACTGAAATATTTCACAAAGAGTTGCGTATGGTAAGTGTTATGGTAGATAGGAGGACATGATTTTATAGTAAATATATTTTAAGAATTTTCTTTGAATTGAATCGATTATTTTACTTTGATTTTGATATATAGGATTCCATACAACAGAACAGTATTCTAGCTTGGATCTAATAAATGAGTAATAAAGTGTAAATATTGCGGCTATATTTGTAAAAGATTTTGTATTACGAATAATGAATCCAAGCATTTTATAACTGGCTGACGCAATATCTTCGACATGATAAATAAAACTTAGGTCCTTGTCAAATATAACACCGAGATCTTTAATTTGATTACAATGTGAGAGGGAGGAATTGTTTAACGAGTAATTGAAAGATATCGGTTCCTGTTTTCTAGTAAAAGATAAAACCATACATTTTGAAAAAATTAGTTCTAGATTATTTTCATTACACCATAATCTTATGAAACATAAGGCACGAAAATAACACTCATCTCAGTCTTTTTCAGAAAGATCAACCATTTTTAATTATTTTTCACGACACAAATGACAGACAATATATCTGCTTAGTAATTAATTAGTCTTTTACTAGCGTAACCTCGGCTTCGCCGAGTCTTCCCTAGGGATCCGCCGATAGTGTTTTATGATAGACTGTACATACATACAATCCGTCTAGATTTTACTTCTCTTTATGATCATGCAAATAAATTATAAGGTTGCGTAACAAAAATACTGAGAAAGATCGAGCTGAACATTTAATAATAATGAATAATCAAGATACTTAGATTTTATTTTTCAGTTTAGAATATTTCGTTTATCATGTTTTATAAGTTATAAGTAAGTACCATTAAATGTTTAAACATTTTTAAAATTATCAAGTTATCTTGATTATTCATTATTAAATATTCAGTTCGAATTTTTTCAGAATTTTTGTTGTGCAACCTTATGATTTATTTGCATGAACATAAAGGCAAGAAAAATCACTACCGGATTCCACTACAAAAAATCTATATTGCCATGTAATTACATTCCATCACCATTAGGTAAGGAAGGTATTATCTTTGGTCAAAAAATTTGGTGGTTTTAGTATTAAGGATTTTGACAAAATTAATTTTTATAATGGTACTTACACTATTTCGTCAAATTTGAATAAAATATTGTATAAACCACGTGAATTAAGAATATTCACTCAAAGAATTTACCCCACTCGCCCTACTGGCTCGTGGCTTAAACTTTCTTTTCATAAATAAACATTAGCTTAACTCACTTTATTTATAAATGTCTTTTAGATATACTAGGTAAAGTAATATAAATTCATGAAACGCTGATGTATTAGTACTTTTACTTATAAGACCTATACATATTTTTAAAAATATATATTTCCTTTACAAATTTTTTATAAAATAATAAATTTTCATTTTCCCTTTCAACCCGAGCAACTTGGAATGAAGGATCAGAAGAGTGTCGATACTAGTTAAATAATCTCTGTATAATATCTCTATTACTTGTTCCACCTTAAGAATAAAAAGATAGCGATGCCAGTATGAAACAACAAAAGATTATGAAAGCTTAATAGTTCTGGCATTTCATCGGAGTTGGTGTTGAGCCATTCATACAGGTTATTGTTTAAAGTGTAACTCAAAAACGGTAAGCCGTAGGCAGTTAAAATTTTGTATTTATGACTGCTATAACATCTATTTGTGCACCTCCCATTTTGGTCAGTACATAATTTCCAGAAGTGGTACTTTACTTGAAGCCTATAATATATTTTAAGTAAAAACTATTTCAAAATATAATCCAAAACTTTTAAAATTTGGTATATAAGACTTTTATGTCAATGTGAATAATATAATAGATTTTAGAAATAAATGCTTCAAATATTTTAGAGAGTCTAGCACATCAAGTATTATTAAATTAGCCCATTGTATAAGCGAGATATGTAAATTGAAGAATTATATATTTTTGGTTTTTGCAATAAAGCTTGCTACTGGTTAGGGCAAAAAAGGAAACAAAAAAAAAAAATAATGTCAAATTACGTCAAATACATACAATTTTTTGATTGGGTCTCTATTAGACCTCCCAAATAGCGGTTTGAAGTTAAAATTAATATTTTGTACTTTAGTTATTTAAAAAACGTTATTAATAGGTGTCAATGTCAGATTTTTTTTGCATTTGTCTTTGAAAAACTTCTACTTATTCTTCAATACAAATATATCACTGATATGTTATTATTTATCAATTGTGGATAAAGTATAGTTTTCTATTCGCATGTAAGGGCTATTACTCATTCGAATGATTTAGGTACATCACTCGTCTTTCGGCTCGTGAAAACTTCATTCTCATAAGTATTAGCATACATTACATGCTCATTGAATAATATACTATTTTACTATAAAAATTTCATTTAATAATTTAAATGTGTAATCCTCGACTGGATAAATGTAATACTGGGAAAACTTGGAGAAAAAATAGTCTGATGAATTCGTTTGGAGTGTTTTATTACATAACCGACGTTTCGGCACCAATTATGCCTTCTTGAGGGAAATGTAAAACTTACTAAGTCGAAATTTTGAAAAAAATATTGATTACAAGTATATTGTCGTAAAATAGGATTTATTTTTAGAAAAATGTGTACCACACAGTTCATCTTCAGAACAACTATTTTAGGACAATATACTTTTGTAATCAACATTTTTTTTGAAAATTTCAACTTAGTTTTATATTTTCCTGATGAAGGCATAATTGGTGCTGTAACGTCGGTTATGTAATAAAACATACCAAACGAATTCATCAGACTGTTTTTTCTCTAAGTTTTCCCAGTATTAATTTAATAATGATTATTTATATTTATATTTTTTTAAATATTGGTTTTGCTAATACCTTTCCGACAAGAGCCGAAGTCAGTAGTGTATTTTACTTAGATTACCAATTGCCAATAGCAAGCGTAGCTCCCGCTACTCTAGTGCTATGTTAGCTGAAAACTCAGGATCCCAGCACAGAACCGAGGACCGGTTAGTTTTGGTTCTGAAATTAAATCCGGGTAGTATCGTATAGAGAACCGAGAAGTAGTTAGATTTACATTCACATAACTGAGTACCTGGATAATTCTAAAATCAGAATTGAATATAACCAGACTCAATTTTCCCTACTAGTCTGAGTAGTCTGTACATCCTGTTAGCAAAAGATAGTACTACAATACAACCTAAATTATCAAACTTTAAACATTGGAGAGCTGGGGTTAGATGCAGATTTTTTTAAAAAAACCTATTTACTACTTCCAGGAACACCAAAGTGCTTTTGGCAACTCGGTTATTGCATTAGGCCGGCAATAACTGAAATTAAAATATATGCTAACGTTCATATTTAAGGTCGGTTTCAACGAGATGATACGCATGTCATCAATCTTAAGCAAGTGTTTCAAATTGTCACAGACAAAGTAGGATTAATGACGTAATGTTGTCGGGTGAACTCGTATGATTTCCGGAGGAGACATAAATATTAAAATGGACAGTATTATAATAATATAACCTATATTGTTATTCATTAAAATTTGAAGTATAAACATTTACCGGTCTTAGGATATTATTCCATTGTTTACATGTACAAAAGTAGGCTGGTAACTAAGTAATAACTGTATCTATACGGTAATATTATTACCATACTGATTTGTCAACAACGGTCTACAAAATGGAAGTAAAAGTAAATGAGAATATAATGCTTTTCACTAACACATACAGATAAAGATAGCATATCGTTCTAAATACGGTCTACTTTACTCTAAAGTAAAAGAACATGAGAACATAATTTGAATATTTGTTATACATATGTCAAAATAATTGTTGTTAACCAGAGCATTCTCAAAGTAGCATTAATGAAAAAACCGATAAACTATTGAACAAACCACGAATGTTAGGAATCATAACAAGCCTTAGATGTCTTAAAATCCTCGCTCTACGAGCTCGGATTTCAAACCGACATCTGCAGCAGTTATGATATGCATAACATTCCTAGGTATGTTAATAGCTCTTATTTAGCAGTAATAAACCAACTGAATAATTACCTACAATATAAGTATAATGGATAAAATATACCCTTTTGGTTGTCTAAAAGCAATATGTTGCAATAATTATTGACAATTTTAGAAACGTTGTTTTTATAATAAAGAAAAATGTACAATATAATATCAAGGAATAACAAAATTACCAACACACAATGAAACACAAATTATCGACGTCAAAATCATCTTAATCACCGTAAGAATTACAGAAATATTCAAATAATTTTATATTTCATTTTTCGTCATTGGTTAGGCGGGGATAGCATAAAATATACTCCTCAGTAACATATACGACAATGAGATAGTGAATAAAAGTCGCAGCTATGCAATGCGTATAAGTACAATTGATGACGTGAATATCAACTCGCGAAAATAGAATGTACATGGCCTATTTTGTTTAACTGACTACAATTATTTCAAAATGGGTATTGAAATATATAAGCGTGTTTTTCGCCGATTAGCATAAAAGTATTGTTTTACTGCTTACATTCTGGTTTAAGAATGCAGTATATAGGGACATTTCACGATTTGCGATTGGTGCAGACGTGAGACAGTTTTCAACTACCCCAACATCATGTAGGTACTGCAACTTCTTTACTGCTTGCTTGATAAATTTAATGTAACTAAAATTAATTTTAATATAAATATAATTATTAATTAATAATATAATGTAAAATGTTCATATAAATACAAAAGACACAAAACCAAAGTCAGAACTCTCAAATATATTTTATTATTTATACTGTTTCGCTTGTTTGATTAAAATGGTGATTATTATTATTATTATTATTATTATTATTATTATTATTATTAGTATTATTATTATTATTACTATTATTATTATTATTATTATTATTATTATTATTATTATTATTATTATTATTATTATTATTATTATTATTATTATTCGTTGCAAACCATGTACAATATACATAAATAATTGAAAATACCCAGTAAATATATAATACATTACAAAAAAATTCTCACTCCTTAAAAACTGAAGTGACTGATTTTCGGTAGCGAAATACCGTGCACATCAAATGGATGATATTAAAATTTTCCCACCTTCAAATGATGTATCTGCATGTTTCAATTATTGAAATATTAATATCTTATCAAAATAAAACAGATTAATATTTAACAAGAATATATAGTGACTGTTAATAACATCTTTTAAATTAAACTTTATGCAAAATGATGACAGTGGCGACGATAATAACATTATTGAAAATAATTATAAAATTAATATTAATTCTAAGCATTCGACGAAAAAATTGATCACAACCAGCAAGTTGCATTTTGCTGGTCGTTTCTCTACGAGAAAGATCCAAATACGCGACCCAATCATTCTGCCATGTTAATTTGCGATGATTGTTTTAATATTTATACAGTTAATAAAGAGAAACTTTAAAAATAAATATGGCAGTTATGAATGTTATGATCAAAATTTTCAAATTGTATTGTAATGTGCTTAGTAAAGTAGGTACCATTTTTCACATGCATTATCGTGTTGAATCTATCGTATTAAAGTTTGAAAATATGAACCCATTTGATATTGCGTGCATTGTGCGTTGGCTTGCTTTTGGGTTCAGAATCATGTTGCCGGTACACAAATCACCCAGAGTTTGCAAATACGTGCGTTGTGCGTCGGCCTGGTGTTGATAAGATGTCGGCTTACTCGTGGTTCGCCCCAAATCCGTAAATTGGGGGGCATTGCAAAAACCACCCGACCGAAACGCATCAAACAAGGGATCACTATAGAGCTATAGACCTTATTCACTATTATACTATACTGTCGGAGGACACAAACATTGTAAAATTGAAAGCAAATACAAGGGAATCAATAATGTATAACAGAAAACAGGCAGCAAAAAAAATTGTACTTAAATAAAAGTTGAAGTATGTATATTGCTAAATTGTACTCATAGTTCATTTCAATGAAAAAAAAGTTATTATCGTGAAAATGTTAAAATTGAATTGTATGGACCATTAAATATGTTTTCCATGACCGAGAGTAATAGTCAATTTCTATGGTATGAAAATTGAAAGTGGAGTCCACCATTTTGCCTCTGGATTTCAGGGGTACCAATTTGAAATCTATCGCACCGGCATCATCAACTATTTCTTGCGGTTCCTTTAAACTGAACAAATAGGATACCGAACTAAATAATAATTATAGAAATAAATTTTCAAAAAAAAAATTGCTGTCTAACGATTCAATTGTCAACAAATTTCTGTTTTCTTACGTTTTTCATCTCTAGGTCTGGAAAAAAATAGTAAATGTACAGAGTGTTTCATGTAACAGTACAAGGCTTTAGAGAATGAATTCTACATGCTATGGTAGAATACCCCATTCAAAAATTGAATTGCAAAACCTTCTGTATTTAACAAAAATGTAATATGTAGTTCAACCATTCGCCATTGTATTTTTAAATAATACTGAGTTATGTATTAAATGCAATGGCTTTAATTTGAACACTTGCTCTAAGATTCTTTATATAATTAAGTATTTATGGCCTAATAAAAAAATAAATAAAACTAGCCTACTATTTCCTGGTTTTTATGAAATCCTCGATATATCTGTTAAGAAGCATTATGGCACCATTGTTTATTAGGATTTTTTTCTCGTTTTGGTATCTAGAATTCATACTCCGAATAATTAAGCAATACTAGCAATGGTTAGGTTAGATTAAAGTACGGTTTAAAAAAAATAGTAAATAAATGTCAGTCATTGCAAGTTTAGACACATTGTTGCTGTGTTTCGCGTTTGAGCATTTTTAGGTGTTCAAAGCAATTTTTTTGGAAAATGCCCGAACTCGGGTATTGGCGAAAAAATTCAAAGTGGGTGACGTCTTGTGGCAGATTTGTGAACTAGAGGAATAAGGAAACGTTGATAGCATACATTGAAACGTATGTAATTTTAAACAGGTTTAATTTATATTTGTTGTAAAAGAAAGTGACATATATAGTGTATATTACATTTTCAGGTTTAAATAATGATCAGTAAATGCCATAGATACTGCTCAGTGCCACAATGCAGTAATTATAAGTCAAAAAGTGTAAGTTTACACTATATCCCAAGTGACAAAATATGATCATGA
This sequence comes from Harpalus rubripes, assembly GCA_963082715.1. Taxonomy (NCBI): domain Eukaryota; kingdom Metazoa; phylum Arthropoda; class Insecta; order Coleoptera; family Carabidae; genus Harpalus; species Harpalus rubripes. The sequence goes on along the minus strand of OY720456.1, from coordinate 42,931,278 downwards.
AATTTTCTTCTCTAGTCAGTTCTTTTTTTTCTTTTCTAAAACAGGATGGCAAAATTCTTCTTATTTTATAGCCAAACTATACTGTTTATCATTCTTTGTAACAAGTTTTCCCCTTACTTGTTCCAAACCGGTACAACTTAATGTTTCTATTTCTTCTGCTCTGTAGTCCACAAACCCATAAACAAATAAATTAATAGCATAATAATAATGACAACTTTTGTTGTAAAACAATAAATATAGTTTTGATTTTTACTAACCTGTTTATATGCAACAAACATGTAACAGTATATTTGCATTTGCCTCCCAATCCTGCTCTACAACTAAATTTTGCTGTCCAATAATTTATATTCTTATTTAATAAAATTTCAATCGTATGAGGAACTCCATTCAAATTTTTCAATAAGAACCTAGTATTGTACCTGATCCATCATCTTTTCTTAGCAATACATGTCCTGCCTTAAAAACTGCTTCGCCTTCCTTTATAGGACGTGCAGAAGCAATATATTCAAAAATATTACCTAACTTTATGTTAATTTTCTCTATATTAAACAATTTGCACTTCGAAATGCATATTGGCAGCAACAAGGAATGAGAAAACTCTCCTTATTTCTCCGCCATATTGCTACCGTTCGGCCTGCCACCTATAGTTCAGTTTTTTTGCCAATAGAGTGTAACATATACGAGGTCATGACGAGACTGCACGCGCAGAAGGCGTCCTAGAGGGGGAGGAGGGGGGTACGAATGCAGCGTTGGATAGCTGGAAGTGTCTACTATTCCGGTACGAAAACACGTTTTTGTCGCTGTAGTAATATTTTTTCTATAGAGGTTAGAAACGAACGTGTTTTTTTCTCGTGCCGATAACAATGTGTGACGAAAAACAGGAGCAACGGATCAATGTGAAATTTCTCGTTAAATTAAAAAAAAACTCCGACTGAGTGCTATAAGTTGTTGAAAAAAGCCTATGGTAAGAATTCTCAATCTCGTGCGCGTGTTTTCCAATGGTATCAACGGTTTTCTGAAGGCCGAGAGAGCACCGAAGATGACCAACGTCCAGGTCGATCTGTCTCTGTTTCAACTCCGCAAACAGTGACCAAAATCAATGAAATTGTGCTCGGAGATCGTCGTATGAGCATTCTGATTATTTCTGAGACTGTAAGCGCCAATAAAGAAACTGCCAGAAAAATTTTACATGACGAATTGAACATGAAGAAAGTCTGTGCGAAGTTGGTCCCAAAAAATTGACCCCTGACCAAAAGCTCGTCCGTCAACAGATCTGCTCAGATTTTCTTGAGAGGTTAGACGAAGAGTCTGAATTGATGAAAAACATCATCACTTGCGATGAAACCTGGATATTGCAATACGCTGTTGAAACTAAGCGACAATCCATGCACTGGAAAACTCCTGCATCGCCAATGAAAAAAGCAAGGATGTCGAAATCAAAATTTAAAGCCATGCTAATCGTTTTTTTCGACGGCATCGTGATGACTGAATGGGATCCAGAAGGTCAAACTGTAAACCAAGCTTACTATTTGAATGTGTTGGCAACACTGCGAGAACGAGTTCGTAAGAAACGGCCGGAGTTGTGGAAAAGCAAGTCGTGGATTTTGCACCAGGACAACGCACCTGCCCATAACGCGCTGTCTGTGAAGCGTTATTTAGCCGCTAGAGGCACTCCAGTGCTCGAACATGCGCCGTACTCGCCTGATTTAGCACCCTGTGACTTTTTTCTGCTACCGAAGATCAAGTCTGCCTTAAAAAGAACCCTGTTCGAGTCGATGGAAAAGGTGAAGCAAAAATCGGCGGAGCTCCTAAATGCTCTTACAAAAGAAGACTTCCAGCATTGCTTTGACCAATGGAAAAAACGCATGGAACGGGATGTGGCAAGGGGAGAGGAGTACACTGAAGGAGAGCATTCGATTATAGAATAATTTTTAAAATAAAACTTTTTCATAAGCAGTCTCGTCATTTAATAGGCAGACCTCGTGTATATACAGGGTGTAAATGAAATAAGTGCATTAAATTTAACCAGTAATGTAACTCGACGAGAGCAACAATATTTCTTAATAACTTTTTTTTCCATGGAGAACAAATGGCAGTTGTCGTATTCAAGTGGGATACAAACAGCTCAAAAATTGTCGGTTATCGGTTACACTTGCAGTCACAGTAATTAATAAACGAATCAACGGAAATAACATTTATTATTTATTAATGAGTAATAGTGCAATTTTTAAAATAAAGAAATATAATTTTGGATAACACAATTATAAGTGGGACATCAAATATTGTCTATCCTGTAAAATTTGACTCGATAATTCTCAATGCGATCTGAATGAAAGTGCGCTATATGACGACCTTCAATTTTTTTGGACGTTTGTTACTAAATTTTATTAAATTTCACATTAAAAATGTTTTAAAAAATAACTGTAATTTATGATTCGTTTTTCAATTTTGCCATTAACTTGAAAATTAGGTTAAGGATGCCTAAATTAGGTTAAGGATGCCTGTAACAACAGTCGTCACCGAAAGGAGCTCTTCAAATCTTAAGTAATAAAAAATGAACTACGAGTAGGAATGACCCAAGAAAAATTAATTTATTTTGCCTTGAAATTTATGTAATTTTTTTATGAACTACGAGTAGGAATGACCCAAGAAAAATTAATTTATTTAGCCTTGAAATTTATGTATTTTTTTTATACCTATCATAAATTATAATTTTGATTTTTTTCATTTTATTATTTGTATGGGCTACAAAAATATTTTTTGCCATGGACCCCGCGAATATTAGTTATCTCGAGTAAACTTAATTTGAAATAACGTTAGCACTAGATCTTGCATACGATTATTTAAAAAAATTAACAATGCTTGTCTGTCAAATCAAATAGTAGTTGTAGTTTAACTTTTACGGGACAGATAATTTTTGAAAAGAACTTTTACCATTCCAACGTTAAATTGCTGCGTCAAAGATTGTTTGAGATACCCGATTAACCGGTATATTCATATGTGTACAATTTCTTAATTACATTATTACATTGATTTTTAAAACATTGGATTTTCTCAGAAACTTTTAGAGATACAAAAAAATACTATATAATAAAGTCGTAGGCGATCAAGAGACACATCTCATTACAGAAGAAAAAATATTTTTAAACCAGTGGTTTTCAAGTTACAACACAAAGTTATATTTTTTTAAATGAGATGGCATATATTTTTTATGCTCATTCGATAGGGTATTTTTTTAATGCAGCCATATAATCATTTTATATCCTTACATAATAAAAATATTCAGAAAAATTTAATTGCAATTTAAATAAATTTTGTTTTTGTAGTTATTTTTCAGTAGGCTATGTATGAAAAACAATTTAGCTTAAATTAAAATGAAACAAATATTTGTTAATAACTTTATAAATAGTTTTCTATATGCAACAATAAGAATTATTTCCAAAAATAATTCAAATTCACAAATATCAGGTTTGTTTCTAAAACATAACCTACTGAAAATACTCGTAACTATTAAAATAAAATTTATTTAAATTTCAGTTAAATTTTTCTCAATATTTTTGTTATGTAAGGATATAAAATGATTACATGGTTGAAGTCAGAAAAAAATACGCTATCGAAGAGACATAAAAATATGTATTCTTCCATTTGAAAAATATAACTTTTTACTATATTTTGAGAACCACTGGTTAAAAAAAATATTTTCTCCTATAAACAAATGTCGCTCTTGGTCTCCTACAACTTTGATCTATAGAATTTTTTTGTATCTCCAATAACATCCGTGAAAAATCGCGTTTCCTAGTTTCGTTTACAACCTGTAGAATCAATTATCTCAAATTACAGTTATATGTAATTGCTGTATTCCTCTTATCTTTGCGCTCATTTGTGATCTTATGAATTTACTTTACAAATTGGGAGCGATCCCTTTATAAATAAAACTTATGGCCATATAGTCAAATTGTAAGTCTAAATCTGTAAAAAAAAAAAAAACTGAAGACATCTATTTATGTTGATTATTATATAATTATTAATTATTGGAGATTGAAAATAAGATCGCAGCAAAATGGAAATAACGTTGATAGGATAAATTGACATTTAATAATTTCTTTTGTACTTAAGTATGTATTATTAAGATGTACGGCCATTTAGGTGAGTAAAACTTCTCGGTGTCAATAAGTATTAAATATACCTGAATATGAAAGTACCATTTTATTTTTAAGTAACAGTGCTGTATTACCCCATAGGCAAAACTAGGCGACTGCCTAGGGGCAAAAACGCTTGGGGCGCCGCCGTTAAGCACCAAGTTTTAAACAATATATTAAAATAAAAATTAACTTAACACACCAACAACATCGACATATCCAAATTTGGATATAGATCTACGAATTTTTATGTATCCCAGCCCAATCCCAGCTGCAAATTGTTCTGGCGAACGTTCATTTCCGGCGCTAAAAGAATTTAGAATTATTATAGGTCTACATTGGGACAAGAGAAGCTAAATTCGTTGGCAATATTAAGTAGAGAAAATGATATTATCGATCAAATAAATACACCGAAAATTATGTTAAATTTATCAAGAATTAAGTCAAGTAAGGTGATGTTTAATTCGTTTATTTAATGAGGTGTTGATGTGTTTTACATTTTTTACTTCCTTGTACGAAGTAAAGGAAGTATTGTAATCGCGAAAAATTTCGGTTTTGAGATTTCAACGGAAATATCCATTTTGACCATCCCTGAATCCATTTTGACTAATTTCGTCGTGACGTCTGTACGTACGTATGTACGTACGTACGTACGTACGTATGTAATTTTTATCCTAATATCCTCCGACTAGAAATTAAATATTTTTCGTTTTCCAAGAAAATTTGTTCTGATTTTTTGGGGGCATGGGACAAAATAGCCTAGGGGCGATTTTATGTTTAATCCGACCTGTTAAGTAAATCATTCTTATAAAATACTTTCGTGTGCATCAGTTGCGTTTTAATTTGACACGAAATTATACTGTCATGTGTTTTAAAATACTGTTCTTGGCTTCAATAATGTTTTTATTGCCAGAAGCACCAACAAGGCGGCTTACTAAAATTTAGTGCGCACTATATATTGCACTCAGTTGTAGTAATCTATGCTCAGAGAGTGCACAGTGCGCACCGATCAGGTAACAAGCGGAAAACAAATTTGTAATTCAGTTCATGTTTATTCAAACTTCTGATTTTGAATATTCAATAAAGAAACAAAAATAGACAAAAAAAGGAGTTGTATTAAAAGTTTAAACAAAAACATGCATATCGAAATTTTGACAGCATTATATTGTAATTCATTTGACATTTAATTTCGATGCATTATTGTCAATTTAAGCCAAGTTCAATATTTAAGTTAGGTTGGTGCAACCGGCCATTAGAGATTTCATATGAAAATACGTAATCTAAGTTTACAACTGTCAATAATTAATTGCTCAGTTAATCATACAACTGATCACCCTCAAAAGTTGATCAGTAGCAGGAAAGCGTAAGGTAAAATGCTCAACTTTATATGCAAATGAGTTAAAAAGAATACAGCAACTGATTACAATAGTAAAAACACGGATTACAACAATAGAGACGATGACTGCAATAGCAAAAACACTGATAGCAGTAGCACTATTAAATCATTATTTACAATAGTAACAGTATTGATTACCACAACGAGTGCATTACATCTTTTCCTTCGTGATTACAACAATGAAATTCTTTGAAACCCATAATTTTTACCTCTATCCCTGTGTTTGACAGGTCGTTAAAAATCAGCAGTTTGGTGGTTGGTTTCCGCGTTTAAGGGCGGAATCCTCGAGTGGTTGGGGAGGATGTCATTTCAGCCCCCGAACTCGGGTTATTTACGGTTATGGCGCACTCGGCCGGCTGTAAGGCGTGATTACAGACTAAAAATTACCCCAAGGTGATTGTTATTAACTCCCTGATATGAGGGAACGCAAATTAAAACTGAACCAGGGAATTTTTTTTGAAATTGCTCTCTATGTAGATTAGAACTTTTCAAATTATCGTTAAATCAATGGATTAAAAACTTATTTCTTATTGAAGGTGAGTAAATTTCTCGACTGTGGTGAAAAGTAGGTAATAACAAATACTCCAAATTTGAGTCTTAAAGCATAGAATCTTTTATCTTACAAAACCTAGTTAGGTAGGTAGAATAAAAAAATTTGTACGACTGAAATTTTGAATATTTGTTAACAACTTATTTGTTATTATTTCAAATTTGACGAATAAAATATTTTTAAAAAAAGTTATAATGTGCATTTTGATAACCTTTTAATGGGATGAATTTAGTGTTCCCAAAACTGAGTAGTGACAGGGTCATCAATAATCAGCATTTGAAAAAAATACTGGTTTAATTTGTTTAATTATTTTTTTATTTCAGTGTTCTTATACGTCTATACAACCACTGCAAACACGTCGCGTAGAAGATCTATAGGCGCACTGTTTGTTACAATGTAGGTATACAATCAGACAAAATTCACAACACACACAAAAAGTGAAATTTCAATTACTTAGGGGAAGCGCTACCAACATAACTGATAAAAAGAAACACTAAGTCATATTTTTGACGTCATATTTTTAAAATATCTCATTGTAAAACTACCTCAATAGAAAAAATAGTATAAAAACATGTTTTATAAGGCCTGGATTCGAATGTTAACCGATTACATTTTGATCCTTGTTTTTTTATGTACTATTATAAAACCACAAAATCTTAAGAAATTGAGAACATGTTTCATGAAATATACCTGTCCGCTGGATCAATAAGATGGGTAAAAAGCTAGTTGTTGTGAATAGGATAGACGCGGAAGCTGTTCATGTCATAATATTTCGGTCAATTTTAGCTGAGCGACACCGCATGACAGTTGTTATGGTTGAACACCTGTTTTGGTTATTCCCGGCGGTTTTTTGCGATCATTGCCTTGAGTATCTGAAAAAGTGCTATGTAGTATTCTCCACCAACAATTTTCTACTTCTAAAGGTAGTCAGCCAGGGGAATGTCATTTCTTTCTAGCGGATAGAATGCATTCCGCCTTTTTGGAGCCGGTTTGCCTTGTGCTGTTCACTGTATAGGCCGCTGTTTTGTTTCCGGAGTAGTCGTGAATCCAAGTTTCGTCCATGGTTGCAAAACGCTGCCGGATTCTCCTTAAAGACTTGCAGACAATCGGATGATGTTCGTTTTTATTCTGGAGTATGCAGATCCATCTTGCACAAATATTTTTCATTATTCAAAATAAAATTAACGTGCTCAGTAGAGACGCCTGCGATTTCTGCTAACTCGCGCATTTTCACTCGTCCGTCGGCCAAAATAATTTCATAGACTTAATCAATTATTTCTGATATCACAACTGGTTTTGGGACTCCAGAATATGGTGTGTCTTCCTTACTTGTTTTGCAATATTTGATTTTATTTATCCAGAGTCGAACGATTTCATAGGAAGGGGCATAAGTCACTCATTGTTGGAAAATCCCTCCCACTGTCTGATACAAGGCTCACTATTAGGCCCATAATTATTTATAATTTTTATTAATGATGTCACACAAGCAGTTAAAAATTCTAAATGTTTGCTATATGCTGATGATCGAAAGAAAATTTGCAGAAATCATCAGTACCTGACTGTAAGAATGTTCAGTTAGATATAAATAGTGTGGTTGCGTGGTGCAATAAAAACAGATTACTATTAAATACTAGTGAATGTAAATCAATGACCTTAACTAGAACCAATTGAACAAAGTGGAGGACACATTAGATTTTTGAGTTATATTTGAAAACAAAGCACTAAGTATATATCACACAAAAAGTAAATGGTAAATTAAATTTTATTTTCAAACAAAGTAGATATTTTAGTGTAGAAACAACGGGAGAGTTTTCGAATTTTAGATTTTGATTTTTTTATATGTTAAAATATTTTTAAATCTAAACCATTTTTACTTTTATATTTTGCAAAATTTTAAAAAATACCAGAGAAAAGAAATGTTAAATTTTTGCAATATTTTCTTCCCGCCATTATGGCGTACATAACATCAACTATGTGCGAATTAAGTCTCGACATACGTGCCCAAAACGTGCTTCATAGAAAGAGATAGAAGCAAAACACGGCCACATGTTTATGTTTACATTCGACTCTCGACAATTTAAGTTCTGTCTTTATCGTATTTCTAGGTTTTAATTTTGAACAACTTTGCACTCTACAGGTTTTGCCGTAAAATGAATAGGAGGGCAGGAAATTGCGTAAAACTAAAATCCCATGTTAAATCCCTATCCATCCCTGACCATCAACACCCTGTATGTATGTATATGTTATAAATAATCTTCGTCTATTTATAAATGAAAATATTTTTACAAAAAAATTTAAAAATTGTCGTTCGTCTCAGTATTTTGTTTTTGAATAAAAATTCTATTCATCTAAATAAATTGTTTTCCTCTTGTTAAATATTAAGTTATGTTAGTATAAGTTTTACAATTTTCCGTATGTGTGTGTGGATGTGTGTGTGGATGTTCGATTCACTATATCTCAAATACTATAAGACTTAAGACATTTTTAACTACGGATTCCTCAATCTAGCAATAATGGGAAGAGTCCAGTCAGTTTTGGTAACAATTGGACAACCAGAAGTAGTAGTTACAAGAAAAAAATCATCTAAATATTATTTATCGAAAATTTATGTAAATACTTATATTAAAGAACGTTAAATTCTTTATTCGATAAATATAAATTCATTATTATATCTTCTATAGATTTAGAGATAAAGAAAGGCATATAAAATAGTTTGATGTAAAAAATCTCAGATCAAACTACTACAAGGCAAGAAATTCAAATGTTTGTAATTGTCACATAAATGTCACTGTCAAAAATATTTGTATGCCTCTGTCAAAAATATTTGTACATTATTATGAAGATTATGAAAATAAAAAAAAGTCAACAACGCAAAAGAATATATGTAAAAAAGAATATAAAAGGAATTTGCGAAAAAATGACGAATATAAAGAAAAAGAAAAGGAAAGCAGAAAACGAAAATTTCAGGATATTGAATATAAAGAAAATGTATGTATTGTACATAATTTATTTTAAAATATCCCATAGATTTTGCAAATATATGTGAGAATTATTTTGTAGTGAGACATGAATATATGTATTTGTATTTAAAAATATTTTTCGTTTTATGCGTACAACCAGGTAAAATATCTGGCGAGAGGTTATGTGTTGGCCACATCAGATTTTTATTTCTGTGAAGGAGTTTTTAAAATCAAAATTATAATAAATAATTTGTACACTTGTTATAACTTTTTTCAATCAATCTATACACACCCACGTATCCATTATTGTAATAAAATTTCATTATTATCATTTTTAATTTTTTCATAAAACAACTTACACCCATGTAAAAGTGAATAAAGTTTGCTGAGTCTTATGTATTTTTTAGTTCTTTAGCTTCTGTCTTTGTAAATCTAATTTAAGAAACTCTCAAGTCTCCTCTATGTTACAAATTTTAAGAGTCATGTCTACATCATACAAAATCCATACAACTCCTTTGAGACGTTGTACAATGCAGGTCACTGTATATACGGACTCTTGTCTTTTATTTTACGTTTTCCTAGTTTATAAATATGACTTTACGTGCTTGCTCGTATACAATTTATATGGATGGCGTCATAATACACAAGCGAGACAAATTTTAGATAGGTAGATATTCATTTATTAATGGATTTACTGTTTGGAAGCTACGTTAAGTTAGGATAGCTAATTATTTATTAATTACTGTTTGAAATTACAAAGTTTAGGTACTATACACTATGTAAGCTAGGTGAATATAAGTGAAAATGCTAAATGTTTTTTAATTTCCTCGTACAATTTTCATAATGCTCTTTTCTTGTTTCAGGTCCATGTGCAGAAAACAATAATTCTAAGCCAGAAAGGTTAGTCTTATTTTATTTTTCAAGCTAAATGTAGTTCTCTTTATAACCTTACTGCTCTTTGGAACATCCTGCAAAAAGAATGAAACTATTTTTACATTTTTTTATTATTTTATGAGAGCAGTATCTCATTTTTTGCTGTTGCTTATTACGTTTGTTTTTTAAAAGACAATTTAATATTGCGAAATATTGACAAGAATAGTTGTTTACCGGGTTTTAACAAAATGTTTCTTGGAATACATTTTACAGCAAAATACTTCATTATCTTAGTTATATTTAAATTAGATTTTTAATTTGCAGAATATACTCGTACTAATACAATACTCGGAATTATTTGTGTGATTAAATTAGCAATAGAAACACCATAATTAAAAATTAAAATATATAAAGCATTGATCAGGTTTATTAAATGACAGGTTATATCACTGAGGACCTGAGTTCGAACCCAACTAAAAGGGTCGATTTTGCCATGAAGCAAATGAATCAGCCACTTCAGATAATCAAATTTATTATTATTAATGTTGGTGAATTTCTCGCCTGTATTGTCGATTTGATATCAAAATTTTCTCTAAATACTCCATGTCAGGGATGATTGCAATATTAACGCAAGAACTGATATTCAAGACTTTGTTTAAGCAATTTGGGTGTATTGGTAAAATTCAAAAAGGAATTAGGAAATTTCAGACCAAATAAAGTAGACTGAAAAATTTTACATTAAATTTCTGGTGCAATACGAGTACAAGTAAAAACTACATAATCTTTGGTTTATGGACGACCAATAGATCGATGATGCCACCGAAGAAAAATCGGCCAGTATGACATTTCTATTTGCTCTCCGAATTATTCTGTTGTCAATTTTGCAAGCGAACAGACGTGTATTTAAAAAAAATTGTACTATATTTGTAAAATTGAATGTTTAACCGAATGTATTTTTGTATATGAATTTATGACTATGAATCTTTAAGATCTTGTGTGATAATGTTCATGTTAATGTTGTATGTACGAAATTGTTTTTTAATGCTTGTAGCCCCTGATGAAGGTATATGTGTATGTCGAATCGTAGGTTTTGTAAGAATAAATAATGACTGCTATTTAATTAACCTAACCTAACCTTAAATACTCTGGTCAAATATAATTAAATAAACATTATGGTGGCTACACACGAATTCTAATTTAATAATTGTACTTATCTAATTATACTAGTTAACAATAAAAAAAAAATGATTTTGACAACATATTAGTGAATTTATATTTATAGGTGTTTGGGGGTTCTCATATATTATAAATTTTCGAAAATTTCTTGTTTGATAATATAAATTTACATAGTAAGACATAGTGACGCTGTATTTGAGTACTATTTTTTAAATAAATTGAATACGAAATTTATTTCACTATTAATTTGGTTCAAATGTTTATTGTAGTATAACACAGAACGGAAACATAATTGATGAAAAGGTATTCCTAATACTCGTATTACTTACAGAACAAAATATTCTGGAGTCCTCAGGAACCCCATGAGAGTGGTGAAAAGTTAAAATTAAATGAAGTATATTTCATTAAAATAAATAGACTAGCAATTATTTATTAATTAGTGTTAGAAATTACAAAGTTTAGGTACTATACACTAATTGCTATGATTTACGTACATTATAGTATTAGTAATTTTGAATAGACAATGGCATATGTTCACGATTTTATGCATTTTTTGTACTAGTACAGAAAATTTCATTTGACGCAAAAAGGCATTCTACTATTATAGAATTCAATATAATAAACAGTAAAAAATAACAAAATAAGTTTTTCATTAACTTATTTCAATGTCGAAAGAGCTGGAACAATAATAATTAAACGCAACAGAATCTTCTAAGACAGAGTCGCTAGTTTCTGATGATTTTATTATTTTCAATTTTAAATGGCACAAAATTGACCCCTGTGGTGCATTCTCCACGCCAGCAATGAGTGCCCGTGAGGTGACGCCTGGTAAGCGCCCGCACGGTGCAAATATTTCATCATTACCGCATCTGTGTACAAAGCAGATTGGCACACCCAGCAATGGGTAATAAGCCGTGATGATATATTTATTTATTTATTTATTATTCGTTTTTATTATAAAAGCCTTCAATTGTATATTATTAATTTTCCGAATTACATGTATAAAATTACGATTTACTGGTAAAATTATTGTAAAGTCTGAACTTCTTTGTCTTATCCCCTACTACACCCCCACTACTGGCCTACCGGCTAGAGCCTACTTAAGGGCAAGTTTTGTATATAGTTGGAGTTATTCGATGTCGTTCGTGACAGAAAAAATGTAAATAAATTTGTACATAGACCACGAATTATTTTATTCACACCCCCGGAATTGAGCTATCGAACAATTATGAAAGAATTGTTTCACCATTTACCGGTATTACAGTCATAAAATAATGATCCGTCATCTATCAACTGATATTTAAATTTGTTTTATGATTTTTGTAAATTTGGAAGCAACTTAAACTTATGACTACTTTTATAGTTTGCAATAATTAACTCTGGCATTAATGTTTTTCACCAGGGACGGACTGGCTCTGTAGACCGGCCCAGGAAAATAAGAAACAGACCGGCCTGCCCTTAGTAAAAAAAATATGATGTATAAGTTATCTGTAGTTCGAATTCTTTCGAATTATGGAGACATTAAATTTATATTTTACATTCACAATTTTATTTATTTATTATATGTCTATGGCCCAGTTTAATATAACTAAATAATCCATCTTTAAATTTGAATTCCAAAGTAGGTACTTAAATTTAAGCACATATTTGTACTTCTCTTTCATTGATAGGTTCACTTGCTAGACTGTTTCTATTAATCGTGTTTACAAGTTCTTGCTTTTTGTTTACAAATGCCGTAAAGTGCAAAAGAACACCATCTTCTTCTTCCCAGTAACTCTCATCTTCTGATCAACTTAGACCACGATTTTTTAATTAGCTTGACTGATACTTGAGCCCTGCATTTAGCCATTTCAAAAACAGTTTCTTTTAACTGAATATTTTTTAGATATTGAGTAATATCATTAATTTTTTAGTTAAAATCTTTATAGATTTTCCCGTTTTGTTTTACGTTTTAATCCAGTGTTGGCTAAATCTGTGATATTTGGTGATATAAGAATAGAATAAGCCACGGGCGTAGCCAGGGGGAGGGTTTTGGGGGTTCAAACCCTCCCCGAAATATTCAAAATCACTATCATCTCCCTGCCTTTATCCCTCTGAGCGGGTCATTATTTCTAATCATAATACTATTAATTTATTACAATATCATTTTGAATTTGCCGCGCTGCCACCTGTCATTCGCTGTAATCTTCGTAAGTTTTCGTGTACCGCTCGGCTGTCGCCAGTCAGCACCGATTACCGCGACGCGATGACGCCAATGAATTAGTAGGTATAGTCTAGTGTGTTGGACTGCAGTGAACGAAGTATTTTACCATTTTTGTGAACATTGCGCTGTGATTTCACTAATTAAGTTACTTGCCTAATTCATACAGAAGTAAGTAAATAAAAATAACTAAATAGTAATAATATTTTATTCATTCTAAATGTGCAGTGTAGAAGAATAGAAACATTGAGGTTACTTTTTAAATTAAATTGTCAATTTGTTAGATTTGAACAAAGCTATTACCCGCCGATCACCAAAAAAGCCTGCTGGCGATGTGCGAAACACGGTGGGTCCACAAGCATGAAGCCGTCATGAGATTTAAGGAAATTTATACAGCAATTGTGGATGCTCTCGAAGAACTCCAATCTAGCCATAATAAGGAAACATCGCAACAAGCCGTCCAAATGCTTAACACGCTTCGATCTTCGGATTTTATGATGTGCTTGGTGATTCTTCAAAAAGTCATGAGCTATACATTGTCTCTATCAAAGCAATTGCAAGCTGTTAATACCGACCTCATCACAGCATTCAGCCACGTGGATGATGTTATTAATACCTTAAAACTTCTGAGAAATAAAGCTGATGATGAGTATCTCAATCTCTATGAAGAAGCAAAGGTTTTACTTGAAGGAAATGGTGGTGTACTGCGGATGCCCCGCATCGTCGGAAGACAGATGAATCGCTCTAACATTCCTGCATCGGATATATGCACGTATTACAAAGTCAATTTATTCATCCCATTCCTGGAACATACAATTCATCAATTGATCGAAAGGTTTACGAAACACCGTAAAGTAGTATCAGCATTATCTGGTGTGTTGCCTTCAAATTTTGCGACCAGTTCTGAAATTGATGAAGCGATTTGTATGTACTCGTCAGTGTTTCCCGAAAGAAGTACATCTGTGGTCGAAGCAGAACTTGAAGTGTGGAAAGCAGTGATGACAAAAACATGCCCTACTCCAAAATCAGCTTTGGAATGCCTAGATAAGTGCGATCAAAAACTATATCCAAATATTTATACATTGCTACAAATTTTGGCGACCATCCCTGTTTCCACTGCTACCCCAGAAAGGACATTTTCAAACCTAAGGAGACTGAAAAACTATTTGCGCAACACAACTAGTGAAAACAGACTGAACGGTTTGGCACTCATGAATATACATTTTGGGACCGAAATTGACGCAGATGAAGTAGTGGATATATTTAAGAAAAAAAACAGAAGATTGATCCTCTAATGCGTTTGGCTTCACATGAATATAAATGTCATTTCATATACATTGTTGTTTTATTTTCTTGAACCCCCCCCCCCCCCCGATACACAATTCTGGCTACGCCCGTGGAATAAGCCAGTAATATGGTTGTCACTGGAAATTTGCTCATATTTTTTATGATCAAAAGCTTTATCTACAGTAAGAATCGCTTTTTCTTCTAATTTATTCTGCCTTAGTACAAATCTTACACTTGGCCCAAACTCTTTATAGAACCAATCCCTAAAATTTGCATAGTGATCCACACGCTTTTTTGACCGTAATAGCGTACAGACAGATGTGTGTTCTTACAGGCTCTAGGATTGCGGAATTTGCCAATAACGAGAATTTGAAGCTTATGATTGCCGTTTGTATTGCTGCAAAGTATAAAAATAATGTTTTCTTGCTAATTTTATCCGGATGCTGCTTTCTCGTCAGCATGAACCAAAGTCTTGTCAGGAAAAAAACGCCAAAATAATTCGATTCCGACTGAATTATAAATTTTATTGTTACCTAAACAAAGATAGATTATTATCTATTGCAACTCAATTCGGATTCATTCCAAAGCTGTTTTGTCACTGAAAAGTTTTTCACCCGTTATTTTTAAAGAACGTATTCCAAATCATTGTTGAAACCTTATGAACCAGCCTCTGCTGGCCAAAAATTAGTTGTTTTTCTCTAAATCTGTATATAACTGGGCGTAAAAATATTGAGATTTTTAAAAGTATGTTGTCTATATCTCTGTTGCGAAAACCAAGAATACACGATATTCTCCACCTTCTTATGTTTTCCTCGAACTCGGGGTATAACTGGAAATAAAAATATTTACATTTTTCAAAAAAAAAGTGCTAGGTGTCCGTCCCCGTTTTTAACATTATTCAACATAATTCCCCTTTCTTCGTCTATCATACAACTGTTAGTTGGAAGTGTATTCCCCCGTTAGTGCTGTAAACACTTATAAATATCATTGGAGATATCTACGTCACACCCGCAGTCAAAATATAATGAAAGCATCTTAAAATTTAATTTTTATGGTTTAAGCAAAGGGTAATTTCCCCCATTGATGGGAACCTATAATAAATAGCGCTTAGAGGCCACAAATATAATAAAACTAGCACAATCAACAAACTACTTATTTGTAATAAATTATTTTATAAATTCTCCACAAGAACTGTGAGTGTCTGCAATGTAATGTATTGTAAACACCCCGGAAAGATTAAATTCGAATTAAAGCTATGATGAATTGAATTTAAAATATAAATAAATAAATATATCATCACGGTATATTACCCTTTGCTGGGTGTGCCAATCTGGTTGATATTGAATTGAATTTAAAATATTGATGACAATATAAATAACACGGGTTTTCAATAGCAAAATCACTTAATACACTAATAAAAATAAAACATTACAACAAATACGAGTACAACGTATGATTAATATTTTTCTTTCTTTCAAATTTACCTTTACCTGTCTATTCCTGTGTGAAATAGAAATTGGTATTCGTTTTTGTAACTTGTGTGTGACGTGAAGTATATTTGAATTCTGCAAATGTCGTATGCACTGCACACAGTGTCAGAAACGTAAAGTGAATGCAGATCTTCGATCGAAATTTAATAAAGTTAGAGTGCCACTTTTACCTGGCCACTGCACTGGACAGAAAAACTAGGCAATACAATAGACACGTATATATTTTCATCTGAAGAATTCAATGGTAACAAAACTAAATTCTTATCTCGTCTACGTTGAAGGGTACATGTACATTTTTGCATGCCAGGAGACCTATTCTAATTCAAGTTAGCGCCTTTCGATCGTGAAATATATGAGAAGTACATCCGTGACGTCATGCAATAGTCGGCGAAAATGCGACACTATGATACTTAGCGCTTGGTCCATAGCAGATGAGAAATGTCATGGCGTATTCGCTAAGCCAACATCGCATGTTTTGAGGGGACATTCGTCATTGTAATTGAGTATTTTACTAAATGATATTACTATCTTTATTTATGTTTTATATATTTAATTAGTATAGTTTAGTTATTTTCTCTTTTAGAATTATATTCAATTGAGTTTTTTTCGTTAGTTTTTGTAAGTTGTTATATATTTACAATGTTTTCATAAAATTCTTATTTATTTGATCAGGTAAATCATAAATACTCTTATTCAAATTCATATATTCAACAAGCAGTGTTATCAACATTTGGTTCTAATTCATTTCAATTCATACATTAAAAAATCTCTTCCAAGTTCCATCTGGACTTGACGTCATTCATGGGCGCTTGTCAAAAGCGGCCATGACATGCGCCACGAATTAGAATAGGTCTCCAGAACTGCGCAGTAATATAATCTCTCTGTTATTACTACTCAATTTTATGTATTTGTGTTTTAAGATGAATTTTCGAATTTTTATAACTATTAATTTCTAAAATTTACGAATTATTAATTATATATTATACAAATTTTTCAATACCTATATAACTACATTGCAATTTGGATTTTTTTAAAGTAAATCCAATATTGTTATATGCCAATGTTTAAAAAACAAATTTATAATTCTACACGTAGACAATAAGTATATAAAGTAGAAAATGCCGAAAATGTAAGCCAGGAGCCCGCATACTGCTGATGCCCTATCTCTCATTTAAGAGGAGTCTGCTACAAACATTATTGTCTATTCTAGTCAGTTAGTGTAAGAATTTCCCTCCTGCTAGTTCCCCTTTCTCGTTCTACACCAATAAAATCAAAGTGCAGATATATATGTCTGCACTCGTCCAATGTTAAGTCTCACAAATCTCACTCCCACCAGCAGTATATTAGTTTTATAGGTATATTCGTGCCGCATGTAGCCTACAAAGTTAATTCTTGTGGCACGCGGCGCGCAAACGTTGCTATGATTCAAAAAATGAAAAATACATGTTACCATATACCATATTTATAAAATGGGAACTAGTCTGATTTTACATTTTTAGTGGACATGCGTCTCTTCAAGACCGTGGCCACAAGAGTGCACCTATCCTAGGAATCAACCCTCGCACCGATTCTAACACCAACCATAGCATATAGCACTAAAAGCACTGCTCGAAGCTTCGCACTACTAGTGTCCTTCTTTGTATACAGATATCGGTAATATTGATGACATATTTGTATCGTGCGATCGATTAACAGGCTTGGCCCTACGAGCACTCATTGCTGGCGTGGAGTGGACTACACGGCTCTCTTTAGCGCCACAATATGCCAGCTGTATCAGATTTTTTAAATGGCTACTAATTTGATATTGATCTTTGAAAATATCCCTATTTTTACTTCCTTGTACAAAGAAAAGGAAGTACTATATTCGCGAAAAATTTCGGTTTCCAGATTTCAACGGAAATATTCATTTTGGCCATCCCCGAATCCATTCTGACTAATTTCGTCGTGACGTCTGTACGTACGTACGTACGTACGTATCTCGCATAACTCAAAAACGGTAAGCCGTAGAAAGTTGAAATTTTGTATTTAGGACTTCTATAACATCTAGTTGTGCACCTCCCTTTTTGGTCATTACATAATTTCCCGAAAAGGTACTTTATTTGAAGCCTATAATAGATTTTAATGAAAAACTATATTAAAATATAATCCAAAACTTTTTAAATTTAGTATATAAGACTTTTATATCAATTGGAATAACATAGCAGAATTTGGTTAAAACAGGCTAACCGGAAGTGATATATTACCTGAAGTTGTTAACAGTTTTTCTTGAATAAAAAGGTTTCATTTTGATTTTAAAAATAAATGCTTCAAATAAGAGTTTTAGAGAATTAAATTCTGCGTCTAGCACATCAAGTATTATTAAATTAGCCCTTTGTATAAGCGAGATATGTAAATTTAAAACTTATATACTTTTTGGTTTTTGTAAAGAAGCTTGCTATGGATTAGAACAAAAAATAACAAAAAAATAAAAAATAGATGTTAATGTCAAATTACGTCAAATACGTGCAATTTTATAATTGAGTCTATACTTCATCTTCATATTGGTCTTGCGTACAAGGAAGTCGTGTGGTGTCCACATCAGATTTTTTATATTTGCATCGATGAATTGTTATTAATGCTTCATATTTGTATGTAACAGTTTTTCGAAATACCGATAACGACGCAGTTAAAAAAATATGTATACATTTTTTTGTTGTTTGAGTGCTGTTGGAGATTTAAACATAACTGACGGATTAAAATCGAAATCAAATATCATCCAAATATTTAATAGTCCTGCCGATATTTTTGGCTGTCGACATTTACATAATCGCATTTTATCACTGAACAATAATTCTGTAAAATTTCGAATTAAAACGAGAGAAAAAGCTTGTACGCATGAAATAAAACAACTCCCACACACACCACACTGGCCGATAGAGTAGAGCACCGTCGATTTGTTTTCCAAACATCACCAAGGACAGAATGTCTACTCCTCACTGGAAAAAAATTTAATTAATATTCGCATTCAATGTTTGCCAGACGAGTATGCAAACAGTCCAATGAAAAGCGAAAATGAAAATTTAATTCCAAAGCAAACGAGAAATCGGTTTTATTATTTTTCCTCGTTTTCTGCTATTTGTTTGTGAATTATTTATCCTACATGTCGTTGACTAGCTTACTATACAACTTAATGAGTGTAGAGGATTTCTTTTTGTATGGAATGTTTTTAGAAAAATATTTTCAAAAGCGCAGCTCCATGTTTGATTAAAATTTCAGTAAAATGTCAAAACATTTTACCTTTGAAAATGTAAATAAAACATACTTCTCGTATACACTCGCTTATAGATTTTATTTATAAATAATAAAAATAAATTTAAATATTTTCGGAATGGTAGTATGATCCATTAAAATATAGAATCACACACTCACTCACTCAACTCACATATCACACGAACACATGCACACATACATTTTTTATAAGATTTATAGAGTGCATGCAAGGCTACAGGTAATCAATAAATTCTAATAATATTGATGAATGTGTTGGTAGACAAATGAAAATGGCTGCAAATATTAGAAAATAGTAGGGTTAGCCCACATTTTTTTGTTTTATATTTTTTCTGAAAGATTACCGGTTACAGTAGATGTATGTAAATAATGTTTTACTTCATTTATGAACAATGTTCTGTAGGTAACATATTATAAAAATAGATTTCAATTTCAAATCACAATAGACAGACGTCAACGCATATGTCACTCATTGCGACAATTTAATTTAACCCTAGCGGAGAAAATATAAATTTAGTTTGTTAATGTTTTCAGTTTACATGCATTTAGAAGTACGAGAACTGAGTTTAGATGTTTATTTATGGTACATTGTTTATAATTAACTGTAGAATCATGTTAGCAAAGGAAGATTCTAACAATTTTCCAAAAGTCGATATTGCCGTGATTATTGACTTTTAGGTTAGAATACTCTGAAACTTGACCATGCATCACTAATATCATCTATATTCCAATCAGGAACACGGAAATATTAGTTTTATTACATCACACAATGCTGCATATTGTGGTGGCTTTCAACCAAGGTTTCCGGTTTGGACGAAATTTCTCTAGTTGATTTTTGGCAACGAACAATAATTATGTGTTTCGGTATAGGTGATCATTTTTGCTAGTTTTAAATTATTAACCAAATCCTTATTATATTATAACCATATTCTGTTCATTTAAGAATAGAACAGATGCGCGTTTGGACTGGTGTTTTTACATATAGAAATTAAAGTTAAATTCATGAACTGATTAATTTTGAAGTTAAATACAACCGAAGGTGGCAGTTTTTTTAATATTAAAATTTCAATTTGCATTCTTACTACTTAGAGGGTTGTAAATTATTATGTTTATTCCCATGCCAAACCAATGCTATATTTTACACTTATTATACGTTGGATTGTAGATATTTGACAAAGCAAGTGTGAAGTTAATAAAATATTTTCCGAGTTTATTCGAATAAAACGATTATTTTTAATCACATAATCTGCATTCTCTTACTGGATGCTTCTGAGTGAGAATGAACGCAGAATAACGTAATTATTTCACAGGACTTTTGAAAATATTTTAATTAAAAGTCAAAGAACGTATGGCACTGAACTTTACTGTTTACCTCATGCTTGAAAGCTTCAATTATCTAATGGGGAAACAATGCAACCCCAGTCGATATCACAGCCTGCTTTAATTAGGAGGAGAAGAATTTCACTGGAATTTAACTTCGAAAATATTTGAGGGAAGAAATTGTTAGCGAAAGATTGTGAGTGTAAATTCTACGTTAAAAAAGTTTTAAGAAAAAAAAAACTTAATTAAGGAAAAACTTATTTATTGTATGCTATTTATTTTTCAATAGTAACATTTGAAATAATGTATCATTTTTAGGCCAGTACATTGCATCATATAAAGTTCTTAACAAATGAATATAAAATAAGCTACTTGGCTCGAGACTTAGTTACAGCTAAAAACATAATTATTAGATACCATATTAAAAGTTGTTTATTTCGAAAAAGTTTTGATTACTTTCTATACAAAAGTAATTGCGTTATTGCGTATATGTGAGACATTTTAACTATTTGTAAATATGATTACAGATTAGATTCGCATATTCTTCAAAGGTTCACTCAATTTAACGATCTTGGTGTTTTATTAGAAGAAAAGCTCGATTTCACTAATCACATATTACAAACTATTAAATCTGCCTACAAAAATTTTTGGTTTTATTTTTTGAAATACACAGTACTTCATTCATGTTTCAATTCTAAAGAAATTATATATCTCGGTCGTAAGAACAAAACTAGAATATTGTCAGCAGGTATGGTATCCTATCTATAATAAATACAACCATTTAATTGAATCTATTCAATGAAACTTTGTTAAATTCAAACGTTTCACACATATTTCCAGTTTTGATATAATCTTACTGTATATGCGTTAAGAGTTGTGAATTTTTTTTAAATCAGTCTCTGCATTTCGTTATTATAAATTTAGAGATAATTCTTTGTTTATAGTATGCTAGTAGGGGGTGAGTAAATCCAATTTTCAAATATGTTGTCCAGTATTCTACAGATTCCAAAGACTTGCGTGAATTTAGTATTGAGTCTCTCGATCACTGCTCTCGATACGCACAGAAATATTCAATCATTGTTCCTTTACAAAATTTTGCATTGTATTATAAATGATCTCATAATCCTAAGAAAAAGTCCTTTCCTAGTTCCTAGGCATAATTCCCGGTTTAAATATATCTTCTATTGTAATATTCCTCGAACGGACTATGAAGTACCTAGTCACCTATTCGTATGCTTTGTTTAAATTTTAATAATTTACTTGATTATTTTGACATCTTTATCGGCTCGATTGAAAAAATTTAAAAATGCTTCATACAATTATTATGTTCATTGCCATATACTATAGTAAAAATCTGGTGTGGCCAACACAATACCTCTCGCCATTTACAGCCCGAGTCACAAAAAAGATTAAGCTAATGCTTATTTTTAGATTAGCGAATTTTACTCTAATTTTGACAGTTTATTTCTTAAAATATAGTCTAATCTAATCCAAGTAACTACCTTTTTTTAAACCCCTCACACATATCCATACCTTAGTGGGATTCGAACCCAGAGCCCCGAGAGAACTCACAACATGAGGCGTTGCTCTAACCATTGAGCTAGCGGAGCTATAATAAAATGAAAATTAAATTTTATGTGCCGGGACAGAATAGAATTCACTAATCCAAAAATGAGGATTAGCTTAAACATTTTTGTGAATCGTTAATTTTTATTAATCTAAATACATACATAGATATTTACTTATGCTGGAAACTGTATTAAACTCCTTATCTATTGTTCTATTTACTTTTTCTTTTTAAAACGTTACTAATATTATTTTGAAATGATTAGTTCTTTGATAGTGACAGTGACATTTGTCTGTCAGTTACATACATTTGAATAACTGCGTTTTGTTTGTTTAAAGCGTAGGCTCTGGGATTTAAATTATAGATAAGTTTATAAATTTATCCATAAAATATATAGAATAAATATAATGCGAATCTATAGAAAATTTAATAATCTTTAACTTTTATAATAAAACTAATCTCGAATAAGTAACATTTAAAGGTATTTTTAGAAGAAAAACTATTTTGAGCTTCTAGTAAAGTGCCATTTCCGGTTATCCGATTTTCACGAAAATATAATGTTTTCATTACAGAAAAAGTGCGAAATACAAAATTTCTAAATTTTCTGAATGATAGTATTTGAGTTAGAGTGGAGGATCCACACACACATACACACATATAAACATACGCACATACACATACACACAGATATCATCGTGAAAATGTTAAAATTGGATTCTAGGGACCTTAAAACGTGGTCATTTACCAAAATCTTGATATGCGATTTTTAGCACGATCCCTATACCTCCCTTTACCAAAGGTAGCGGGAGGTAAAAATATTTATGCAGAGGAGGCACGTCATCAACTAGATAATGACGTCATGAAATGCAATGTGTGTTGCATAATTGTATTTACCTTTGATTATTCAAAACCGCATTCCAACTGTAAATAGGAATCCAATGAGAAATATCCCGAATGTATCCAATGGCGTCTTTCTAAATCCTTTATATGAGATAGAGTTATTTAGGATTATTATAAAAAAACTAAAACATAAAAATTCATGCGGACCTGATAATGTTCCAAACTCGGTTATCCGCAGTGCCGCTGAATTTATAGTTTTACCATTGACATTTATAATTAATCTCTGTTTTCAAAATGAGTAATTTCCGCAAAGTTTGAAAGTAAATAAAATTGTACCTAGTACCTATCCATAAAAAGAGTAATAAGACGTCATTGGATAATTACAGACCAGTCGCGCTAACTTCGGGTTTTCCAAAAATCTTTGAATACTGTTTTCATGACAGGCTAACAAATTTTCTAGAACAAAACCGTATTATTAATATTGAACAATTCGGTTTCAGAATAAATAACTCTACGGTAGATGCTTTACACTGCTTCTATAAAAATGTAATTGTAAATCTTAAAAAAGGTGAATTTCCAGTTGCCATTCCTTATGATTTCTGTAAAGCTTTCGATTATGTTCACATTCCCCTATTACTAAATAAATTGGATCGTATGGGTTTTAAAGGTGTTTCTTTAGACTGGGTTGCTAGCTCTGTAACACATAGAAGTCAATTTGTGACAATCACTTTTATCCATAGCTCAAAAATACAAACTTCTGTATCGAATTCAGTACTTACAAATATTGGTGTACCTCAGGGTACAGTACTTGCTCCCGTTCTTTTCATATCTTTTTAAATGATGTAATTATTGCTTTACCTGATGATTGCATTCCCACATTATACGCGTATGACACTTCCGTAGTACTCCAAGTAAAAGCACATTAATTAACAATGCAATCAAAACGTAGAAGCAATGGAATAATGCTGTCAAGACAATAAATTGCTCTTAAATCATAGCAAGACTAAAATAGTTAAATTTCAAATGGCATGCAATAAAATCTCGCAATTTAATATTTGTCTACAAAATATTTTACAGAATACTAATAACCCTATACACTTTCTGGGTATACTGTTCACTAGTACTTTGAACTGAGGACCCCAGTGCAAAGAGCTTGTGACCAAATTAAATATCATATGCTACCAAATCCGTCACCTTAAAGAATATTTAAACAGAAAACAATTAGTCATCTTCTATTCGCCGAGCGTTGAGTCTAAAAAGTTTTGTAGCACAAAAGATAATTGTACATTGCATTACAAATATAACCTCAAGAACTTTTTGTAAAGATAGTTTTAAGGAATTAAATATCATGACTTTAACTTCAATTTACATTTACGAACTTTGTTCATTTATAAAAATAAAACATCAGTTACCATGAGTTCAAGTCGACACGATTATAATACTCGTCATAAGAGTAACTTTTATATCTCGAAATCTAGATTAAGTATCACTAAAAACTCTCCAAACAGATATGGCTTAGAAATTTTTAATAACTTGCCTGAAAACTTAAAAAACGAAAATAATATCAACTTTTATTTTTCAAATGGCTATAATTATTTTAATAAAATAGAAACCGCCATTTTTTCTCTTTTCAACGATGTATTATTTTTACCTTCCGTCACCTTTAGTTAAGGAAGGTATTGTCTTTGGTCAAAAAATTCGATGGTGAGTTTTTGATGAATAAGCACGTTTTAGGGTCCCTACAGTACGATTTTACTATTTTTACGATGATGTCTGTATGTGTGTGTGTGCGTGTGTGTGTATGTGTGTATGTGTGTCCGTGTGTGTGTGTGTGTGTATGTAACAAAATTTTCGTCTACGATAACTTCCATACTACAATTCTAAAAATTATAATTGTTTCGTATTTCTCTTCGTTACATCCATGTAAAGAGCTGATTAGATTTTGGTTAGAATTGGACAACCGGAAGTACCTTCATTTGAAGATTTTAATAGTTTTTCTTGAAAAAACTATGTTAAATATCATTTTTTCACGTTTAATGTTATTATAAATATTAAAGAATATTTTATTCTCTATACGATTTGACTACATTTTATACTTAATATTAAATGTATATAGAATTAAAAAATTATAAAGAAATTAAATTTCATAAAGTAGCCATAGCTATGGAAACAGCTACTATATTAAGAAAATTTTGATTGAAAGATGTCAGTGTCAAGTGAAATTGACATAGTGTGTTTGTCTTATAATTTTACTGTAAATATAGGATCTTTTGCTTTCTGTACGGAATTTGTATAAAATACATACAACTGCTTTAAGGTAATGTACAAGAAATAATAATAATAATAATAATAATAATAATAATAATAATAAATCTTTTATTTCTGCAGATACATTACACTGTATATAGAAAACGTCACAAAATAATAATTTTCTGTATGAAATTTGCATAAAATACATGCAACTGCCGGAAGGTAATGTACAAGAAATAGAATATTTAATTTAGCAAGGAACTTTCCGTATGAAATTTGTACAAAATACATAGAACTGACGGAAGGTAATGTGCTGGCCACATCAGATTTTTTATTAATGTGTTTGAAAAATTTCGAGAAAAATGATATAATTTAGAAATATTAGAAATAATTTTTAAACAAATATTATAGGCGGCTATGTGAAAATAAACAAAACGTAACAGTGCTATATCACTTAGCAAACTAAAACAACAAATTTAGTAACAAAAACAACTTAAAACAAATGTTCAAAATTACGACCATGCTCTGTAATACAAAAATTCAAGCGTTGAACATGATGTGTTCGAACATCTGCCAGCATGTTTCGCTAAATATTGTGAAAAGTATTTCGAATACGCTCTTTCATGTCCAATCCATAGGCGTAAGATCAGGAGATCTTGCTGGCCATGAAATAGGTCCACCTCGTCCTATCCATTGTTCCCTCCAATGATTATTTAAATAATTCCAAACATTACCGGCATAATGTGGTGGCGCTCCGTCATTGTGGAATATGAAATTTTGGCGGACATTTAATGGAATATCTTCTAATAATTCCGGGAGGATCATAATTAAAAAAAATAAATAATCGGCTCCATTTAATGGGCCTTCAAAAAAATGTGGACCAACAACAAAATCTGCTTTTATGCCACCCTAAACATTCAATGACCATCCCCTCTGTCTGTCGACGTTCCGCATCCAGTGAGGATTTTCAATTGCGTAATAATGCATATTATGCCTATTAACGTAACCGTTGCTTTTAAAAGTAGCTTCATCCGTAAATAAAATATTACTTAATAGGAGCGGATTTCTCCTAATATTTTCCATCGCCCAATTGCAAAATCGAATTCTATTATCAAAATCTTCACCGTGCAATTCTTGTGTAAGGTTTATATGATACGGATGAAATTTATTTTTTCTTAAAATCCTGGACGCAGCATTTTAACTAATATCAATTAAATTTGATAAATTCCTAGTACTGATATGAGGATTTTCATACACAGAAGCCAAAACCATAATATCCGTTTCTTCATTTATTATAATATTAGCTGTATTTCGTTTTGGTTTTTCAACTGAACCTGTTTCTCGAAATCGGGTATAAATCCTTCTCAGTGTTCTTAAACTCGGTTGCCGACGTCTAAGAAACCGCTCCCGATAAATTCTTTTTGCTCTTCTTATGATTCCAGTCGATTCACCAATTATTAGAATCATATCAATTAATTCGTTCTTTGTAAACATTTCAAAATGTTTTTTTTTTTGTTTACAAAATAAGTTAAATTAAGTAACAAACAAATGTATACTTTTTTACAATAATTTAATTGTTTTACATTGTTACGTTTTGTTTATTTTCACATAGCCACCTATAATATTTGTTTAAAAATTATTTCTAATATTTCTTAATTATCTCATTTTTCTGGAAATTTTTCAAATACATTAATAAAAAGTAATACATCGTTGAAAAGAGAAAAAATGGCGGTTTCTATTTTATTAAAATAATTATAGGTTGCCATTTGAAAAATAAAAGTTGATAGTCGTATCTTGTAAACCTGACTTTATAAAAAATATCTACACCTACCATCAAATAGAATATGTAAAATAATAAAACTTTTATATGAGCCATTTTTTTCTTTTACTTATAATAAAAAAGTTAAGGGGGGGCGTCTTCCCAGACTCACCCTGTATACACGCATAGATAATCGCTCTATTCTACCTTTCGGTGTCGTGGTTTTTTAAATAATGATTATAAATATTGTAAAGAATAATGATGTTTAATTATCAAATGTATGTACATTATATAATATAATATTCTTTATTGTATATTAAGTTAAAATTAACTTATTGCAAATTGATGTATGGGGGTGAGTAATTTTATTCTTATAATTTTGTATTGCTTACATTGCGTTCGTTGCCTTGATGGAGATAAGATGATGAAAGCATAGTTACAAACAACCAAGCCCCTAGTGGGAATCGAACCCACGACCCCAGAATCCGAGCGATGAAGATTGCTTTGAGCGCTGGCGGAACACACTGCCTTAATTGCATAATACGCTCAACCACCGAGGCGGCTACGTACATTATATGAATGATCCATTTGACGTATTTTACTTTTTAAGTGACAACATTCTGTTGAATTTATTCGGAAATCATTAAGTTGTACGTGGGTACCTCTTTTAGAAACTCTCATGAAATAAATAGATTTTAATATGTTATGTATATTATTCAAAGGAAATTCAGAAATATAAATCTAAATTCCATATCTAGCAACTATTAACTAAAAATATAGTAGCGTATGAGTGCCTCGGCGTACAAGATACAAGTTTCAACTATTTATTGAAATCTACATGATATAACTTGTAACATTCATCCTATTGTATGAATTATGAATTTGTTACAGACATATGTGTAATGAAATATTTTAAATATTGCAGACAACTCGCCTGTGTAGACATGCGCAATTGTTCATTCCTGATCTTGATGGTATATGTATGTACATATGTGTACTAGTGAATGTGCTCCTTGCTACTCTTGTATACTTGTACGAATACATATATTCCATATTTGAATTATTGAAACTAGAATTCTAATTTTACTAGTCTTTTGATTGATTTTATAAACGACAGATGAATTAAAGAAAAAGATATATCGTTTAATATGGAGTACTTTAGGACTTAAGAATTTACCTATACTTCATAATGACTTAGCAATCATTTTTATTTCTAAATGTCAATCTGTTATCATTTATCGTGGCATCTCATTGGCTTTAATAAAATTCTTACTGAATATACTAAAAGCAGAACGAGGCTACCCCTGTTTTTAAAATTTTGTGTATATTAATTTAAACATTTTTATTAATTACAGTATGACCTCTTTAATCCGAACTTGCTCTAATCCGAACCTCTAGTACTCCGAACAGCGACAACTCGGAGCCATAATCCGAACAATGCCTCGTTAATCTGCATAGCAAAGTGATTCCTGCTACCTACATGAGGAAATCACTTGGTTTCATGTTCTCTGTTACCTGAATGGGGGAATTCCGTAGATTCATGTATTCTGCTACCTAAATGACGGAATTCCTTTCATTTCATATTCTCTTATTCTGCTACCTAAATTAGAGAATCTCTTAATTTCATATCCTCTTATTCTGCTACCTAAATGAGGGAATCCCTTGATTTCATATTTTTTAAGAACTGCTCTGTTTACTGCTCATTGTTTATTACACCTTTGTCTGTTACTGAGTTAAATTTGCATTGCAATTTAAAGCTAAGATGACTTCCAAAAGAAAACACGCTACTTTATCGATTAAAGAAAAGATCGAGATTACTAAGAGTTTAGAGGCGGGTACCACAGGGGCCAGTTTATCGAAAAAATACAATGCGGGAAAATCGACGATTTGCGACTTAAAAAAAACAGGACCAGTAATTCTATCTTATGGCACCACAGCCAGTTGTTATTGGTTTTACAGCAAAGATCTTGAGGTAGAATGATGAATGACTATGTATATGTATGATTTTTTTTAACACAAAATTGAATTATTACATGTGTGCTCATATCGGGAGAAATTTTGTGTAAAACAGCACTATTCTTTTATGGTCAGACTCACAATGATGACAATTTAAATCTAGCTCCGGATGACTCGATAAGTTCAAAAACAAGTACGGAATTCGACAACTATCAATTACAGGAGAAAAATTATCAAGTGATGAGGCTGCTGTTGAGCCATTTAAAAACGCGCTTCGATGTAAAATAGCAGAAATGCAGTTGTGTCCAGATCATATTTACAATGCCGACGAAAGCAGACTTTTCTGGAAATTACTTCCTCAAAAACACTTGCTCACCAAGCCGAAACATCAGCTTTAGGTAGAAAAATAAGCAAGGAACGAGTTACATTTATACCCTGCTATAATGCCTCCGGCACCCATAAAATGAGATTGTTTGTAATGGGCAAATCTCAAATATTCTGGAAATGAACCACTGCTGGTGACATACCAAGGACAGAAAAGAATTTAACTTCCTTAGTGCAACCGATGGACCAAAGTGTGATTCAAGCAATCAAGTGAAATTACCACAAGAGACTTAAAAAAAATTGTTGCTTCCGAAGGTGCAGGTATTTCTGCATAACCGAAGAAACTTAATTTGAAAGATGTTATTATTGGATTATCAAGAGGATGAGAAGATGTGAGGCCGGAACTTATCCACAAATCCTGGACTAAACTTCTTACACCACTTCTTGATAATGGTTGGATTGAAGCCGATAATCTTCCACTATTACAGGGACAGAATGGAGTTGGAGGGTATAGAAAGACAAATAAACGAGGTTACTGCGCTAATAAACCAAATTTCTGCAGATGTCACACGACAAGAATCCCTTGCATGGGCTACCGGAAATGAAGAATCATGGGAATCCACAAATGATATGGATATTTTGGAACATATTCAGAATGAATCAAGCTCCGACGAAGAAGTAGAACATTAAACAGAGCAAAATCACCGAATTTTTCAGTCTTTTAGATTTACTATTGATTTTAATATAGATTTATGTAATATGCCTATTTATAATGTAGTAAGTACAGTTATTTATTAATGTTATATTTGAAAATAAAGCATATTTTATTATGAGTATGTGCAAATTCGATAATCCGGATCAACCTGTGCAATTATTAGTTCGGATTAAAGAGGTCCAACTGTATTGGAAACGATATGTAGGTATAATATAACCAACTAGGGTATACTCGTCTTGTTCGTTTATAGGATTATTGCTATCAGACGTCACAATATAATTTTATTAACAAAATTTGAATGAAAAATATTGACTGACGGGATTGTAATTAGTTTAAGTTTCATTATTAACAATCAAAATTTAATATTTTTTTGGGATAACCTCATTCTTTTACTCACGTTTCCTTAGGCATGGTATAAGTGAATGCAAATGTCTTGGAAAAGTATTATAATAATTATTATAATTTACTTATTTTTCTTCTTGTTTGCTAAAACTTTTAGCTGGAAGATTAAAAGGATAATTCCTGAAATTCTTTCTCTTTCGTTTGCCATGAATTCCGAGGACATTTTATTTTATTAAACTTATATTGAATTCGAGTAGCAAAGTGTTGGCGTTCAAAATTTAATTATAAATTGTTTGAATGAGCGTCCATCTTGGAGTAATTAACAGCCATGCCCCCTGTTCACACGCCGCTAATGGCACATTGTTACACCCCAGTAATCCTGATGGAAAAAGGGTTTAGTTATGTGAGGCCCTTTGACGAAATATGAGCCAACTTTAAACTACTCGTAGATTAATCTCACGCATAAAGGTTAGCGTTATACTGATTCGACCAAGAGACTCAATCCTAAAGGATCTAGTTTGTGACGTAACCAAAACAGTACAGGGGGCTTGTTTTCTATCTAGAAACTAGAAACCAATAGTGAATACGAAACGAATATGGCAGGTCACTTAATAAGCAATATCTTAATTTATATTTATGTAACAGAGTTCTTTTTCATTCTTACTTTATATATTACCGGCAGAGTATAAAATCCAGGAAATGTACACTTTGTCTATGAATGCGGTATATAGCTGCATTGATTATTCTATATTTAATTGAATATTATTGCAATTTTGTAATTCCAAACAATTTATTTAAGTTGTTTCTATAAATTGTTCGTTTTACCTTTCTTACAAATTCTGTATTTTACTACCAATATATTTAAATACTAACATTATTTTCTTGATAAACTTTCCTCACAATTCTGGGGGTATGTTTCAGGATTGATAACTGTCAACGTGTCAACTTATGCCTATAACGATCCCACAGTACATATTTTATATAAGTAAATTCCATATACAAAGTTTCATGCAAAGTTATCATAATAAAGTTATTTTATGAAAATATTGTTTAAATTAGTAATACCTATTTGAACATCTTAATTATTTCCATGGTGTAGCATAGACTGCGGAATTTATTAAACTTAATTTGTTTATATTTTTACCTTCCGTCACCTTTAGGTAAGGAAGGTATTGTCTTTGGTCAAAAAATTCGATGATGAGTTTTTAATCAATAAGCACGTTTTAGGGTCCCTAGAATACGAATTTACTATTTTTACGATGATGTCTGTATGTGTGTGTGTGTGTGTGTGTGTGTGTGTGTGTGTGTGTGTGTGTGTGGATGTGTGTGTGGATGTGTGTGTGTGTAACAAAATTTTCGTCTGCGATAACTCTAATACTACAGTTACAAAAATTATAATTTTTCGTGTACTTCTTCGTTACATCCTTATGAAGAGCTGATTAGATTTTGGTTACAATTGGTCAACCGGAAGTACCATCATTTGAAGATTTTAACAGTTTTTCTTGAAAAAACTATGTTAAATATAATTTTTTCACATTTGATGTTATTACAAATATTAAAGAATATTTTATTCTTTATACGATTTGACTGCATTTTATACTTAATATTAAATGGATATAGAGTTAAAAAATTATAAAGAAATTAAATTTCATAAAGTAGCCATAGCTATGGAAACAGCTACTATATTAAGAAAATTCTGATTGAAAGATGTCAGTGTCAAGTGAAATTGACATAGTGTGTTTGTCTTATAATTTTTACTGGAAATATAGGATCTTTTACTTTCTGTATGGAATTTGTATAAAATACATACAACTGCTTTAAGGTAATGTACAAGAAATAATAATAATAAATCTTTTATTTCTGCAGATACATTACACTGTATATAGAAAACGTCGCAAAATAATAATTTTCTGTATGAAATTTGCATAAAATACATGCAACTGCCGGAAGGTAATGTACAAGAAATAGAATATTTAATTTAGCAAGGAACTTTCCGTATGAAATTTGTAAGAAATACATAGAACTGACGGAAGGTAATGTGCTGGCCACATCAGATTTTTTATATTTAAATTCAGTGAATGTGGAGACAAATATGCAAACAAAATATATAAGGTATAGTATTCATTACCATAATAAAAGTGTGAAGTAATTATGTTTTTCTTTTTGTCACTGTGACTGCAGCAATTAGCACTAAGTAATTTGCTATTCCAGTTTAAATAATAATAGAGGATTACTGCTCAATCGAATTAAGAGAAATTAGTAAAAAATAGTGAAAGTAGACGCTTAATAATGAATATTAGTAAAGAAATAAAATGATATAATTGAAATACTTCGGAAGTAAGGCGGTTTTTGTTTTAGCAGCTCGTCAGTCATATGAAATCCATACATATTATTTTAATTGGCGACTCAAAGACCACCTATAAGTATATAACGAATACCGAGTTAGGGGTGGAGTCTACAACCAATGGAAGTAGACAATTTCAAATAGCGGACACCTGGCTACCAGTCCAGTACTGCAATTCTCAAACAGTTTTTATTTGAATATAAATTTCTTGCATTAAACTTAATAATTTTGATACACTTGTAATTATAAAGCATGTAAACTTGTACAGTGTTACAATATTTTTTTTTTTATAAATATAATTTATTAATAGCATAAAATTCAAGCACATTTTATATCCACGTAGAAATCAGTTTTATATAAAATCTTATATTCGTGACGTCACATCTATATTTTCAAATTTCGGGGGAACATAACTCGCTTATTAATAGGAATTATTTCACCGGATTTTCACCAATAGTTTTAGTTTTACTTATACTTTCTGATTAAATTATAAAAAAAATGGTGGAATCCCCTATTTCTCACCTTTAAGAAAAAAATTACTAACTTCACACTTTAAAAAATAATATGCAATAACTTTATTGTTATAAAGAATATTAAAATATTTTGATAGCACTAATTAACACTAATTAAGCACTAATTTATTGTACTGCATTCATTATAAATGTCTTACCATTATGAAAATTTCCTGCTAACTTCACACTTTCAAAATATATTTTTCAATAATAGACAATATTAAAATAATTATAATACAAAAAGTTATTTTGGCATCAATTAGCACTAATTAGCCACTAATTGTACCAGTAAAAGTCATTGACGTTTTATGCCAGCGTGAAGTTAGCGGGAAAAGATTAAAGCTCAAAAGGGAGGCAGAAGGGTATTTTTTGCACTAATTGGAATCAATTATGTATTAATTCGGTGCACAGTTTAGGGAATTAGTGCTGTATCATTTAGTGCTAACTTCACGCACGTGAATATTTATTAAAAACACAAATTTTTGACCACAGGCAGTATCTCCCTTACCTATAGATAACGAGGTAAAAACTGCATTGGGGCTATGATCGTTATATGTTCTCATTTTCTTAAAGTTTACTGTAATTTTGACTGAAAATATCTAATCTTGGACATTTGTGGCACTTGTTCCTGTAAATGAGAATAAAAACATCAATTCAATGTATTTATATAATTTACTTTTCATAGGAAAAGAACACAATACGTATTTAAATTGATTTTAAAATTATTATATATTTATATTTACATGAAAATAAAACATGAAAAATAATAAAGAAGATTTTAAGGGTAACATATAAAATCCACTAATTGTTACATTAATGAAAAGAAAGAAAAAATAGAATGTTTCATATAAAATTCAAGTATGAATTCCAATTTAAAAATTAAAAGTTTATATTTTAAAATTCATATAACTTATTAGATTCCAAGATTCCAGTGATGTCAGATAGCATGTAAAAAAGTGGGGCGAAGTAGATGAAAATTAATTTTCAGAAAGGAAATATTTTAATGACGCAAATTGTTATTACAATAGCTTAATAAGTTGAACTTTGATTATAAGAATGGAAACATTGATGACATCAAGTAAAATATGCCTGCATTATCTTTTTTTCCTCATGGATATGAAGATTTTCTTTCTCTTTGCACCCCGTATTTACCCTGGTTCGAGGGGTCGCGTTCACGTTCACGTATCTGTCCCTGGTTGTGGCGTTAAGTATGATGTGGCAGACACAGGCGCTGAATGGGGCTTTTAGTTAAAGTAGGTGGCGGTAATGGCGGTCTGCTCTCTCTGGATATGTCTCCAACGATACGACAGAAAACCCTAACCTGCACCTACACACAAGGACTTTTACGCTGAATTAAAACACAACACATCCATAGATTAAAAAGAGCTTTCATAATTTAAATCTACTTGCTTGCTAATGTACCATTCATAATTAAATATAATCATTTAATCAAAATTCTGAAAATCAACATAAAATAATTAAACACTCCTGTATTCCGTATCTTAAAATTAGAAAGAGATCTTACAACAAATTTCTTTATAGATTATAAGTTGAGAATTACTATAATCTTCAAGGAATACGATTGGATTCTTTCAAAATTGTTTAGCTTACAAAAATTTTTAATTATGACATATTAACCGTTTGTACTAAAAATGTACAACTTCATGCTACCAATATACACTAACCCCATTTTTTAATGTATAATTCATTAAAATAATAAAAAATAAGTTGTACTTAAAAAAGTTTTTGTATTTTCTTCAGCTCGGGCCATTTTCGAAGAAAAAATAATGAAAATAATACGCTATTTAATAAATAAACAAAAAAATATTGTATTCTATATAAAATAAGAAAGTTAAGGTCTAAAACCGGAAGTATAATTGCTTTCAAAATATTTTAGTTGAATTTTGCATGCCGGAAAACCCCTGGAAATCAAATTTCGTAAAATAATGTTAAATATTTCGTAATAAGAACATCTAAACCTGTGAAATGATTTTGAAGTAGGTACTATTTGAATGTTATCCGAATTATACATTGATTACTCTGTGATTTTTATTATTAAAAACAGGAGTCGCGTAGCTATATGCGTTAGGTAGCCTATTGTGATCCAGACGTCCCGGGCTTGGCGCCGACCGACGTCAAGCTTAAAAGTTGAAAAAAAAATTATTCCCAATTTTCACGTATCACAAAAGTAATTCCAAGTGCTCTCTTCAGCTTTGAGAGTCCGTGAGGTAACGCTTGGTATCGTCAATACCTAAATCTACGAATAAAAGCTGATTGGCACAACCAGAAAGGGATAATAAGATGTGACGATATATTTATATTAAACCATTTTGACATTTTTCGGATATACAAATATTTAAAAAATATATAAATAATATAGTGAAAAACAAATTAAATTATATTTAAATTCAATATTAAAAAAAATGTTTAAATTATATTCTGATGATTACATTTTTAACATGTTATTGGTGAATTTACTAAATTGGTACTTTTAGATTAATGATAAAACACTAATGTTACCTCCATCTTTAAACAAATTATGGGGGAGATTTGGTTCTTCTATCTTTCGCTTTCGAAGCCCTTGGACACACAGTAGACAACAGGTAAGTGGAAAAAACCTATTATTACCAATATGATTGTGAGGAATTTTATTGGATAGAAGCTTTAAACGTTGTAGTAAATGTTTATTGTTAAATAAAATAAATAAATAAATATATCATCACGGCTTATTACCCATTGCTGGGTGTGCAATCTGCTTTGTACACAGATATCGGTAATGATGAAATATTCGAACCGTGCGGGCGTTTACCAGGCGTCATTTCACGGGCACTCATTGCTGGCGTGGAGAGTGCACCACAGGTGTCAATTATGTGCCATTTAAAATTTGAAATATTTGGCGTGGGTCGGGATCGAACCCGGTTCCCCAGATTCGCGACCTGACACTCAGGCACACGGCCACGAAACCCCATATGTTTATTGTTGATGTTACAAATAGCTGACGTTTCGGCACATAGTTATGGTCATTTCCAAGTCTACAAAATGTTAAATTACATTAAGCCAATTAATTTGTTAAAATACAATTTTATTTTCTTTTATTTCTAAAACATGTTTAAGAGTTTGATTTTCCAACCTGTGTAGGTTGGACAGTCAACAGCGACCAAATTGGCACAAGAAAAATATATGATAGGTATTTATACATCTATCGACTAAAACCTGTGATATTAGATACTTGCATTGAACGTTTCAACGCATGAAATCATATTTCGGATTGATTTTGTTCGGAAAATAGCTTTTCTATTCAAGCTCAAAATAGTAAAAAATAATGACAAACTCTATCCCGTATTTATAAACACAATGCTTGAAGAATTTTTAAGCTGCCAGAAAAATATCCCGTATCCCGCCTTAAAGAGGGAAAAGCCAAATATGAAATATCTACCGTCGTAAGTCAATGGAAATAAAAGCATATCGCTATGACGTCACCTGCACAGCCATCTTTATTGTTTATTTGCCGGGAGAGTTTTTACTTTTCAGCTCGACCAGATGTCTTTGATGTCCATGTTGCCTTTGATCCGAATGAAATATATTTTATTTTGGATTTCAGATGAATAATGCACTTTTTCTTTATTTTCCTGACGACACTACATGAAAAATAAACTTAAAATTAAATTACTTTCAACAGACAATCCTGAAAAATAAACTTTTCAGGAACAAAATCATATATACTCTCTAAGCGCAGATATATATATCTGTAATGATATTGACAACTTGAGCTACATATATAATTATTTATTACACTTGACTAAGAAAAAGTACCCCCCTGACAATATACATAACAATTCAAACTCTACACTTCATCACAACAATTTTTAATTTTCATTCTTTGCAATTCCTCGTTTTTATTAAAATTTTAAATTTTAAGCAAAATTTTCGCGCCGTCCCTCTGGCGACATTTTGGTAAGTGAATATCTTCTTCGTATTACCAATTAATCCCAAAATGCTGACAAAACAATTTTAAAGTTACAAATCAGTACAAACAAGTTCTTAATTAAAGCAGAATTAATGTGATATGTATAACAGTTTTTATAAAACACACTGTGATAAAAAGTAAATTTTTTAGTCAAATTTTACACTGTGATATTTCGATAATATTTTACTTACTGTTATTAAAAATGTTACAAGAACAAGACTGAAATTTTTTTCAAAATTTCTTTCTCCAAAAAACGATGTACAACGTATAATTTTTAATACTTATGCCCATATTCATAAAACTGTTGACTAACGCTTCGTTTGTAGATGAATCGTTTGCAAAACGATTCGTTAAGTTTTAACAATAAATTCATAAACGAAATTGTTTATTTTTAACGAACCGTTTCTTAACAACTGTGTTAAAAATAATTAGTTACATTTATAGTAACATTTGTAATTTTACAATTGAAATTACAACTTCAGTTTATTCATTTTGACACATTTAATTGACATATGTCACAATGAACGAGAAAAAGAGAAGTAAAATTTTTACAGAAGCTGAAATTTCGCTCTTTCTGGATGTATTTGAGAAATACATCCATATCATTGAAAACAAAAAAACTGATGGGACGACTGTTAAAGAAAAAATGGGTGCATGGGAGAAAAAAAACTACAGAATTAAATGCGATAAATGTGAATGGTACGCGAACTGTGGAACAACTAAAAACATTTTATGACAAATATAAAAGAAAAATTAGAAAAGACAATGCCAGCAATAGAGTAATATTAAAAATTATGCTTGATTTTGTAGATGTAATTAATTAATACTTAATTTTAGGCACAAATGTATTTAACTGGGGGAGGGACATTCACGAAATTAATAGATCCAAATGCTGAGAGGCTCATTAATGCAATAAAGCCTCAATTCAAGCCCGATACTAATTTATTTGATAGTGCGTCTCATTATCATGATAGAGAAAATAAAATTTCTTCGATACCAGACAATTCTGAAACACCCCCGATAGTAGTAGGAAATATTTCTGATAACATTAACACATCTACATTTATTTTAACACCAGTGGACCAACAGAATAATGATTCAATACCTATCGAATCAGTACAAAATTATTGTTCATCAGCAAAAAATCAAAATTACAATAAAAATCGACAAACTAAAAAAGGGAATACAAGCAAAGAGGTACATAAAACTGAAACGCCATATTCAATAAATTCTTCATCGGAATCGTCTGACGAACTTATTGACATTTTCTAAATTTATTTTCAAAAATTATACTACAGTACTGCTTGTAGGTATGCAATTTACGTACCTTGCCAATGAAACAAATATAAAATAAATAAGAGTACTTTTTAAATGAAGCAAAAAATGAACTATTTTTAAATAAGGAAATTTATTAAATTCAAATATTGACATCTGTCATTACTTCAAATGATTCGTTAAGTATTTAATTTGTCAAAATCGGGGCGTTAATTTAACAAACGTTAGTTAACATTTTGACGACGCGTTAACGTTAACGACTGTTTATGAATAAAGTATTTACAAGTTAACGAATCGTTTACCAGGTAACGAATCATTAAGTGATTAACGAAGTGTTATGAATACGGGCATTAATCTCACACAATGTAACAAAATTTTTAAATCACAAAATTGTAATTTATTTGTAATAAATATAACATATTTTAGAACCTTGAGGATGGTTAAAATAAATAACCGAAAGCTTGGTTAATTGTAAAGAGTGACAATTATTAACTAGAGCCCAACATAATCCTAGACTGCATTCCCGCTATTTGTTTTCTTATTTATATATATATATATATATATATATATATATATATATATATATATATATATATATATATATATATATATATAGGATGTCCGTCTATAAATAAACCAGGAAATATCTCGCTTATTATTACTATTAGCGATTTCAAGTATATAACATAAATTATAGCATGTTAACTCCTCTATAAATTTTCGGAAGTAGATCAATATTAATACTTCCTGTTTTGGAGAAATTGATAGCAACTTTTAATTTCCAAACGGAACACCCTATATATTTT
This sequence comes from Harpalus rubripes, assembly GCA_963082715.1. Lineage (NCBI taxonomy): Eukaryota > Metazoa > Arthropoda > Insecta > Coleoptera > Carabidae > Harpalus > Harpalus rubripes. Next base: position 42,891,963 of record OY720456.1, on the reverse strand, counting down.
TGGTCTATTAAAATGTAATACCCTGTATATATATATATATATATATATATATATATATATATATATATATATATATATATATATATATATATATATAGACGAAATAAAAAAAAGCTCATTTTAATAGTTATCCATGTATCGAGAGTATGTATCAAGATATGTTTATGCGATGCGGCGACAAGTTTAGAAGGCCGTAGGCCCTACGTTTTGTAAGTCGCCCGCTGTAGACATCAATGCTGGTGGTATATATAACGTTTTACTTTTATCTCCTGTCATACCGTAGGTAAGGGAGGTAATGTTATTGGTCCAAAAATTCGATGATGAGTCTTCAGTAAATAAGCACCAATTAGGGTCCCCACAACACGTTTTTACTATATCTGCGATGACTGTGTGTGCATGTACGTGTGTGCGTTCGTGCGTGCGCGTGTGTGTATGACGATTATGCCCTCCCCGATAACTCTTACAACAAACTTCAGAAAATTTGTATTTTCCGTATTTAACGTTCCTACATTCATATAAAGAGTTGTTTAGATTTTGGGTAAAATTGACAAGCGGAAGTGATATATTACTTGAAGCCCATAACTGTTTTTAATAAAAAATTATGTTAAAATATAATCCAAAACTTTTCAATTTTAGTATTTTAGACTTTTATATAAAAGGGAACAACATATTAGATTTTGGCTGAAATTGACAAACCGGAAGTGATACTTTATTTGAAGCTCGGAACAGATTTTCGTGAAAAATATATTGTGATATATTCCAAAACTTTTCAAATTTGGTATTTAAGACTTTTAGATTAATGAGAACAGTATATTAGATTTTTTCTAAAATTGATAAACCGGAAGTCATACTTTACTTGAAGCTTTGAACAGATTTACGTGAAAAATATATTGATATATTCCAAAACTTATTAAATTTGCTATTTAAGACTTTTATATGAAGGGGAGCAACATATTAGATTTTGGCTAAAATTGATAAACCAGAAGTGATACTTTATTTGAAGCTCTGAACAGATTTTAAATTATATTATGATATATTCCAAAACTTTTCAAATTTGGTATTTAAGACTTTTTCATTAATGAGAACGACATATTTGATTTTTAAAAAAAATTATAAACCTGAAGTAGTACTTCACAGATAGCTATAAACAGATTTTCTTGGAAAAATATATTGAAACATGAGGTGCGCATTGCCCGGCAAATGTATAGATCGGCTTACAACTAAAATATATGTAAGTGGAATGTAAATAATGAAATATAAACTGTATCCACATTATCCGGAAAGTTTAGGTATAAACTGAAACTTCACTGCTTTGGATAATGTGAAAATTATGGGGAGAAAATGAATAAGTATAACAATAACCTCACCCAACGCACAGAACTCGCCCTGAGACTTTTGTTCGTTAGGTGAGGTTATTGTTTATTGTTGTTATATTTACACGAACACGCACACCTCATTTATGGTTACGCTACGTTCACACATTCGCCAACCAGCAACGTTCAAAGTGAGTACAATATACTTTTTCCTACTTTCCATCAACTAATATACACACAATGTATATTTCCCAAATGGGATGATAACAGTATACATTTGCCGGAAAATGTATACATTATTACGAATAGTCACTTATACCGTAAGGTAAGTATACGTAAGAATGATCCACACTTAAGTGCCATGTATTTTTAAAGGAAACGATTTTAAAATAAGTATGTCATGACATGACATAATGACAATCACTATAAATGAATGAAATGATTTGATGTATGAAACTTTTGCAAATGTTATTTAGGTCCAAAGTTGCACTTTTATCACCCTAATGTCTAAATTCTAAATTTATTTATTAATTATTTATGTTGAAAAGAAAGTCCCGCATAAAAGTATCATTTTTGTAAGTATTAATGCTATTAATTTTAACAGTTTACCAAAGGCAGGTCCATTCAGACATTTTCGTACCGTATCCGTGCCGTGCTCCTACCGTACCTGTACACGCATACGTCAGTGTTGAGTATTCATATATTTCTGTGATTTACGAGCTTTACCGTATCCGTAATTCTCGTTCAATAAGTTTGAAAACACCGAGAGTGACTCAAATAATTGCACTAATTATACATGAAGAAGAAATTACTTCCCTTAAAGAAAAATTCTGATATGGCTAGCATGCAATCTCCCGCCGACTCCATGTTTAAGATAACAATGAGCATTAAATAAAGTATCACTTCCAGCTTATCATCTATATATATATATATGATTCACTGATTACAGTAATTTTAATCATTGTAATTAACGATTTTTATATTTATACTTCGAGTACAGATAAAAGGATATATATATTTTGAATCAGGCCTCGGTTAGCTAGATTTAAAATGGAAATCGATGTTATGAATTTTGAATAAAAAATAATGCAAATAAGATAAAAATTGCCAATTTCTTTGTATTTTTATATAGATAATTGACAAATTGCATCGATAAGAAATGTTAAATAAATTATTATGTATTGCTGTCATAATTACTAGGTTTGTATTTTTTGTTTAGCTGTCGCTTTTATATTAAGCCTTGTTGATACAACTGCAATTCTCGTTCAATAAATTTTAAAACACCGAGAGTGACACAATTTTCTCAGATAAAGAACTCAAGTAATTGCACTATTTATAGATGAAAAGAAATTACTTCGCTTAAAGAAAAATTCTGATGTGGCCAGCATGCAACCTCTCGCCAATTCCATGTTTAAAATAACAAACAAATAACATTAAGTAAAGTATCACTTCCGGTTTATCATATATAGTCAAAATCTAATATGGAGTTCGAAATTATATATGAATTTTAAATACTAAATTTGAGAAATTTTGGATCAAATTTATATATATATATATATATATATATATATATATATATATATATATATATATATATATATATATATATATATATAGATGATAAGCTGGAAGTGATACTTTATTTAATGCTCATTGTTATCTTAAACATGGAGTCGGCGGGAGATTGCATGCTAGCCATATCAGAATTTTTCTTTAAGGGAAGTAATTTCTTCTTCATGTATAATTAGTGCAATTATTTGAGTCACTCTCGATGTGTTCAAACTTATTGAACGAGAATTACGGATACGGTATAGCTCGTAAATCACAGAAATATATGAATACTCAACACTAAGGTATGAGTGTACAGGTATGGTAGGAGTACGGCCGGGCACGGCACGGATACGGTACGAATATATCCGAATGGATCTGCCTTTGGTAAACTGTTAAAATTAATAGCATTAATACTTATAAAAATGATACTTTTATGAGGAACTTTCTTTTCAAGATAAATAATTAATAAATAACTTTAGAATTTAGACATTAGGGTAATAAAAGTGCAACTTTGGACCTAAATAACATTTGCAAAAGTTTCATACGTCAAATCATTTCATTCATTTATAGTGATTGTCATTAAGTCATGTCATGACATACTTATTTTAAAAACGTTTTATTTAAGAATACAGTAGATGGCACTTGAGTGTCGATCGTTCTTACGTATACATACATTACGGTATAAGTGACTATTCGGAATAATGTTTACATTTTCCGGCAAATGTATACTGGTATCGTCCCATTTGGGAAATATACATTGTGTGTATATTAGTTAATGGGAATTAGGAAAAAGTATATTGTACTCACTTTGAACGTTGCTGGTTGGCGAATGTGTGAACGTAGCGCAACCATAAATGTGGTGTGCGTGTTCTTGTAAATATAACAACAATAACCAATAACCTCATCTAACGAACAAAAGTCTCGGGGCGAGTTCTGTGCGTTGGGTGAGGTTTTTGTTATACTTATTCATTTTTTCCCCATAATTTTCACATTATCCAAAGCAGTGAAGTTTCAGTTTATACCTAAATTTTCCGGATAATGTGGATACAGTTTATATTTCATTATTTACATTCCACTTACATATATTTTAGTTGTAAGCCGATCTATACATTTGCCGGGCAATGCGCACCTCATGTTTCAATATATTTTTTCAAGAAAATCTGTTTATAGCTATCAAATATGTCGTTCTCATTAATAAAAAAATCTTAAATACCAAATTTGAAAAGTTTTGGAATATATCATAATATAATTTTCACGAAAATCTATTCAGAGCTTCAAATAAAGTATCACTTCTGGTTTATCAATTTTAGTCAAAATATAATATGTTGCTCCCCTTCATATAAAAGTCTTAAATAGCAAATTTGATAAGTTTTGGAACATATAATATATTTTTCACGTAAATCTGTTCAAAGCTTCAAGTAAAGTATGACTTCCGGTTTATCAATTTTAGAAAAAATATAATATACTGTTCTCATTAATCTAAAATTCTTAAATACCAAATTTGAAAAGTTTTGGAATATATCATAATATATTTTTCACGAAAATCTGTTCAGAGCTTCAAATAAAGTATCACTTCCGGTTTATCAATTTTAGCCAAAATCTAATATATTGTTCCCTTTTTTATAAAAGTCTAAAATACTAAAATTGAAAAGTTTTGGATTATATTTTAACATAATTTTTTATTAAAAACAGTTATGGGCTTCAAGTCAAGTCAAATATCACTTCCACTTGTCAATTTTACCCAAAATCTAAACAACTCTTTATATGAATGTAGGAACGTTAAATACGGAAAATACAAATTTTCTGAAGTTTGTTGTAAGAGTTATCGGGGAGGGCATAACCGTCATACACACACACACACACACACACACACACACACGCACACGCGCACGCACGAACGCACGCACGCACACGCGCACACACGAACGCACGCACGCACACGCGTACTCGCACACGCACACGCAGTCATCGCAGATATAGTAAAAACGTGTTGCGGGGAGCCTAATTGGCGCTTATTTACTATATATACACCACCAGCATTGATGTCTACAGCGGGCGACTTGCAAAACGTAGGTCCGGAGGCCTACGGCCTTCTAAACTTGTCGCCGCATCGCATAAACATATCTTTATATATACTCTCGATACATGGATAACTATTAAAATGAGCTTTTTTATTTCGTCTATATATATATATATATATATATATATATATATATATATATATATATATATATATATATATATATATATATATATATATATATATATATATATACGGTGTCTCTTTAAGCTTGCTCACTATTGGTAACTTTTTTTAAAGACATACAAGGTTGGTTAAATGATAAAAATTGTGTTATTTTATATTTGAAAATTGGTATAGTCATGTCGACAAAAATAATTTTGTTAGCGGTTCCCAAAATTTGGCACAAAATGTTTATTTTTTTAATTGGAATTTTTTATTCTGTTATTGGAAAGAGTTGTTTCTCTCTTTTCAATAAGGTAATGTTTATGAACAATTTTCTCATATAAACGAGTTATTTACGTCTAAAAATGATTTTTTTTTTGTATGCTTACTGTTTTTATTTACTTTAGCCAAGTAAGCCTTGGAAACAATTGTTATATAAATTTATTTATTTTATTAACTAATTTGCAGTAAGAGTGCCAATATGTAACATATCAGTTACTTAGAACGGTAGAACGGTCGGAACTATTCCCAAAAGAGCTGAAAAACGTGCTTAAGAAATGATAGCTTTTAATTTGAATATTTACTTTGAACATTATTTTATTTACTAATTTTGCAGTAATAAAATAAGAAGTTTATAAAAAAATGATACCATGACGTACGTGGCTAAATTAATTAGAAACAGTAAACACTTTATTTTTATTTTTAAACGTAGAAAAAAAAACTCTTTCCGATAATATAATAAAAAATCTGATGTGACCAGCACATTACCTTCCGTCAGTTCTATGTATTTTGTACAAATTTCATACGGAAAGTTCCTTGCTAAATATTCTATTTCTTGTACATTACCTTCCGGCAGCTGCATGTATTTTATGCAAATTTCATACAGAAAATTTATGTCTTAAATTATTATTTTGTGACATTTTCTATATACAGTGTAATGTATCTGCAGAAATAAAAGATTTATTATTATTATTTCTTGTACATTACCTTAAAGCAGTTGTATGTATTTTATACAAATTCCATACAGAAAGCAAAAGATCCTATATTTCCAGTAAAATTATAAGACACACACTATGTCAATTTCACTTGACACTGACATCTTTCAATCAGAATTTTCTTAAAATAGTAGCTGTTTTCATAGCTATAGCTACTTTATGAAATTTAATTTCTTTATCATTTTTTAACTCTTTATCCATTTAATATTAAGTATAAAATGCAGTCAAATCGTATAGAGAATAAAATATTCTTTAATATTTATAATAACATTAAATGTGAAAAAATGATATTTAACATAGTTTTTTCAAGAAAAACTGTTAAAATCTTCAAATGATGGTACTTCCGGTTGACCAATTGTAACCAAAATCTAATCAGCTCTTCATATGGATGTAACGAAGAAGTATATGAAGAAATTATAATTTTTGAAACTGTAGTATTAGAGTTATCGCAGACGAAAATTTTGTTACACACACACACACATCCACACACACACACATCCACACACACACACACATACAGACATCATCGTAAAAATAGTAAATTCGTATTCTAGGGACCTTAAAACGTGCTTATTGATTAAAAACTCATCATCGAATTTTTTGACCAAAGACAATACCTTCCTTACCTAAAGGTGACGGAAGGTAAAAATATAGGGTTCAGGGTTCTATTTACAAAAATATATATTTTGTCCCAAATTTTGGGAGCCGCTGATACAATTTTTTTTTGTCGAAGACCAATTTTCTAATATAAAATGGCATAATTTTGCTTATTTAACCACCCTCGTATCTCTTGAAATAAAAAAGTTACAAATACTGAGCAAGCTTGTATGGAGACAACCTGTATAATTCATGTAAATTTAATGTGTTTTTAAATAACACTTTTCTAAAATAAACTTTAGTCTGTAAATATATACCTAAAATTATTTATGCCAGAATTTAGTTATGTTGTATTACTTTTTTTAGTACGAATAAATTCAAGTGAAATTTACACCAGAGACATATTTAAATTATGGATTTTTGAAAAAGCTCTTCGATTTAAGTATAATTAAAGAAATATTTTCGTTATCTCTAAATTTACAGTGTTTCGGTGCTGACTTCTTCGTCAGGCACAAATTAATTTGCAATGTGTCACTACACAACATTAGAACATGGCATAAAATAAATTTCCAAAATTTAACTTATAACTTTATTTTTATTTCACCGCCACTGAAAAAAAAGGATTCTTCTAGGCAAATGTATATATCTTAAACTACTCTAATCTAACGTCCCATTTATACGGGCCCAAATTTTGTGCTTTAGGTTAGGTCGTTACTTTATGTATAAAAAACGATGATTTTGTCGTTCTCTTACATTTTTTGTTGTTAGAAATAATATTCCTAGTGTGCAACTACCGTATTTTAATGTACAGTGTATTTATGCAGCGTTAAAATTTTATTTTCCTGTTCAAACTATTATTTTAGTATAAAAATTTTTACAATGTGAATAATATTTCTTTATTGTTATTTAGTCTTTTGTTGACAATGTACCTTTTTAGAATGTGCAAATAAATTTGACACTGTTAAAATCTGTTCCCAAATAAACACGGATAATGATTAGCCAATCACAAAAATAGACCATGATACACATACTTGAGTAACTGTCTCTTTTATAAAGACATTATTTACATAATTTATATATTTCTACATTTACCAAACCATGTGCTGTTTAAAAAATATATTAATATTTAAAGTGTTTTTTCTTTCTTTTCAATAGCAGGTTTTAAAGTGTAATTTTACCTATTCAAAATAGTAGATTAAGTAGAAGTTTAATCGCAAGAGTAGGTAAAATAATACTTTAAAAATAGGATAAAGTACCTATTTTAATTTATTGAAATAACAAATATTACTCAGGTTAATATGGTTATGCGGATAATTGTTCTCGAAACACGTCACGTTATATAATATAGTTTTTGTTTTCTCTTAATATTTAAAGTTAGAGGTGATTTTTTAGTTTAGTTAATCTACACTGAAACTTATAACAAAGTTGAGTAATCATACTTGAATAACTGGGTAAATAATAAAAGAGTGACCTCTCTATTATAAGCAATTATTTAACAAATGACTCTATTCCAACTTCCTAAAACTTTGAAATAAATAATCACTAACCTGGTCTACTTCTTGTTGGCTGTACTTCAACTAACTTTTTTAATCCTTCTCCCTATTTTTCTTCTATACAACATCCCATTTCTCATCGATAAAATCATTTCAAAAAGGAAGTTACCTAGTGAAATTTATTCTACATCTTGAATTCTTCTTGGTGGTTTGTTAACTTCTCTGCTAAGTTGGCAGCAGTGCACGGCACATGGCAATGAAATCCGACGATGTCTGGTGCGCAATGCACTGTGAACTGTAAATGTCGAACTCGTTATAGTTTTAGAAGAGAGAACTTAATGTGAGATAAAGGCAAGAACAGAAACACTTCAAACATGATATATACGCGAGAATTCTAAAGAATTGAATCTGAAGTTTTGAGATACTTCATATGACAGTTGCAATCTCAAGTAATATTTCATAAAATGCTATTGTTTTTGTATAAATAAATAAATAAATAGGTGAGATAAAAAGTTCTTAATAATCAAAAACTGTTTTTGACAATTATTTATTTTTGATACAAACTACAAAGCAGATAATTTCGGATATTTTTCAATGAAAAAGGAATAATTTATACTAGCACTGCATTACTAGTTACGAAAATTCCTATTTTACTAGTTTATTGTCTTTATTTAAACTAAGATGAATACTTTAAAATTTCACTAGTATAATCAATTGACGATCACTGATACTGCATTTTATGCCTTTTGAGGAAGCTTAAAAATATAAGACTTGTGTTAAAGGATGTTTTAAATTATTTAAATGTGACTGCCAACTCAAGAAAATTTCTGTAAAGGGGAGGAATCAATATATTCTGGACATCAGAATCGCGAATACAAATGCTATATATACTCGTAATAGTAGATTGAAAATGATTAGTAACCGTAGTTAACCAACTATAATTTTCCAATTTAATAATGATAATTGGTAAATAGAGGTAACCAGTTAATAGATTAACCGAGGTTAATCGGTTAACTACAATTTTCTAATTTAATAATGATAATTGGAAAATAGAGGTAACCAGTTAACCGGTTAATAGATTAACCGTGGTTAACCGGCTAAATACAATTTGTCAATTTAATAATTATAATTGGTAAATAGAGGTAACCAGTTAACCGGTTAATAGATTAAACGCAAAAACCGAATATTTATCAACTACCTGTAATCGCTTAACCATCTTGTAGTATAGGTATGTACTTTATATGCTGTAAACAGCAGTAACCGTTTAATGCATGTTAATAATAAAATAAAAATTAAGTTCTATTTTATTAAGGTTCGTTTTCATAATAAATTGTATCCTCACTTTAACATTTTAAATTAAAATTAAAGTTGTGTTCATTTTCATAATATAACTTTAGCACTTCAGCGACTAGTTTAGCTTTACTTTTTAATTAAAGATAAAGTCTTAAAATAATTTTTTGCACGTTCGAGTTTTTTTAAATGTATACCGGTAGGGTTACCAAAGCAGTAAAGTTTATTGACGAATTACTTATCGGTAAGTGATGTGATTTCTGACCGATTAGGAGGCGGAGGCAGTAAGTAAATGAAAATAACGATCAAAGCTTACTTTCAAAATAACAACCAAAAGTTATTGAAATGTCAAAATAATTTTTAAATCTTATTTATTTTAATTTTGGGCGTCGATCGTGGAAAAACTGTAATAAGCATTGCGATTAGTAAGTGTACCGGTATCGGAAGTATTGTAGATCTCGTCGTCGTCTCGAACTCCAAAATCATCCTCAACCGATAGGAAGCACTTACTGACCTGAACACTTAAATAACTATTAATGAAAGTCTTAAAGTGAGCCTGATTATGAAACGATCTTAAATAAGACTTCATTACAGAATGTGTTTAAAGATCTTACAAGAAACTAAATCTTATAATTATTACAAAAAGAATATTTTTAAAAAAGTGTTAAACTCTGTTCGAAATATCGATAGAATGTTTGAGAGATAGATTCTTGTGATACAAGTCATTCCACGGCTTCGGCTCCAAAATTATCCTCTTTTGACCAATAAAAATGACTTGTATCACAAGAATCTATCTGTAAAAATTCTGTCAATATTTTATACATAGTTTAGTTTAATACACAATATTTAATATATTTATAACCACGCGTCGCATAACTTCATTACCTAGACCGCACGTTGACCATGTCTGCGATAACCGTTTAATAGAGTATTTTTGACTTCATTAATATAATTATCTATAATTGTGTAAAACTCAAACGTCATGATGTTTAGCAATTTAACTTGTTTTAACACTTTGTGTGTCCACCTTTCACAGAAGCAATTTGTCTAACATTTCTACAGCACTATGATAGGTACACAGTCGCTAAAAGTGGCAATGTAGAAAATTTCCTTTCATCGTAAGAAAACGTAACGTTTTATCGGGAAAATTGCGTGAGTTGAAAGTGTTTTTATCAAATGTAAAGTACAAAAAGTAATTAATTTTAAATTGATGCTTTTCATTGAAATAAATCAAACAAAACAGCTTTTGTTACTGAAGACAAAATAAAATACTGTAACGTATGGTTAATTCTTCCAAAAAGTAGCTACACATATATTTCAGATACATTCAGAACTTTATTCCGACATTAAAATAAATTTGTTTCTGAAGATGAACTGTGTGGTTTACATTTTTTTAAAAATAATTTTGACAATATACTTTTGTTATTCAACATCTTTTTTAAAAAAAATTCAACTTAGTAAGTTTACATTTCCCTGAAGAAGGCATGTTTGGTGCCGAAACGTCGGCTATGTAATAAAACAATTTTCAAACGTTTTCATCAGACTGTTTTTCTCTAAGTTTTTCCAGTATCACTTTGATCCAGTCGAGGAATACATATTTAAATTAAAATAAACAACTGCCTAAATTCTAATTCCCTTAGCCTTCCCCTCTGTGTAAATAAATTCATGTTTAATTGATAATTAAACAAGATTTATATTAAAATAATATATTTTTACGTATATATGTGAATGTTGATTTTAATTTGAGTTTAATTCCAAATAATTAAAATATTTGTGTAATCGGCCATTAGACTCCATAATATTCAATTATGTCTTCTTAATTTACTCCTCCCGAAAAATGTAGGTTAGTGGGGTAATAAATCATAAAAATGTACAGTTTGTCATATTTTTTATTTTTCATTGTATTGTCTTTTTCATACATCTGCAATTATTCTTAATTTTAATATAATTTCAGTAGCAGGAAAATCGCGGTTGCATCCTGATCCAGAAAGTTAGTTTAGCTGAACCTGGTACGTATATCGATAGCTTAAAGCACAAAGGTCCTATGCAACTGAAGGACGAAGAAAAGTTGGTAAGCCCGAAACCAAATCGAAACGATATTTACAAGAAGAATTAAAAAACAAAGCTATGAAATGGGATGAAATCAAAATAAAAGCTAAAGATAGAATGAAGTGGAAAGATCAAGTAACAGTTATTTGTAAATAAATAAAAAATGCTAGAAACCGGACAAAGAAAAGAACTTAAAAAATCAAGACCAGATGCGTGTGACTATCACATCTTCACTTTGTTACTCAGCTAAGAAACGCTTTTAAGCGCCTCTTGCTCCACTTGGGGGCTACGAGCAGAAGAAATTAGTGCAAAGATCCAGTTTTGATTATTAGGAGCTAATAACAATTAAAATTGCGTTACCACATCATGATTATACCGCGAATTATACCTAGTTTCATTGTTTGTAACTTACTACTGTCACAGATTCAAAATACTACAGTACGTTGAATCTGTGTTACAGCTACTACGTAGCTATATTAATTGTGTTATAAATTCTATGGCAACCGTGTACTGTTGCCGTTTTTGTATTTACTATATTTAATATTTTAATTACTGTTTCAATAACTTCAAAATTCGAACAATATTTTGAATACGGCAGAAAAACATCCATATTATATTCAATATATCTAGCTTCATTTATTATCGCAGGGCATAATAATGCTCACACAATTAAAAGAGCTGGTTCTCAATGATTTAACGAGGTTGGAGCTTAATTTTCACAATAAAGGCGATAGAAATACAATATGCGACACGTATTCATTTTTCATTTCCATTATCAAAAATTTGTAATACGGAACATGTGTGGTTTAGTGGTTTAACATTTAACACTAGATGGAAACGTGTTTGTCATATATACATACAACCTACGTCTTGTAGGCATTACATACATATTTGTAAACGATTCGAAAATATATATTGATGAGAAAATAATACTAAGTACCTACTTATGCACGACTAAAGTTTTATTTTTTTAAAGATGTGTGATCAAGATCATATTCGAATTATATGTGTTAAGATTTAGTTCCGCCCATTTTCTCAATTTCAGTAATGTCGTTTACTTAATTTTTAAGAAAATACATAAAATACTACTGTTATATTGTTATTACAAAAATATGTTACTGTAAAAGCATTCAAAAATAAGTCAACTGGTATGTTTATTAGCAAATGTGAAAATAACACTATATATAGGTACGTACGGATATGAATCAAGTTAATATATGCGAAACTTACGTTACAGCGAAGTATTGTTAACAACGACAATTTATAGTCGAAAAATATGAATTTTTGCATGATAGGCATATTATATTCATAATTATCCCACGCCCTTCTTGTCATTGCAAATATGAGAGATAAATGTAAGCAAACTTGTTAATTCGTTCATGACACACTTGATTTTTTTTGCATAATGTTAGTACACAGTGCTAAAAGGTAATGTGTAACGAAATTTGACATATGGCAACGCCCAGGAACATTCACAGCTAGTATTTAACGCTAATACATAAAAGTTTGCAGACTTCAAACTTTTATGTATTGAATTTGTGACAGCTGTCAAAATGAATTTTCGAGAAATCACAAAATCTGCAATGTCGAAGAAAACAAAGAGCTACACCTAGTGCCATATTTAAAATATAAATGAAAATACGCTTCAGCAATCCGTTCCTGGCCATGATAAATACGATAATAAACTTCAACTCCCAGTAGGTACTCTCACAATTTGTATAAATACAGATGTCAACTATCAATTAAATTTTGTTGCAGAAAATGCAATGTTTTACTTAACCTTACGAATTAGCACTATCAAAATTATGTCTTACGCATTATCATATAACATTTAGAAAGTAACTGTGTATGTACAGTGATGGACAGAAAAAAATAGGACAGTATTTTTTTTCTTGCCTGTCTCCACTGATTTAAAATGTTAATGACAGAATTTTTATTAAAATTATAGCGCTGGGAAATTTGTCTGATCGGCATTCCTCTTTCCGCTTTAACAATTACCGAACACTTCACAATATCGCTAATTCGAGGCTTTTTTACTTCGATTCGGCAATTCAATTTTTGACAAATCAAAGTTACAAATGTCATTATTGTAAAGCCAAATTCAAACAACTAAACCTTATAGAAGAAAGTTTACTTGATTTTTCGACTATTTCTTTCTGTCCACCACTGTGCATATAGCTTTATCCTACATCTTAAAACAAAGTGCATTACTAGGGCAACGAGTCAATACATTTTAATAAAATGGTCATTACCATTATAAGTAGCATATACCTCTATAAATCTCATCTTTTAAAATGCCACTATCCAGAATTGATAGAATAATTTATTAATGAGATAATGAGAACGTTACATATTATTAAATTAGTTAAAAAAAAACTCATATGAACGAATTATAGCATATATTTATCTGTTTCACAAGAAGCGTGTGCGATAAGGATGGATATAACACTCTTGTTTCAAAAATTCATAATATTTCGACTAAGTTAGGACATTCCATTTTAAAACGTAGCTCGTTGTTAATAATACTTTCGCTTTATTGTTTATTTATTAATTCAGATATATTACCCTGATTCATAGCCGCACGAACAATTTTTATCAGTGTCACCGACCCTGACGTTGTGTCAGTATCTTACCAGTTGACTTAGTTTTGAATTTTGAATGCTTTTCTGTAACACATATTTTTATAGTAATAAAATGACAGTATCTTATATCCCCTCATAAAAACTAAGTAAACGACACTACTGAATTTGATAGAACAAAATATTAATTCATACAATTCGTAGATGACCTTGATCGGATATATTTCAAAATGTTTACTGTACCTACGTTGTTACGGTAAAGCAATAGAATGTTTAAATTTATAATTTATTGACATTTTCTGTTTTCGATTGTATTTTTTTGTGTGTCTATGCCTGTTTTAGTTATTAATTTACTTATCAATATATTATCGGTAGTATATAATATAAATATCATACGCACCATGCCCGGGCTTGGCAAGTTATTTCACTGGATTCTGGGAGCTTTCAAATTATCAACCTCTGCCTCAATCAGTAAAGTGATAATTTTTGCTTTCGATATGTAATAGACATATTTTTCTGACATCAGTGTATTTATTTTCAAAAATAAGAAAAACATTATGTAAAATAATTGAGGTCTCCATCATATTTTTATTACATTTTTAGAATTATTCTGATATATTCTTTTTTGATTAATTTTTCGTGCAAAGTATTTCTTAACTGGGTTAAAATATTAATAAACATATCTTGGAATGATTTATGTAACAAACTCAATTATAGAAATGATAATGTATGTTTGGTTATATGGAAAACTTTGTGATAATATGAATTTATGTATCTCGTTACTACATATCGAAAAATGAAATATTTATAAGGTAGTGAAGATTAATGCTGCAGTCAGCTCGCTTGTGATTGGTTCTTATTCTTTCCATTATCTAGAGACATTTGTCTTTCTTACCAGTATGACGTTGCACTTCTGATAAAGGCAAATAATAGAACTTCGTACTGCTATTGAATTCAATAATTGCTTTAATTTTATGCATAATTGCAATGTACGCCATAGAAACTTGTAAATGAAAATTTGTTTTATTGAAATTCTATACAATAAAGAAAACCTTGTATGTATTCATTCTCGGCACGTATGTTTCACATGTGGATTCTCACGTATACTCTCTATATACGAAACAAAATATCAGCCCTAACAGAATCAAGTGACCTTTGGCCCTAAGGCAAGGCACACTCGACTTGTTTTGCTTCTGTTTCATATCTAGCGTCAAGCATTTCAATTTCAATATGAAGGAAATAAAAAATGTAATTACGTTTTATTAAAAATGCCAGTGAGATAGAGGGGTTTAATTTCCTCCTTGTCGCAGCGACATTCTTGCCAAGTATCAAAAGATTCCAGATTCCAATATTGACAACACTGTAAATAAATATAAAGAATAAAAGAAGACGTTTGATAGTCTCGATATGTCATATTATATTACATTTAAAGAGGAGTAAATAAAATAAAATGATATTGGATTGACAATCAATTGGAAAAGAATAAATTTTCGTACTAAGATATGTAAACTTCAGTATTTTATAATAATAACGATAATAATAATAATAATAATAATAATAATAATAATAATAATAATAATAATAATAATAATAATAATAATAATAATAATAATAATAATAATAATAATAATAATAATAATAATAATAATAATAATAATAATAATAATAATAATAATAATAATAATAATAATAATAATAATAACAATAATAATAATAATAATAATAATAATAATAATAATTATTTATTAGATACAAAATTATCTAATACACAGCCCCCTGTATTAAAGTCAAGTCATTATTTTATTATATTATTTTATGCAAAAATGTAGGCGTAGAAGATAACACTTAGAGAAAAGCATTTTTGAAAAAGAAATAAAATTTTCATATAAATTACATTTATTTTGTCACTATTTATCCATAAATACATATTTCGCGTTACACGCCTATGGGTACGAAATGCAGTGAAGTTATCTGCAAGTAATATTATATCAGACGGCTCCTAAATGACCTACCTCGGAGTACGCTATGAACAAAGAAACGTATGTCAATTTAAAAATATTTAATTAAATGTCAATTTGACATGAGATATTGTCAAAAATGTTATCTAAAGAAATCAAAGTTTTTTCTTGAATCTTATTTTTAAAATGGAAAAAAATTAGAAAACAGCGAATGTCAAGATATTGTTTCCTTCTTTATTACTTTTTCCCCTTAAAATTACATTTCAAGATCAATTTTACATCTTGACTTTTAAATTGAATAATTATTAGACTTATACTCTGTTCCATTTAAGCCATTCAGTAGATGGAGCTGGCAATAGCGCAAACTTGAAGTAGCCGAAATTACATTGGTTAAACTTGTCTCTTGTCTCCAATTTCAGCCAATCAGAGAGGTCAAAACTATTCCCTATGCTCTGAAATACTGAATGGCTTAAATGGAACAAGGTATACTTTTCTCTGTTCTTAGCCTACTCCGAGTTGGAAATTTTATTGAACACACTGCACTATACAAAGCAAACAATGTAGTAGATGCAACATTTTTTTACTTTTTTGTTATATTGGTGTCGGCGGTAAGTACTCGATGATTATGGAAGTAGTGTGTTCTTCCAAAGAACACATAACATTCTGGATTTAACATTATTAGTTAAATGTTATTGCTTAATCCGTGCCTATGCACATAATGTTTGTCAAGGGGGCAGATAATTTAGTGAATATATGGTGTGCTGCGTATGTTCTATCTTGTCATGTTAATTTTAACATCCTGTTTAAATTATTCATGAATAAGAGTAGTAAATAGGATTGGTAAAATCTTTAAATGTCAGACAATAAATTTGATTCTTATAAAATAAATAAATACTTATATTATTACGGCATATTATCCATTACTGGGTGTGCCAATTTCCTTTATACGCAGATATCTGTAATGATGATGACATATTCGAACCGTGTTGTAGGTATTGTAGTATTCACCACGCCAATATTATCTGCATCACAGCAATCATTAAAAAATCTGATGTGGCCAGCACATGACCTCTCGCCAATTCCATTTTTACCTTCCGTCACCTTTAGGTAAGGAAGGTATTGTCTTTGGTCAAAAAATTCGATGATGAGTTTTTAACCAATAAGCACGTTTTAGGGTCCCTAGAATACGAATTTACTATTTTTACGATGATGTCTGTATGTGTGTGTGTGTGCGTGTGTGTGGATGTGTGTGTGTGTGGATGTGTGTGTGTGTGTGTGTGTGTGTGTGTGTGTGTAACAAAATTTTCGTCTGCGATAACTTTAATACTACAGTTCCAAAAATTATAATTTTTTCGTATACTTCTTCGTTACATCCATATGAAGAGCTGATTAGATTTTGGTTACAATGGGTCAACCGGAAGTACCATCATTTGAAGATTTTAACAGTTTTTCTTGAAAAACTATGTTAAATATAATTTTTTCACATTTGATGTTATTATAAATATTAAAGAATATTTTATTCTCTATACGATTTGATTGCATTTTATACTTAATATTAAATGGATATAGAGTTAAAAAATTATAAAGAAATTAAATTTCATAAAGTAGCCATAGCTATGGAAACAGTTACTATATTAAGAAAATTCTGATTGAAAGATGTCAGTGTCAAGTGAAATTGACATAGTGTCTTATAATTTTACTGGGAATATAGGATCTTTTGCTTTCTGTATGGAATTTGTATAAAATACATACAACTGCTTTAAGGTAATGTACAAGAAATAATAATAATAATAATAATAATAATAATAATAATAATAATAATAATAATAATAATAATAATAATAATAATAATAACAATAAAACATTTATTTCTGCAGATACATTACACTGTATATAGAAAACGTCACAAAATAATAATTTTCTGTATGAAATTTGCATAAAATACATGCAACTGCCGGAAGGTAATGTACAAGAAATAGAATATTTAATTTAGCAAAGAACTTTCCGTATGAAATTTGTACAAAATACATAGAACTGACGGAAGGTAATGTGCTGGCCACATCAGATTTTTAATATATATATATATATATATATATATATATATATATATATATATATACATTCCGTTTGAAAAAACCGGTGGATTCATTCTGATTGGAGATTTAAGTTCAGAAAGGACTAAAGAATGAAATTCTGAATGTTGCCGGGCAAAATCAGTGGTCAATTTTTGTTATAGGAGATATAGTAATTGACAATAAAATCGCTGAAACACTCAAGAAATCCTTGTTTATTACTATTCAATAGTTATTTCAGTAGGGTACGAAATTATAAACATCACGAATATTATGATATACAAATTTAATATGGTAAAAAAGCCGCGTGCCTGAGTATTTGGTCGCGAATCTGAGGAACCGGATTCGATGCTGACTGACGCCAAAAAGAAATATTTCGAAGGCCCTGTGGAGCACTCTCCACTCCATCAATGAGTACCAGTGAGGTGACGCTTGATAAACGCCTGCACGGATGCGACCGATGGTCGTTTTTTTGTTTCCCCCTTTGCAGCATTTACCAACTCCAAAGTATTGCAGCGGGCCATATTGTACCCGATACGGTTTAGACGTTTTAGTTATAATAGAGTTTTCACATAACGTCAAACTAGATACCGTGATAGCTTACTTTGATTGCTGAGTTAACAAATGTAAGTGGGAAATACTTCAAGATGCCTAAATTCTTAATAAATCGTCACACAAACAACATTTAAAATATAAATATTACTTACAATCTTGCAACCGCTACACAGTTGCGCAAAATAATATCAATTTGGTTTGAAGGAACGAATAAAAAAGAAATTCTTTTAATATGTCATTTAGCAGCTGATTTACTTAACGAAAATATTTGTAATATTTTACCGGGGTTGCATGCTCTAACTGGTTGCGACACGACAAGCCGGGAAGGAACTAAAAAACAATGTCTAAATGCTGCATCTGAAGTATTTGTGTAAGATGCTCTCTCTACTTTTGAAAATAATCCAGAAACTCCGATGCACTTTCATCAGGTTGAAGAAGTTTGTACTTATTTGTTTGTCAAACAAAAAATCACATCAGATGAATTACGCTACAAGTTGATTACCCGTAATATTGGGTTCAATTTAAATTTAACCAAAATTATTTGTACTTCTGATGCTTTATTTTTACATTGTTCAAGAGCTGCAGCCTACACATATTTATGGAAAAAATCATCACAACCACTGTTCGAGCCTCTGAACTTCCTCCAATTCGGCTATGAATTAGGAGATGGCAAGATGCACCTGATGAAAAAGAAAAAACACCTGTGCCTGACTCTTTAATTAGGCCTTGCAAATGTAATTCAGACTGCAGAACAATGTCTTGTAATTGTAAAAAAATTATTTAAATTGTATCTCTCTTTGTAAATGTATTCATAACGATTGTCAAAACTTATCTGTTTAGTATCTTCTTCTTCTTAGGGGTCGCTGTTCCTTACTCTTCTCCTCCAATCATTCCTGTCCAACACATCTTCTTCACACTGTCCTTTCTCACTCACACGCAGAAGCGTCACAGTCTTTACACCTTCTCTTTGCCCTTCCTAATAATCCCGACATTGAGAGTTCTTCTTCTTAGGGGTCGCTGTTCCTTACTCTTCTCCTCCAATCATTCCTGTCCAACACATCTTCACACTGTCCTTTCTAACTCAAGTCTTCTGCGTCACAGTCTTTACACCTTCTCTTTGCCCTTCCTAATAATCCCGACATTGGGAGTTCTAATTCTGACTTCTGGCTTCGCTAACCCCGGCTTTCTATGACGGGGTAGTCCTAACCGACTTGGCACAGGGGTCAGGCAGGCAAGGCTGCAACTGCATGTCATTTGCGAGGAACACTAGCCCTTTTATACCACTTTCCGATCCTACACTTTCCGTCTTTGGTTTTGGCGAAGATTTTACAGTCGGATTTCCTTCCTGCCGCCCATGCTCACCATTTACTCGGGCTTGGGCACCTAGTTGAGCTGGCTTGATCCCTCAGTGACTGGTTATTGTACAGAACAATAATATTTACATATTTTCTTATTAGTAAAAATCGATTGACCGTCTCAAATTCAGGCGCGTATATAAGGAGGGGTAAAGAGGGTAATTACCTCTCCCATAAGCCACGACTTGATTAAAAAACTAAAATCAAACAACTACAAATATTAAAGTAATTTAATAATAGGAAATTAATTTCTGGGATTCAGTCATGTAATTATTTATTATGTACTTCAACGTTTCGATCCTATATGAGGGTCATCTTCAGGAAGAAATAATTATAGATGTACATATTTTAGGCCAGTCGGCAGAGCGTTTGAAAGTGGATATTGTGGAAATAAATGGTGGCAAGCTGGAATAAATTTTATTCTCTTTATTGAGACCTCCAAAAAGATATACTAACTTTGATTCTCTGGCGACCCCAAATTTTCCCGCCATCTTGAATCAAAGGACCAAAAAATGAGTTCTTGGCTATTTGCTTGAAAACAGTGGCTCGTATCAAAATTTTACAAGAATACAATATTAAAGCACGTAATTTTGTACACATAAAAGGATTCTTTTTTTACCCAGAATGAACTCTAAAAGAGATATGTTAAAAAATTGTTAACTGGAATAACAATTTATGATAGAAATTTAAATTACTCAAAAAATAAACAATATTAGGTATTTAATACTAATAGGTTTTACTATTTATAACAGTTTACATTCGTTGTGACATCGAAAGAAGTAAATTATTGATGATTTTTAAATACTTTCTTTCAACACTTTCCTAATTTCATTTCATTTCATTCAACCCTGATCCTGTTAAAAATACGATAACGGGGTTTGAAAATTTTAATTCAGCATTATATTCTCCTTCATGTCATGTATTAAACGGTTTTTGCCGATGAGCGGTTCGCGAGTTACTAACAACTTAAACTGCGGCGTTGTTCGTATCGTATGAACGCAGCCATAAGGAACAGCGGTAATTACTAGGCACGGCGCCGTGCCGGACACGGCGCACAGCGAGAAGTCGGATCGTGTGAAAGAGGCCTTACACTGATCTTGTCCGGCCACATTCAGAATTTATTTCTTTAGGTCTTTCTGAAATTATATCACCAATCAAAATGAATACACACCGGTTTTTTTTCAAACGGAATGTTTCTTTTAATATATTTTTTACAAAAATCTGTTTAGGGCATCAAGTAAAATATCACTTCCGGTTTATCAATTTTAACTAAAATCTAATATGTTGTGCCCCTTCATATCAAAGTCTTCAATACCAAATTTAAAAACTTTGGAATATATCATAATATATTTTTGACGAAAATCTGTTGAGATCTTCAAGTAAAGTATCACTTCCGGTTTATGAATTTTACTTAAAATCTAAAATTTCCATTTACCTTTTTCCTGTTCGCCTTCATATATGTCTTAAATACTCCATTTGAAAAGTTTTGGATTATATTTTAATATAGTTTTTCATTAAAAACTGTTATGGGCTTCGAGTAAAGTATCACTTCCGGTTGTCCTATTTTACCCAAAATCTAATCAAGTCTTTATATGAATGCAGAAAGTTTAAATACGGAAAACATGGACACACAAGCGCGCGCGCACACACACACACACACACACACACACACACACACACACACACACACACATACAAACGCGCGCACGCACGCACGCACACACACACAGACGCACGCGCGCGCGCGCACGCATACACACACACACACGCACAAATAGTAAAAACCTGTTGTGGGGACCCTAATTCGTTCTTATTCACTGAAAACTCACTATCTAATTTTTGGACCGAATACATTACCTATCTTACCTTCGGTATGGCGAGAGGTAAAAAGGATGTTCAAGGGTGAAGGGTGTCATTTCCTGTATGCCAGTGCTATCCAAAAAGTATTGAAATACTAATTGTCTACATTTAAAAAAGTGAAATTAAAATGCATTTACCTCTAATTACGCAATTATTGATTACTGATATTTTAGCTGATGGAAAAATTAATTACCAAATACAATAATGTACAGATAAAAAGTGCGCAAATACTTGAATATATTTAAAATACTATATTTAATCAACATAAATAGCTATTAGAAGATAATTTAAATTGTAGAAGTTCATTTACTCGTATTTCAAGTATTACCGGACGTTCCTTGCAGGTACTCGTCCTTTATATAAAATAGGTAAATAAAAATGAGTATTCTGTATTCTACTATGTTCTAAAATAGGAATTCTGAATATACGTCTTGAATGAAACACATTAAATTTTAAATTATTTTCCATTTCATTTTACCGTACCACTACCTTAATTTGAGTGGTGATAGATGAAAATGAGACAGTTTTTACCTCCCGTCATACCGTAGATAAGGGAGGTAATGTTATCGGTCCAAAAATTCGTTGGTGAGTTTTCAGTAAATAAGCACGAATTAGGCCGCTTTCACACGATCCGACTTTTCGCCGTACGCCGTGCCCGGCACGTGCTTAGAAATTACCATGGTTGTTTACGGCTGTGTTCACAAGATACGACCGACGCTGTCCACGGCGTATAGCCGTGAACGGCCACCGTTACTCCAACGGCGCCCATTTTAATCCGGCACGACAATTCGCCGTTCAAGGTAGTTAAATGCGTGCGTTCAGACTTGCTGGCATTTTGCCGTCTGCCGGAGAATTATTTCAATATTTTATTTATGTTAAATGTTTTAAAGTATGCAAACTTTATTTCGGTAAAATCAAACACAACCTTTACAAAGTGCACACTAATAATAAAGATGGAAATTTTCGAGGTGGACGTAGAATAATTGATGACGCTAGTGCGACAGACCTGTTCTTTGGGACAAAGTTGAATCCTATAAATCTTAAATATTTGTATAAAATAACGAAAACACCACCAAGTGGCTTTTGTAGATTTAAGGGATGGACCCACTGTCTGCATCGTGGACGTTATTTTTTTAAATAATAAAGATACACTAATTAGAATCACTATTTAGACATTGACAAGAGTAAAATTGTCAGACGGAAACACGGCGAAAAGTCGCGCCGTGTATATTTTTGTTTTCCTCGTTTTCATATTTGCACGACACCGTGCCGGAAACGGCGCACCGCGAGAGGTGGATCGTGCGAAAGAGGCCTTAGGGTCCTTACAATACTTTTTTATTATTTTTACGATGATGCCCATGACAGTTTTTATTAAAAAAAATATTAAAATATAAAACTTTTCAATTTTATAATTTAAGACTCTCATATCAAGGAGAATAACATATATTAGATTTTTTCTAAAATTGATAAACCGGAAATGATATTTTACTTGAAGCTATAAACAGATTTTCGTGAAAATATTTTAATATAGACACCAAAATTTTTAAAATTTGGTATTTGAAACTTTTATTTTATTAAGAAGGATATGATACATTTTTTCTAAACTTGTTAAACCGGAAGTGATACACTTTACTTGAAGCTCTGAACAGATTTTCGTGTGTATATATATATATATATATATATATATATATATATATATATATATATATATATATATACAGGGTGTTTCCCTTTTTTGTGCGAACTAGTGACTTTAGAAAAAATGTTATATACAAGAAATGATCAAGAATAAGGGGTTAATTTATTAATAATAACAAACTTAAAATTCGACCAGTGGTTCTCAAACGGCAGAATAAAATTATATTTTTTTAAATGGATACCTATATAATTTTTTGTCGATTAGATAGAGATTTTTTTCTGATTTCAACGATATAAATATGGTATAGGACTGTATAACAATTATTTCGAGAGAAATGGTATTAAAAATAATGTTCTAATATTACAATAGGCTATGCAATACGTCTGTTGCCAAGTTACGCTAGTAGTAAACCCATTTTTTATTACATTATTTCTCGTTTTTTTTAATACAATTTTTCTCGAAATAATTGTAATACAACATTTTTCTCTAAAGTTGTTAGTTCGGCCAAAAGAGTGCAGGTTGTTTTAAAGGAAACGTCCTATATATATATATATATATATATACATATTATGATATATTCCAAAACTTGTCAAATTTGGTATTTAAGACTTTTATATGAAGGGGAGCAACTAAAGCGACTAAAATCAATAACCCAGAAGTGATACTTTATTTGAAGGTGTGAACATATTTTCGTGAAAAATATATTGATGTGAACGACATATTAGATTTTTTCTAAAATTGATAAACCGAAAGTAGTACAGAGAGCTATAAATATATTTTCTTGCAAAAATATATTAAAACATGATCCAAAACTTATCAAGTTTGGTATTTAAAACTCGAGTTTGACTTTACTTATATGATAAACCGGGCGTAGTCTTAACAGATTTTTGAGGAAAAACATAATATAATATAATCCAAAAATTTGTATTACAGACTTTTCTATTTATTGGAACGAGAAATTAGATTTTGTTTGCAAACGATCAATCGAAAGTGACACTTCACTTAAAGCTCATTGCTATTTTGGAGATGGGGATAAAATGATAAAAACACAAATATTCGTATCCTAGCCAAAATTCGAATCCGGGACATTCGGTATGCGAAGCGGTAACTGCACTATCTCGCTCGGTCCTCTACACTCTACACACTTACGGGATTGCCAAAATTAATATTAACCAGTTTAGCACGGCAAGCAACAAGAAAAATTCATAAAGATACATATTTATTGAATATGTGATTATTTGCACACGTTTTCTGAGCTCTATTGCTTTCTTGCATATTAGAGCGAGAATTTTAGGTATAGAAATATATTTCTTCCGTTTGCTGAGAACGTTCTATAATGCAGATGAATGTGCAGAGTTCAGCTCGAGCCTCTGAATGCGATTGTGAAGAAGCAGCATGGCAGACTCATTTCTTTAATTAATGCGTGTTTGTCCCCAGACGCTCTGTTTAATTAAGGTATCAAATTAAATGGATTCGCAGATTAAACAATGTTGAATTTATGCTCTAATGCTATTGTTATTAATGTTATTGTTTTGGAATCGCACGGCAAATGTTTACACAGCCATTCGGTGATGCTTTTTCGTTAAATACACATTCATAAGGTTGTAAATAATTAAAACGTCAACATTTATATAATTACAAAGATTAATTGCTTTTAATACAATGCTATTATGTTATAAACTAGGCTTGTTTAAAAAAATTGCTTCGACAAAATTAAATACAATCCTAATTTTAAAAGCTAAGCTTGAGGATATTGCGAAAATATTGCAATTTTACAATATGGTTTGGTTGGTTTCATACGATGGATGTTTGCCTGGAGCTGACAGAATAGATTTTTAGGTGTCGTGTACACTTTCATGTCACAAATAGATGTACAGCTAAATTTTATATCCTTTGTAGTAAGATGGTAATTTTTGTTATTTGATTATTTAGTTAATTTTTGTGAATCGGATTTTATTATTCAATTACGATATACACTGCTTAAAACAGTACAGGAATATTTTAATAATTAAATGCAAAATGAAAAATTTAAATTATATTCAAGTATTTTTAAGAAAAATAATACGTATAAGCTATTTTTCATATTATATTGTTAGTAATGACACGGTTTTCTTTTGTTTTCCTCTTCTGAATAACATTTGTTATAGCAGACCCATATTTTTCATTAAACTGTGTAATAAGCTCAATTTTTGATGCATTGTTTAACAGATTTTAAGTTCCGTGTATAAATTTAAGTTGCTTTAAAAGGCGATGTTTGCCACGAGAAAAATATTACGTGCCGTTGGTATGTTACAACTGGGCGACATCAAATTGAAGTTGCAGTCGAATTTGAAGGTAGACAAAGTATCGAAAGTCTGTTATGGCGTCGTTCTAGGGATGCTGGAGGTGTACGTAACTAACAGCATGGCAACACACGGATTACAACCGCAATACAAAACCGTTTTGTCCAATTTAGTAGTCGACAAAATCTAACCTGTACTGCAAGCCAACTTCAAAATCGGTTAAATCGGACACATGGCATATTAGTTAGTGACTACACTGTAGGCAATTGGTTACAAGAATTACATTTAAAATATAGGTGATCCGTCAGAGTTCTACCTTCAACGGTAGGGAATCGCAGAGAGCGTGTTTTATGGGCATATGAACACAAATTTTTTACAAATAAGCAGTGGTCATTTGTATGAATGCACATATGGTATTTCCAGCGATTCAATAAGAATCCTAGTAAGCAGCCAGCTAGATCGCTTAAATTGCTGGAATATATTCCAAAAAGTCCATTTTTTAAAAAAGTGATGTGGGTTGGCATAAGCATTGAAAGAAAAACAGATCTCGTTTTATCCAACACAATATGACAAGTCCAATGTACACTGAAGAGGTCATTTTACCTGTCGTAGTACCATATGCAGGTGCGGTAGATGAAAATTTTGTTTTAATGCAGGATAATGCAAATCCGTATACTGCCCAAATTGTAATGGATAAGTTAAATCAGCAATAAATTTCATTATAATAATAATAATAATAATAATAATAATAATAATAATAATAATAATAATAATAATAATAATGATAATAATAATAATAATAATAATAATAATAATAATAATAATAATAATAATTTTTATTACTACTATATTACTATAGACTTATTAGTTCTCGGATATGAATTCGTTAGAACATGCTTGAGATTTGTTACAGAGAAGAGTGACAAATGCAACTGACCACATTAATAATTATCAAGTCACTTTGTAAGTTGTTCAAAAAGAGTGTGAAGCAATACTAACAATGTTTAGTTCTCGCTCTATAGGCTTATAATACTCTATTTGCAATTTAGTGTGGTCTTTTGAAATAGATAAATGTTTCCACTTATCAAGAGATTTTAGTTTTTTGGAACTTTTACTTATTTTTATGACGTCATCTGAGCAAGAAAATTGTAGAAATAGTTTTAGTTTTATCAATATGGTCTATGCGAAAACATTTGGTGAAAGCCAAATTAATGTTAATGTCAGCCAAAATACTGTTGGTAGTGAGGGAATCACTGTTATTAAGTTGCTCTTTTGTGAGTGTCGAATCTTCATTAGAACCATATATTAAGATGTTACACAGTCGCTTTTGCCGATCTTTAGATTCTTGAAATATATTTTCAGTCATAACTCATAACGGGGATAGACTGAGAAGCAGACGATTCATTATTAGATTTTTTAAGCTCATTAAAATCATTTTGTAACTTGATAATAACTTGCTTAAGATTGTTAATATCAATACCAATATTGATATGGTGTTTGCAAGTATATTGAACACCTGATCAAGGAATTAAAACTACGAGCTACACTAGCGGAAAGTTTAACACAATCAATGTTAAAAATATGTTTGCAAATTATACAAGTTACACTTCTATGATCTTCTGTTTCATTATTGCTACAATGACAAAGGCCAGGCATGGGTAAAAAACTGCTAACGAAGAAAATAATAACAAAAACAATATCTTGTCAGCTGACGCTGACAGGTGAGAGGCGAATGAACTTCACCGAAAGACAAGAATAAACAAAGATTACGCTTTTATACTAAAAACAGAATTTTAATAAAGTGAAGGAAACTTATCCCTGGGAACAAAAATTGAAGAACAATATACGAGTACACAGCCAAATAGAATAAGAAAAGATGAACACTTCTTTACCAAAATAATATAAGTTATTTAAACTAGCATGTGTAGAATTTGTATTACGTTTAATCATCCTACAGTTTAGGCTGTTTCTTTGTTCACATAATTCATAATTAAAAACTTAAGTTTAACTAATTTTTTAAGTTCTAATGTGTTATTTTTGTACCATTTTAGTTAAATCATATTGTAAATAAACAAATTTGTCTAATACGTGTAATTACCTATGAAAATCGAAAGTAATCTTAATTGGTAATGTTAATTTCGTAAAATATCCCTGTACGGTTTTGAAGAGTGTATTTAAATTAGTTCCTATGACCTCAAAATAAACCCTTTTTTACAATCCATTAATTGCATTATACCATTTTTAATGTCCGTATGATCGGAAAATTAATCGCAGGGAAAATTCGTCGTCGGTAAATTGATCGCCGGAAAATTGATCGCGAGGTGAATTGATCGTCAGTAAATTAACGCGAAAAAATTAATTGCGGGGAAAATTGATCGCCTAAATATTGATCGCTGGAAAATTGATCGCGAGGAAAATTCTGTCCGGTAAATTTATCGTGATGAAAATTGATCGCGGGGAAAAATGATCGCCAGAAAATTGGCCGCTTGGAAAATTTATCGCCACAATAATATCGCAAAAGGTCTTCGTCAAGAAAATTAATGTATACTTAATAAATTCATCATGTTCAATGAACACCGCGGGGTCAAAGGGACGGCGGTGGTGACGATTGGTCTATCTTAACTGGCAAACAAGATTCTATTGTAGTTGTAATATAAATAATTCTCTTAATTATTCTACGGCATGAATGGGAATTCTTAGACTTACTTCGCGAACAAAGTAAAATTATATTAATTTCCCCATTTGCAGAATTTCGTGAAGATACGAATTAAATTATCAGCGTTGGCTGGGGCGGAGAAAATAATAAAATAAAATATAAATAATTAAATTGCAGTTTATCAGTGGTAATAGTTTTTATCAAAACTTGTTACCTAGTAGTTACACAATAGCTAACCCCAAATCACTAACCTTCTACTACTATACATGATAATTATTGTTATTATTATCTCCTTTTAATATTTTTTTGTATCTGTATAAATAAAATAAATAAAATTTGTCTAAAGCAGATCTAGTTATAAAGTGCAATATTTTAATAGGTAGGTAAGTTATTTTAAACTAAATTATTTTTCTTATAGTAAGCAAACATAATTTTTTTTAAAATTAATTCTGTAACCTAAATGTTTTGTTCCCACTTGCGATCCGCCGAAAGCCTCCACTAAATTTTCATGGACAGTAATAACTATATTATATAAATGTGGTTTTAACTGGGATGAAGGAGGGGCTGGAATTTAATGTTGGACAGAAAGTAGTTCTGTTGGACCCTGTAACCTGTAACCCTAGTAAATATTTTATTACACAACCCTATGTGTTTTTTAAAAAACAACCGTAATAACTTTGGTTTTTTGACAATTACTTAGAAATTAATGAGAATTAAATTTTCTGATTGATTTCATGTGATTGTGCCGAAATGGTTGTGCCAGCTTCAGAGACCTAAAAATTAAATTATTAAAATAAAATTTGTAATAATTGTTTTTTTATAAACAACAAGTGTATGCATAAATATCTTAGCGATCAATTTTTTGGCGATTAATTTTCCCCGCAATCAATTTACTGGCGATCAATTTTTCCCGCGATCAATTTTCCACGAGAACAATTTTCCTCGCGATCAATATTCCGGCGATCAATTTTCCCCGCGATCAATTTTCCACGCATTCAATTTACTAGCGATCAATTTATCGTCGAATATATTTTCCAGGCGATCAATTTACCGGCGATGAATTTTCCCCGCGATCATTTTTCCGCGATAAATTTTTGGTAATTTCAAATAAAGATGACACTATATTACTTGATACCTATGTGTGACAGGTAACAGTAGGGTTACCAGGCGTACTCTTTTTAGAGTACATGTACTCTTATTAGGTTTGCCTCTTTTGTACTATTTACTTTTTTAAAGTTGTACTCTATTATACTCTTTTTTATTATTCCGTTGACTAAATCTATTCAAAGCATTTTATTACAAAATTGAGTAAGTCCACACTCAACGAACGCATGCGCATAAAAGAATTTTGCAATTTTGTTAACGTCGAGTATAGAAAACTATTATTTCATTCAAAAAGTCGATGATTGTTTTTGTTTCCCTTCATCCACCGAATAATTCAAATGTATCCAGCTCTAAAATCCTATTTTTTATCTCAAGAGTTAAGTAGTTCTAACACGATTTTTTAAAGATCCAATAAATGAAAGTTATTTGTATTTTATTCATTCTTTTATGTCATTTTTAAATAACAAAGTGGAAATAATGGAAAGCGAAAATAACTCTTATATGGAAATATCAACAATTTTAACTAGGTACCGTTGAAAAACATTAACAAAAAGAAGAAATCAGCAATTTTTGCCCTTAAAAGTAAAGGAAATTTT
This sequence comes from Harpalus rubripes, assembly GCA_963082715.1. Classification (NCBI taxonomy): domain Eukaryota; kingdom Metazoa; phylum Arthropoda; class Insecta; order Coleoptera; family Carabidae; genus Harpalus; species Harpalus rubripes. Next base: position 42,861,834 of record OY720456.1, on the reverse strand, counting down.
AAGAAAAAATGATGAAAACCCCAAATGCACTGAACTAAAAAATGAATTTTAAATGTGTACGAACGCGGAATTGCGTATTTAAATAAATGGACCAAATATTTCGAAGATTTCAAAATTTTATTTAGTCTAATGGTCACGCAATGGACAGACGAAAGAAATAAACTGTTACCTGCATCAGTGAAAAATATACTAATGGTTCAATTTTATTTTAAATATACTGCGAACAATTTTATATCCATATTTTAACAAATAAAATTTTTATATTTTTTTCTAGTTTGTATTATAATTATTAGATTAATTATAACTTTTCAGATGTGTATTTTCATTTATTCCTTCACATGAAAGGTGGTTAAAAAGTGCAGAGTGCAGTTACGCGTTCTAGAATAAATATTAAATTTAAAGATATTTGACCTTGAACTTAAAAAAAAATCGCCTGCAGCGCATCTTTTTCCATGTTCATATTTTATTCAAATTTAGCACTGGTGTACTCTTTTTCATATGATGCTATCTGGTAACCCTAGGTAACAGTCAAGTTGGTTTTGCAACAATAATTTGTTCTTAAACGAAAGAAAAACTAAATTAGATCGTTTCCATAACTGCCAGAATAACATGAATCTAGAACTCAATGTTATTATTTTTGGAAAAAGTATTAAAAACTACAGAATAGGTTTATATATATATATATTATTATTATTATTATTATATACCTACACGTCAACTTTTTATTTTTATTTAGATACAGGATATGTGTCTGGGACTTTTCGGCAGAAACAAATAAAGTTTTTATAGCCCAAAAACGAATTGTTCGCTGTTTGACAGGCTCTGCTTCATGTATGAAACGCCTTGCAAAGAACTCGTTATTAATTTAAAAATTCTAATACTAGAAGAAATTTACATTGTCGAAATGGCTTGGCATACCTACCAAACGACCGGAACAAAACAACTTTTATGTGTCATGGCGCTGTATGATTATATTATAACACTAGGGTAAAGGATAACTCCTACATCTAAATTAAATATTACTGAATACTCTCTCTAATGTGCTCACATATTTTTAATAAACTACCACATTTTGTCAAAAATAAAGGCACTCTTACAATCAGCAAGTCACAAAACATTACCTACTTAAAAGCTTTTCTACAGCAGGCACCGGACAGCTAAATGAATGTGCCAAAACACTATCATAGTTCCAGGAAGCAAATTGTAGAGGCGCGACAATGCTTAAATTTTAAAAAAATGGATTGTCACCTTTGAGTTTAAAACATTTTGTATTATTTTGAATTGTAAAGTCACATAAGTCATACATGTCATTTAACATACTCTTTAACATCTTTAGTTATTTGGTCATTCAATTTCTAATAGTCTTAGTTATAGTACCAGTTGTGATTTATTTCGTGATTTCTCCAGTTTTAAAGTGTATTAACTGTGTTTATTTTTGACGTATTATGGAATTGAAATTCAATAAGTTGATGAACATTCGTTGTGCTGTTTGATATAAAGTGCAGTGCAAAGAAGCAAATAGACGTTTACTTTTATATTTAATGATGAAATGTAGCATTTCCAATATCCTTTTATCTTACATATAAACAAATATTAAAATAGAAGTGTATGTCTATCTGACAAGTAATTTTAAATTTATTTAGAAATGAATTTATAGTTATTGTTTTGTGATTAGTTAAAATATATGTATGTCCTTATATTCAATTTTCTTATCTTTTATTTTAAAAATTCAAAATTTCAATTTATCTATACATGACATGACTCCTATGTCACAAACTACCAAGCCGACCAAGCCATCACAGTGTGCGTTAGTTCATGGAAGCAAACTGTACATGTCACTATTTTGTATTTCGAAAAATACATTAACTGTCTTATCTGTAGTTGAGGTGATCCGTGATCATTAATGCATTTTAGACAACTAACTCCTTGTACTGTATTCCCAATTTATGTTTATTTTCTATTAACTTTTGTCGCTTCAAAAGAAATATGTAAATAAGTAAATAAATATATAATAAATTTGATACAGGAAACTTTTTCGAAAAAATGACGTAGACGGGATTCTGTAAAAAGCTTTTGTTGCAATTTCTTTTTTGTGTTAAATCGTAAGACGATCCCAAATACAAACAAGTTAACTACATTTAATAATCAGAACTAACTTAGGTACTTCATTTAGAAGCTACCGTTCGGCCAGCTAGTGTATAATTCGTAAAAACGCCAAAAATTAAATTATTTCGTTACACTCGGACGCATTTTCTTGATTAGATGTCCACCTTAACTATATGCAGTACTAATTATATTAGCGTGTCCTCGTTCCTCGTTACTGCCTTGCTTGGTTATAATGCTAATTAAAGGTTATCGCGAGGTAAAAGTCTCTAACTGCATTGGTACAAATCAATATTTTAATAACACTGGATAATTAGTGTTTTAATCACTTATCAGCAAAAAATTGATACCTACTACATTACTTTCGAATTTTGTTTCCAAAATTTGTAATTATAATTTATAATTTGTAATTTATTTCGATAATTTAATTTCAAATAGACTATTTATTTTAAATTAATTAAACATAATTCATGCAAATGTTACCAATACAAAACAATACTGTTGTGATTTGTCATTTCATGATGATGGATCTTTTACAAACCATTAATTAACAAACATAAATACATATACATACTTATGTATAGTCTAGGACAACATATTTGGTTAATCCAATAAGCTTGCGGTTTACCATAAACGGGTGATGAGCCGTAAATATGTAGGGGTGGTATTAAGAAACATTTTATATTCTTATTTCTCATTAGGGTAGATTAGTCTCTATTTACTTTGTAATTTACCGTAACAGTACTACTACAAATAAACTTTTAATATATATTTTCTTCAGTTGTAATTTTACTGTATATGCGTTCGTGTTGTGATTTTTTTTAAATAAATCAGTCTCTGCATTTCGGTACCATAAATTTAGAGATAATACTTTGTTTATGGTATGCTAGTATGGGGTTAGTAAATCCATTCCCAAACATGTTGTCTTAGTTTATACTCGAATCAGAGTCACATAGAACAAAAAAATTGTTATTTCAATTAATGCCTATTGACCAACAGTCATGAAATGTCAGGGAATCGGGGAAGCCGGGGTATTTCAAATTGTCTAAAAAGTCATGGAATTATCATGGCATTTTATTTATTAAGAGGCTGTGCAACAGGATAAAATCCCAATGATAGCACGGCACTAATACAAAAATGAAAATACATCGAAGTACAGTACAGATTACAAAAGGAGAATATTACACTTACACTCAGCTAACAAAAAATAAATAAACACTTGTGGCAAATTTAAATTACGACTATTACAACGAAGCAATTTTTTCAAATGCAGAAGATTAAATAAAAGTAAATTCAAAACAGGAGAAGTGTATGACATTAAAACTAGAGACAATTCTATTTATCGGATAATTACTGGCTGAGTTAGTTTTCTATGTTTTGACAGAATAATTCATCTGCCCTTGTAGAGTAAGAAGGTAGTCTAAATAGAAAATTTTATATAAGAATAGAATATCCAGAATTGAACAACGTTCTTGAAGAGATAAGAATGACATGCTATTTCCTGGGAATTTCCTAGGACAAAAATTTATTTCGAACTCTTTCAAATTTATGTTTTTATAAATTATAATAAGGAGACCAACATACTGAAGCGAATTCAAGTTGAGAACGAACAAGACAAGTATAAAGATACGTAAATGTTTTCAGATCAACAAAGGTTTTACATATTCTCAAATAAAACCTAACATTCTATATGCTTTATTGACAATAAAATCAATATGAGCATCAAAAATCAGCTTACTGCCTAAGATACGATTAATCGTGTAAATTCAATTTAAATTATTATTATACTATATCTACAATGTAGAGGAATTAAATATAATTTCTATTTCGAGTAAATGTAATAGTGGCACATTTGTAAAAAATTTAATTACAAATCATTACGTTTTAAGTAAGTGCTCAATGCATTCAAATCAGATTGTATGCCTACAGCACCATTTTGGGTCCTAACATCATTAAAAATCTTAAAATCTGCATACATAATAAATATAGAATTTTGAAAACAAAGGAAGTGACTAGAAAATATTGACACTTGTATCCATTAATTGAGACTCATTATTGCTGCCTGTCAATTAGATACGATACAAACCATTGAAGCAAGTAATTAGGCACACCATACTTCTCAAGTTTGAAAAATAGAATTGACTGATTAATTATATCAAACGCTTTAGCGAAGTTAGTGTGCATTTGAGTCTTGTCATGCATAGCTTGAAGTATGAAGTCTGTGTACTAAACTAGATTTGAATAAATCAACCGCCCGCTATAAAAACCATGTTTTTCCAAGTTATTTATATTTTTTAAATAAGAAAAATATTTATACATACTTTTTCAAAATTTTTCACAAAAATAATAAATTTTAATATAGGGCGATAGCTTTCCACAGAATTTCTATTGCCATATTTATATATAGGAACAACTGATGCTTGTTTCTATAACCTTGGGCAGTGATCTTTATTAAGAAATTTGATGTAAATTATTGTTAAAGCAAGGTTTAAAAGGATAGCGCGTAGTTTTATAAATAAGCTGGAGATCCTATCTGAACCTGCTTCTTTATTGACATCAAAAGTGGACATTAACTCTTGTACCTTATTCTCATTCACATAAATTGTACCAAGATCAATGTTACAATCGCATATCTTTGAGTGCAAAGTATTTTTATTCTTGTTTAAGAATTTTATTGTCAGGAAAAATAATTGTTTTGTTGCTTTTTGCACAGGGAAATATTTTTAATAATTTTTTATTATAAACTAAAGGATTTGGTAATATGCATATTTTTAAACTTTTTTTGGACCTTAGTTGTTCTCTTCACACATTACCTTTTTTAATTGTTCAGATAGTTTGTCTTTTTTAGACAATGCAATGTAAATTGTAAGATCAATGTGTATTTAGAAACAAAATGTCAGGGAATTTCAATCTTTGACTTTGGTGGCCATCGAGCTATTTGCTATTCCTTCCACTTTTTGTATTGTCATCTGAACAGGCTCTGACGTTAAAAAATATAGTCGTTAAAAATAACTTAGTAAAATATAATATCCTTTTTTATATTTTCGTATCTACTACGGAATGTTTTCTTTTGCTTCAATAATAAATTTGCAACGACATTTTATTTCGGTTTCAAACAACATTTCTTATCAATCAAAATATAACGATTTAATGAGCAGTCGTTATGCCACATTCTTTGATAAGCTGTATTTGTTCATAAAAATATGTTTTGTTACATATATATATATATATATATATATATATATATATATATATATATATATATATATATATATACTACATACTACATATACTCGTATGTACGAAAGAAAATAAAATATTTTTCATCTTTTATTAAATTCATAACACGGAAGTAAAATAATAATTCGGGAAATGCTTGTGGCGCCATCAGCCTAAAAGAATGAGGTACCTACTACAATATAGGCGTATTAGTTCGCTGACAATAAGGCAACACTATGTATGACAAATAAAGTAGAATTGGGTAAAAATATGCATACCTACAGGAGATAGTTCTTTCTTGTCCCTATAAATACGAGTATCAAATGAAAAATATTTTCATTAATTAAGCAGTTATCCTAAACAAATTATAAATAAAATCATATTAAATCACAAACGTCAAATTAATAAAATTGCGCCAAATTAAATGCATGTGCATTAAATCAAACATATGAAATTAGAATAATTTAAGAAGTTTTTATAATACCGAATTATCTCATTGTTCAGATATAAATAATATTTTTGTAAACCCATCTATAAATAATATCAATAACTAATGTAACTATACAATAATCTGTGCTATGAAATTAAGAAGCGTTTGTTAATATGAATAAGTTAAAAATTAGTTGCCAATCTCTTTTGTAAAGATTGTACAATCTAAACAAATAATTACGTCTAATGTAACAAGCTCAGAATCCTATGTTCATACTACCACCAGAATCTGGATGTGTGTGTGTGTGTGTGTGTGCGTGTGCGTGTGTGTGCGCGTGTGTGTGTGCGAGTGCGAGTGCGTGTGCGTGTGTGTGTGAGTGTGTGTATGTATGTGTGTGTGTGTTTGTGTGTGTGTGCGTGTGTGTGCGTGTGTGTTTGTGTGTGTGTGCGTGTGTGTTTGTGTGAGAGTGTGTGTGTGTGTGTGCGTGCGTGCGTTCGTGCGTGCGTGTGTCTGTGTGTGTGATCTCACGCACATTCCACACTACCGGTTGAGTCGTCCTCGTATTCACCATTCTCGGCAAGACTTCTTGGCATAATCCTGAATCCTGAAGAAGGGCTGCATACTATTGCCTAGAGCTGAGTACATAGTCTGTAGACGTACTATATTCGAGTCAGCCTGATCACCTGGCTGAGTGGCTACCCTGATCATGTTGGCTTTCACCCGCGTCTAGGTTCGCGCTATGCTATATCCTGGAGCAAATGAAGCAGGTCAAAAGTACCCAGCATCAGCATTGCTGATGTAGAGTGAAATATAGGGTGTAAATAGCAATAAAATTATATAACTTTATTGATATTAACTCAAAGGTTGATTTACCCAAAGGCCGTTCTTCCACCTTGCCCCTAATACATAATACAATGTCATTTATATAACAACAAAATATAAAAAATTTAACAGAGAATGAAAAAACTAGAATAAGAAAGATATGTGAATAAAAGACATTAAAATTAATAATTAAAAAAGTTGAACATTGGTTTGATACGAAAAGAGATTTTAAGGAATTATGTACGTCATTATAAAGTTTTGAAGCTTAATTTATTTTTGTTGAAAAAGGAACCACAAATACATTCGTATCACATAAATTATAATTGCACTCTTTTACATTGAGTTTGCTGTATAAGATGAAATGTTTTTGGTTAATACAAGTATTATGTGAATGGGTCACGGGATTACACGTGACCCTTACTCTGTAGCCAATCCATATTTCGGGTGAGACTGTCACTTAGCGTTGGCGGCAGTTTAAAAGTTAGTGTTCTGTGCTAGTTCTGTGGGTGTGACGTTTAACCCTGGAGAACTAGTGCCTCTAAACGGGACACGAGAACTCGCGCGCGAGAATTTCTCTCAAGCACGTATATTTATATATTTTGCTATTTATTTTGATCCAAATTACTTGTATTAGGTAAATAATGGTTAATAACGTGTTTTATAAATGGTTTTTTTAAATCCAAATTAAATACACATTCATTTAAAAATGTTTTTAAAAATAATTGTTCTACTGTACCAAAGAGAAATTTTAAACAAAATAATTACAATATTTTTATATTTAATTCACTGAAATTATTTGCCTACGGAATTTCGATACAGCGATCTTGTTGTATAATATGATACTGCCGTTCCAACTCAGGAAGTTTTTGTCCAGTATTCATTTCATAATTCCTAAAATATAGATTATGAAGATAAAATTGAAGCTCTTGTACAAAATAAGCATAATAAAAAATTAGCAAACCGGTACAAATAATTACTACGCCAGCACACGCGCAATGAGAATTTTGCTCACATGTTGGGTACTGGTCTGTCAATAGGATAATAACTTTGAAATCAACGTACCAATTAAGAAACTGAGAATCGACGAAGAAAAGTCATAAAGTCAGCTAGAAAAGGAACTGGCCCCACTCCATTGTGTACACCGTAGTTATAGTATTTTATTAACGACTGTGAGCAAAATGCCCATAGTGCGAGTGCTCCATAGTTAAAAAATTAGGTTGTCTCTTCGTGTTCGCTTGAAGTATTGTTGTGTTTTTTAGTTTTGCTAATTTTTAAGTCTTTTAGTGTGTTTTGTTAATTTTTAAAAAAATTACTGCTATTTTGAACTTATTTAATATTTATTTTGTTTGAGATTGTTTGTGTTGAATTATAGTATTTATTTTTTGCTAGATTATACTCTTGCGCCGTATAAACGTTCTTATTAAATATTAAATAATACGATATATTGCAGAATATAATGCCAGGAAATAAATCTAAATTTTGGTAAAAAAAATGATTCGTTGCAGTTATATGGGTCCACATTATCAATCATTTTATTTCATATCGTACTTTCACATCACCTGCTAAAGTATTAACATGATAAGTATAAAACAAAACTATACTTACACATATAATGGCAAGCACAAAATAGTTGTCAAAGCCTAAGCGGTCAACAAACAACTGAAATTTCAAATTGCCGCCGACTTATTGACCTGCAACGCATAACACAAACACAATAAATATTAAATAAGTTCAGAACAGCAGTAAAAATTTAAAGATAAATTAACAAAACACATTGAGAGCTCAAATCTCAATTTTCACTGTAGTGAAAACCAGTGAAATTTTTTCACTTTATCACTTAGAGCTATTCTCAATTGAAAAGAGATCTGATATAAATGAGTAAGAAAGTGTGATTTTGTATGTATTTACCGTATTTTGACTATATTGGTTACGCATAACAAGAAATTGGTATTGTAGGAAATAGGGCGTGTTTGAACTCTCTGATTGTCTGAAATTGGAGACAAGTTTACGCAATGTAATTTCAGACTAGTGTCAGTGTACACGGCATGTAACATCTCGTGTCATTTTTATGTGCAATGTCAAGTCAGATTTGGGAAGTAGGTAGATAATAATTATTGAAAATACTTGGTTTTAAGTTTCACAATTATTTTATTTTCAATAATTAAAATGAATAATAAGTTTTACCATGTAAGAGCTGACACAATTAAAGGTAGATAGTACTTTATATTTCACACCTACTGACTATATAATATACAAAGTTCCGATAACTTCAAGGAGCGATAACTTTTTAATATTTTAATAAAATTTCAGATTTTGGCTACTTAAAACTGGCACTGATGTGAGCGCAATCTCCTGAATTAGTTAAATGGAATAGTATAAATAATTTATTTTTTCATATATCACAATGAGCCTTAAAAGAGTCAAAAAATGCTACAAAACAAAGAAACACAAGAAAATGTCAAGCGAATAGAAAAAAACAACCTAACTTTTGAAACGTCAGTTTGATATATTTTCCTTAATCTAAGGGTTACACCAACAGAACACTTAAGTATCATTCGCAACAAAAAAATTAAGGTAGCGGTGGAATTAGTGGCAGTGGTAGTGGCCTGGGTAAAAGATTCAATGCGTTAAGGCCCATTCAGAATAAAAAAAAATCTGATGTGGCCAGCACATTACCTTCCGTCAGTTCTATATATTTTGTACAAATTTCATACGGAAAGTTCCTTGCTAAATTAAATATTCTATTTCTTGTACATTAGCTTCCGGCAGTTGCATGTATTTTATGCAAATTTCATACAGAAAATTATTATTTTGTGACGTTTTCTATATACAGTGTAATGTATCTGCAGAAAAAAAAGATTTATTATTATTATTTCTTGTACATTACCTTAAAGCAGTTGTATGTATTTTATACAAATTCCATAGAGAAAGCAAAAGATCCTATATTTCCAGTAAAATTATAAAACAGACACACTATGTCAATTTCACTTGACACTGACATCTTTCAATCAGAATTTTCTTAATATAGTAGTTGTTTCCACAGGTATGGCTACTTTATGAAATTTAATTTCTTTATAATTTTTTAACTCAATATCCATTTAATATTAAGTATAAAACGCAGTCAAATCGTATAGAGAATAAAATATTCTTTAATATTTATAATAACATCAAATGTGAAAAAATTATATTTAACATAGTTTTTTCAAGAAAAACTGTTAAAATCTTCAAATGATGGACTTCCGGTTGACCAATTGTAACCAAAATCTAATCAGCTCTTCCTATGGATGTAACGAAGAAGTATACGAAAAAATTATAATTTTTGTAACTGTAGTATTAGAGTTATCGCAGACGAAAATTTTGTTACACACACACATCCACACATCCACACACACACACACATCCACACACACACACACACACACACACACACACACACACACACACACACACACACACATACATACAGACATCATCGTAAAAATAGTAAATTCGTATTCTAGGGACTCTAAAACGTGCTTATTGAGTAAAAACTCATCATCGAATTTTTTGACCAAAGACAATACCTTCCTTACCTAAAGGTGACGGAAGGTAAAAAATAGCGCTGTAAGAAATAGTGGCATCGGTAGCGTAAGAAGTTTATAGTAAAAATTATTTCCGTTCACAATGGAAAATTATTGAAATTATAGTTTCTAGGAATTTTTTATTATAAATTACTAGGGTGCGAGGTTGACAATTATAGCTGTCATTTTATTTTTGCGCAAAAAGCAACTGACATGGATGATGATTTATTAATTACACTTATCCACAAGCACTCCATTGTGTGAAATAAGCGAAGATATTAAAGGAATTTAAAATTATTTCAAAAAAAGTAAATGCGTGGGCACAAATTGCCTTTGAAATAAGTGAAAATGGTAAGTTATGTGTTCACTTTTCATTGTGCAAAGTTTATTAATAAGTCTGTTTGTTTATATAGCGCAACATCTGAGGCACACCACAAAATGATCCTTTTTCTACTGCTCATTTTATCTAATGAAATCAGAAATCAGATGTCAACAAACGTCAAACCTGTCAAAAAAATTAAGCGGTAGCGTAGTGGCAACGTAGAAGTTTCGTGTATGCAAACTACTACCGCTGCCGTTGCCACTGCGCTACTACTAATTTTCTTAATTTTTGGATGTGAACGTATACGTTTGCTATAGGCGATGTGCACATTTTGAGCCTCAGCGTCTCTAACGGCTACATTGGCATTTTTGATTACCGAATCAATTTTGACATTTCGAGAAAGTGATACAATTTACAATTTTATTTTGAGTTGTTGCTATTGTGTCTGAATATTATACATCATAGTATATTGAAATGAATAAAGAAAATATTTAAATTGCTATATATGGCATGTGACAATCAAAAAAGTTAAAAAACCAGCGAAGGTACTGTGGCAGAAAATATAATTTTTCTCATAATTTGTGTGATTTCTGTAAACCATTTTATCATATATAGATGCACAATACATGGAAATTGAGATTAAATAGTTAGAAAACCTGAATGACTCGAAAGAAGAAAATTTCTACGTGTCACGTTATCAGTGTGTGATGTTAGCATCTTTCTTTTATATTCGCAATAAATGAAGAAGATTCTTCATTGAAAATATACCAGGTACTAAGTGGAATCAGTTGCATTAGCTCGGAATAGAAAATACACGAAAAATACGAACCATGTGAATTTCTACCTATAACATTGACATTACATGTACAAAATCTATAATAAATAAACGAATTATGTCAAAAATAGACTTCTATTTCATACAACTGCAAGTATTATACAATTTTAAGACAATTTTCTGCTTCTTGTATTATATTTTGTTCAAATATTAATTTAAGAAACACATTTTTATATAATTCATTATTGCAATCAGACGACTATTGTTGGAATTTTATTCATACGATAAATACCTTTTACAATGAGAAAATATGTATACCTAAAGGAATTTTTCATGTTAGTTGAAGAAAAAGTTATTTTCTTAAACATCTGTTCCTCATATAATTTTCTAGGAAATTTACAAAATTTGATACTTCAATCGGTAATTTTGTGAGAATTATTACATCCCCCAATGCATCACATAATATTTGACATCCTATCATTCGCATTTATTGTAAATATTTTATGAAATATAAATTGCAAAATTATTCTGACATAAAACATAACCTTGCTAGGTTTCAATGAGTAACAATTTTGTCATTTTTGTCCGCTGTAGGCGCTGACTACTTTTGTGCATACCGCCTATAATGCATTTAATCTTTTACCCATGCCACTACCACTGCCACTAATTCTATCGCTGCCTTATTTTTTTTTTGTTGTGAATGATACTTTATAGCAAACGTATTCGTTCACATCCAAAAATTAAGAAAATTAGTAGTAGCGCAGTGGCAACGGCAGCGGTAGGGGTTAGTAAACTCCAAACTTGTACGTTGCCCCTACCGCTACCGCTTAATTTTTTTGACGTTTATTGACATCTGAACTCTGATTGCATTTGATAAAATGAGCAATAGAAAAGATGATTTTGTTGTGTGCATCAGTTGTTGCCGGCTGTTGCGCTATATAAACAAACAGATCTATTAATAAACTTTGCACAATTAAAAGTGAAAACTTGCCATTTTCGCTCATTTTAGAGGCAATTTGTGTCCATGCATTTTCTTTTTTGAATTTTAAATTCTCTTAATCTCTTATCACATACAACGGTGTGCTTGTAGATAAGTGTTATTAATAAGTCCTCATCCATGTTAGTTGCCTTTTGCGCAAAAATAAAATAACAGCTACAGCACTCTAGTAATTTAAAATAAAAAAATCTTTAGAAACTATAATTTCAATAAATTTCATTGTGAACGGAAATAATTTTTCTATAAATTTCTTACGTTACCGATGCCACTAATTTTAGCACTGCCTTTAATTTTTTTAATTTTGAATGGGCCTTATCATTCAAGTTGCCGCTAATGCAAAATGACAGTCTCATCCCAATCATGGATTGGCCATAGACTAAGGGTCGCGTGTAAGCGCATGATCCATAAGACATAAATTCAAAAAAGTTTTTGATCAATGTAACTCATATTAGTTTGTTGCCTGTAGGATAATATGTGATATATGGTCATTGTTATATACGGGTACATTATAAACGAAACGTAGGTAAACAAGAATTTTGGAAAAAAATATATGGGAGATTTGAATTTATTATTCATTTATTCATTCATGGCATAAATACATGCGTATTAATTATTGTATTATTTTACTAATCATTTTTTACAAATTGTTTGTATTCAGAATTTTATAAATCTATGTCAAAACTAGGGAGCCATGCTAGAGCAGCAGAAGTGGCTTCCATGATGTCTTTCCATTCTCTATCAAATTAAGGGCATTCGCGTACTTTGTGAGACAGTGTTTATTCCTCCTTTCCGCAATCAGTGGACAGGCTATCGGTAACTCCCCATTTATACATCATAGCTATAGTTTTAGCATGTTCCGTTCTTACACGATTAAAAGGTGATACCATAATTTTCGGGGTTCTAATCCTGGGAGTTTTTGATTAGAATCTACGATACTGTAATGATGATCAACATCATCATTTGTCCATTTAGTTTCCCATGCTTCTTGTAAGGTAAAGTTTTATATTTGTGAGCAATTTATCCATATGGGCTTTCGGGATTTTAGCCGATTTGGTAGACTTCTTGGGTGATCGGTTTGTTGATTTTTTGACATTGTTTAACGCTAGCTTTTTGTCGCCTAAGATCTGACAGAGTTATATTTGAGACGACGTGGAGCTAACGTGTTGAAGTTGACTTCAGTGTTCCTGTTACGATTCTTAGCGTATTGTTTAGGTATACGTCAATCTTTTAGTGTATATTCTTCCACTCCATACCGGAGCACAGTATTCGGCTGTGGAGTAGATTAGTGCTTGTGCTGTCGTTCTGAGTGTCTTTGCGTCAGCGCCCCAGGTGGTACCAGCTAGTTTTCTTATTGTTGCCAGTATTCAGTTTTTGCAACTTTGTTCGAGGTGTTATTTGTATGTTAGTGATCTGTCTAGAGTAACACCTAGATATTTGGAATGTTTTTTTGTGTTTGAGGCATTCATTCAGAAATACGACCTTGAGTTCTTTATTTGCTAGCCTGTTGTTCACGTGGAACACGCACACTTCTGTCTTCGTTGGATTCGGGCATAGTCTCCATTTTTTGGTAATTGCCAATTATTTTTAAGTCTGATGTTAGGTCTGTTTCACTTACTCCGAAGCGCTTATTTTGAGTAGCAATAGCATATGCAAATATGTAGGTATGTATTTAGATTAATAAAAATTAACAATTCGCCAAAAAGTTTAAGCTAATTCTCATTTTTGAATTAGTGAATTCTATTTATTTAAAATTTAATCTTCATTTTATTATCAAAAATGTAGTTACTTGGATTAGATTAGACTATATTTTAAGAAATAAACTGCCAAAATTAGAGTGAAATTCGCTAATCCAAAAACAAGTAAATAAATATATCATCACAGCTTATATCCATTTCTGGCTGTGCCAGTCTGCTTTGTACACAGATATCGGTAATGGCGAAATATTTGCACCGTGCGGGCGCTTACCAGGCGTCACCTCACGGGCACTTATTGCTGGCGTGAAGAGTGAACCACAGGGGTCAATTTTGTGCCATTTAAAATTGGAAATATTTTGCGTTGGTCGGGATTGAACCCGGTTCCCCAGATTTGAGATCTTACACTCAGGCACGCGGCTACGAGACCCCATGGGTCTCAAAAAATAAGATTAGCTTAATCTTTTTTGTGACTCGGGTGGTACGTGGCGGGAGGTATTGTGTTGGCCACACTAGATTTTTGAAATTATTTTTCATTTAAAAATGTAGTACTTTTTAGATACCTTTCATAAATGTAAATTTTATTTTATTACTTTCTGTATAGCACAAATCATAATACTTTATTTTTTCTGAGTGTGACTGTAGCACCACACAGATTAAAATAATTTATTTTTCAAATTAATTTTTATGTACAGATTTAGTACTTTATAGATACCTCTCAAGAGTGTAATATTTATTGTTTATATAGCATAAACTATAACGTTACTTTTTTTGAGTGAAGCTAACACCACTGGTATTAATAATGCGTTTTTTAAATTAATTTTTATATACAAACTTTGTACTTATTAGGTACCTCTCATAAATGTAAAATTTATTATGTTATTTAATAAATTTACCCCTATTTTGTATGAAAATTGTTATGTATTAACAACATTGCTATATAAATAACCAATATAATAATACGGTGTTGCAAAAAAAATTAACATATCTTTTTAGTACGTTCTACAGTATTATTAAATATGATTTTCTGTTCAAATTTCTGTATATATTAAGCACAGTAGCAGTTTTAAAATATACTTTTTATATTGGCGTCAAATTACACGGCACGTGACATCAGAAAGACATTAGCCAATGACAAAACTAGAAAGATGATGAAAGAAAAACAAATGTATCATACATCAACATCAATGATTGCTTTAATGACAAATGTGTGACATAAGGTCTGACTTATAGTGTAGCGTGGTTTTTGGTGCGTAGTTCTTAATTATTTATTATTATATTCTAGCGTTATATTTCATAGTTTAATTCGCAATATTATAAAAGATGAATAAGTAAAGCATTAGCAAAGTAAAATTTACTTTTGAACTAAAATAGTTTAATCCAGAAATTTTCGTCAAAACAAGAATGAAAATACTAGCTAAGTACGTAAATCTACAGAATAAATTACTCCACCTATGTTCGAGGAAGTATATTTTATTCTGTAAAATAAATTTGACACATGTCAACATTAATTAAATTAAATTCATTATAAATTTCATCTCAAGTATTATTTTTATATTTATTTATCTCTGTGTGCTTTGTCTATTTTTGAGTAATTTTTTCCCCGTTCTCTCTTTTTACCTTCCGTCACCTTTAGGTAAGGAAGGTATTGTCTTTGGTCAAAAAATTCGGTGGTGGTTTTAGGGTCCCTACAATACGATTTTACTATTTTTACGATGATGTCTGTATGTGTGTGCGTGCGTGCGTGTGTGTGTGTGTGTGTGTGTGTGTGTGTGTGTGTGTGTGTGTGTATGTGTGTGTGTGTGTGAGTGTGTGTGTGTGTGTGTGTGTGTGTGTGTGTGTGTGTGTGTGTGTGTATGTAACAAATTTTTCTTCTGCGATAACTTCCATACTACAATTCTAAAAATTATAATTCTTTCGTATTTCTATTCGTTACATTCATGTGAAGAGCTGATTAGATTTTGGTTAGAATTGGACAACCGGAAGTACCTTCATTTGAAGATTTTAACAGTTTTTCTTGAAAAAACTATGTTAAATATAATTTTTTCACGTTTAATGTTATTATAAATATTAAAGAATATTTTATTCTCTATACGATTTGACTACATTTTATACTTAATATTAAATGGATATACAGTTAAAAAATTATAAAAAATTAAATTTCATAAAGTAGCCATAGCTATGGAAACAGCTACTATATTAAGAAAATTTTGATTGAAAGATGTCAGTGTCAAGTGAAATTGACATAGTGTGTTTGTCTTATAATTTTCCTGGAAATACAAGATCTTTTGCTATAAATTTTCTGTATGGAATTTGCATAAAATACATGCAACTGTCGGAAGTTAAAGTACAAGAAATATAATCTTTAGCAAGGAACTTTCTGTATGAAATTTGTACAAAATACATAGAACTGACGGAAGGTAATGTGCTGGCCACATCAGATTTTTTCCATTTTAGTTGACACCTGACACTTTATGACCCACACCCACACCCACACCCACACCCACACCCGCACCCGCACCCGCAGGCGCACGCACACGCACACGCACACGCACACGCACACGCACACACACACACACACACACACACACACACACACACACACACACTATATTATATGTTGACTATTGGGTTTATTTCATGTCAGGAACATACAGAATACAATATTATTAAAACATATTCCAGCGATACATTGTTTGGAATAGATCTTCTTCATTGGAGATTGACAGTGGTCTTAAGAAATACTGTCTATTAATGTTTTATCCTGGATTTATCAATCTCTCTTATGCTCCAGTAGTGCAAAGATTAGCCGGTATAAGAAGCCGTAGCCTGAGTGCATCATTTTCAAGCTAAAAATTAAATGTATTCAATAGTTTTTATTTGATTATAAAAACATTTATATTTACATTAAAATGATCTTTACAACAAAGAAGTTTTAATTTTATGTTTTTATCCTTACTTGCGACAACCATTTCATTCTTCTTTCTTCGTTTTGAGGCACTACTAGAAATATTTTTCCCTATTATTAGTTCCATTTGGGCACACTGCACAAAATACTTTTTTACAGCCATGTTTAATTGTTACCAAATTCAAAAATCAGTAGTAGTTGATAGCTGTCATGACTGTCACTCGTCTATATTCCGTCGGTGGCAAATGTAAGCCACACCCTCATTGCTTAGGTCCTTTCCAACGTCTTTAGGCGCAAGGGAAAGCGGAAATTCAAACATTATAATTTAAAAGAAAATTTTCTCACGAATAAAGAATAATAAGAAAAAAATAAAAAAAATAGGGGTAAAATATGTTTTCTTATTCTTTCGATTAAAGCAAAGATAAAAAAATAAAACATGAAAGTGACAGGCTTTACATTTATTTCTATTGGTTAATTTTTTTAGCAGCGTTGCAGTCTAAACAACTTCCTTACAAAATAGGGCTGATTATATAAGTACATGATGGTTCCAATTGATTATAAAAGATTAAATAAGAATTTGGTTGGCATCCTATTCACATACAGCTAACAAATGTTGTACCTTATTGGTTCAGAAAGTAATATAATCTGCAATCTTTCAGTAAAATTGCCAGTGAGTTGAGTCTTTTCCGTAATAAGGAAAGTATTAAGAATAAATGTTAAATTATTCTTCTTCGGCTAGTTCTGGATCGGGAAACTTTTACATTTCCCTGCGGATAGAGTTGGCGACAGGCGTCAAACTTGCTTTCTTCCTGCAGGACTTCACAGCTGTGCCCGATATTCGCGATCCTCAAGGATAAATAATTCCACAAACCCAAGATGTCACTAAGGAAACAGGGTAGTATCACATAACGAAAAAAGAATATTACACAAAACTTTCTTTTTTCAAAGAGAAAAATAGTTGATAAATCTCATGTGACCTATACATTATTTCTCGTCAATTTAATTTTGTATTTAATAATAATAATAATAATAATAATAATAATAATAATTCATACTACCTTATTGAAAAAAATTCTACTCCCACTTGAAAAACTTATATATAATTTCATATCCATTCTGGGATGGATATGAAATCCACGAATCACAAATCTCGAAGCCGTGTAACCTAGGCAACTGTCTATTCATTTATTACAAGATTAAGATGAAGAACGATACAAATGTCACATTTGACATTTCATTGTTATCATTTAGATGGAAATATTTTCTGTATAAAAAGAGATTTCAATAATTTAATAACAATTAACTGAATTATATTATGAATTGGTTGTAAGTATTGAAAAAGAACGTATGAAACATAGGAATCAGAACGGTATGCAATGTCACATTGCCAAGTCAACGTTATCCTTTAGATTTGGCAAAAATCGCAAGTAATATGTGAAAATATTTTATACTTTACAAAATAAAATATAATTTTAATAACAAATGTCATTAAGAAAGTCTAGGAAAACGAATACATAAAATGACATTAATTAATAATGTTCAAAAAAAATTCTATAGTTCGTATTTTCCTTCTTTTCGTTAGTCGTAGAAAAAGTATGCTATACAAGTCAAGTGGAATGGCCATATCTCCTTCGGATGATTGAACACTCCGCGTACGGCGTCGTGTTCAAACTTCATCCTAATGCGATATGGACATCATATCCATTCTTGTTGTACAAACTACTATTTGCAAACTGATGGATATAGCCATTCACCTAACAAATATTTATATGTACAGTATCCAGGACATCCACGAGAACTAAAGAGACACGTCAAGAAACCATGAATTCGTTTTTCCGAGTAGGTCACTAGATATAACAGAAAGAATAAATATTTCCAAGTGCAGGTCGTTTACTTTCCAATATTCTATTTAGGGCTTGCATACAGCTGTCCCCGTTTACCCTCCAACCGAACTCACCAAGCCGCAGTGTGTTACCACTGCCGTAATGCCGGTTGAATTTCAGCCATTGCTACATTTATTTAAGATGTATAAGTAGCTAGCTTATAGCATCCGAGCGTGGTAAATACAAGTAGCTGTATTAAATTTTTTACGGCAAATCACACATAGTCGGTCGGCGGGAATCGAACGCATAGAACAAGGTTCGGGTGACGTCACTGCGAGCTACGAGATGTGCGCTTATCTGCTCGGCCACTCAAATAAATATTATTCAGTATTAGTATAAAATGTGTCTTCTTGAAATCTGTTATATAAGATTTACAATGTTCAAATAAAAACTGTTTGAGAATTGCAGTACTGGACTGGTAGCCACATATCCGCTATTTGAATTTGTCTACTTCCATTTGTAGTAGAGTCCACCCCCTAACCCGGTATTCGTTATATATTTATAGGTGGTCTTTGTTGCCAATCAAGATAATATACATATATATATATATATATATATATATATATATATATATATATATATATATATATATATATATATATATATATATATATGAAATTCATATGAGTGACGAGCTGCTAAAACAAAAACCCCCTTAATTCCGAAGTATTTCAATTAGGGTCAAGGGAGGTAATAATGAGACAAATTTTAAAATTCTCCCTATAAAATCTGTTTGGTGTGTAGTATAACTTTTGCTTTGGGTGTGCATAAAATACTTAGATTGTATGATTTCGTACTAGTAAAAAATATAAATTAAAAAATATGTGTCTCATTTTTTCCCGCAATTTTGGGAAAAAATGAGACAAGTGTGGGAAATTAAAAGACACCACTGTAGTTCTCTAGTATTCTACATTGAATGATTCGCTGGGTAAAAATGAGACACTGTTTTCAAAAGTGATTCTGAAAAATACTAAGTTATTTTATTAATGCCAATAGAAAAAGAGCTACAGATGTTCAAAATAAAGATTATTCTTTATAATATACTTAAGGGTAGTTTCAATATGTAAATAGACAAAGAAATAACAACAAATATTAAACTATACTAATTACATAATTTACGCAATTACAAGAGCAACACAAAAATCAATTTAAAAAATTATAATTCCTCTATTTTTCCAGAATGTTAATAGGGTTTTCAAACACGTACTCTTTTCTGCTCCCTATAGCAACTTCTTTAGGATCTGGTAACTTAAATTGAACAGATGATAAATGTATTTCACGTATGTCGGTTTCATCCACTTTAAAGGTCGTCTTATTAGAATCTACATACAAACATACATACATACATATATAAAATCACGCATTTCCCACTTAGTGGGTTAGCACAAACCCGAAAGAATAAAAAAAATCAGTCTCTCTTTCAACAACATTCTTACTAACCTGACATCATAGGTACAACATATATTCCTCACTCTCAACATATTAGAATCTGTAACCATTATTCCCATAACTTCTAATAGCTGTCCATCAACTCCTTGGTGATAATATTTACTGTTTAAAATGGTAAGTATTGCAGGTTCCGTACTAATGTTTTCTTCAGCACTATCTTTGCCCAATCTATATCATCATCACTGTCCCCACTAGGTATCTATTCTTCTGCACCTTCGTCTGGCGATGAGGAATCTTTTTCCCTAGCTTTGCCTGTTTAGTAGTTTTCTTTAACCTAGTCTTTTTCTTCAATGAAGCCTCAATAAATTCTTCTTCTAATTTGGTTTGGAATTTGCGTTCTTTTCAGTTTATCTAAGAGAATTTTTGTAAATATTTGTGACGTTGAATCACTTGTTGACGCTTTTTTACTAGTGTTTGGAACTGCGGGCTGAGATTCGAACTTCGCTTTGGAGTGATGTAATTTCGTTTAAAGTTACAATTGGAATTTCGATTTGGGATGGCGTTGGAACTTCGTTTGAATCTATTAGTGGTTCTACATCTACAGTTCTGTTCTGCAAATCGTTATATCGTTGTAGCTTCTATCAAATCTTTGCATTGGGTATTTTTCTCTGTTTGGCGGATATAGACCTGTTCCACGAAATCCATTTACAATAGTTGTTGCCGTCATAGTGTCATTCCAAATTGAACACAATAGATTTGCGAATTCACTTTTCGTAAATCTGTGCTGATTTTCGCGTTGCCAGTTAATTAAATTTGTATCCCAAAGTAATTTAAATGGTCTAAAACAAGATACGTCTAGTGGTTGAAGTACATCTGTAGTATGCGCCGTTCACAAATTGTCTCACTTTTTCCCGCATAATGTCTTATTATTTCCCAAACTAATGTCTCATTTTTACCCTTAAAAGTTTTCATAAGTTGTTTGTTAGTAACGAAAATGAAAACAACAAAAATATATCCAGATATGGCATCCCCATAGTATCTTCTACGACAGATTTTTGTATTATGTCAGTCGAATAATCCATATTGTAGATATCGGAAGAGTTGAAAAATATGTACGGAGATGGATGTAAGAATGTGGTTTTTATTTCAGATTTTTTTTTTACTAAACTGCATAACTTAAAAACAACAATTTTATTTAATGGTAGAGCAAATATAAGGCTTATTAAATCTGCATATAACTTTAAAATAAGTATACGAATATGTCATATTTAAGAGTGTCTCATTTTTACCTACTTTTTTCGGGTGTCTCAGAATCACCACACTTGACCCTATATCATTTGATTTCTTTATTAATATTCATTATTAAGCATATAATTTCACTATTTTTTACTAATTTCTTTTA
Source organism: Harpalus rubripes (assembly GCA_963082715.1). Taxonomy (NCBI): domain Eukaryota; kingdom Metazoa; phylum Arthropoda; class Insecta; order Coleoptera; family Carabidae; genus Harpalus; species Harpalus rubripes. The sequence goes on along the minus strand of OY720456.1, from coordinate 42,840,333 downwards.
ATTCGTTTGAGCTGTAATCCCCCATTATCCTTATCCAGCTGGAATTAAATTAAAATTCAAACCGTTTAAAATGGACTATAAAAAGTTATTAAATAAAACTGATTTTTGGACTTCCATTATCTTTATTTAAAAACACAAATTTTCTCACAACGTTTCGGTATCTAATATCTGCTTCCGTCATCAGGTGTACTGATAATACTAACTAATTCCTAATACTACGAGCCTTATATTTAGTAAAATGAGGGTAGTCCCAACCACGCTTGACCACCCTCATTTTACTAGATATTAAAAAGTGTTATGGTACTCCTAATAAATTTTATCGTTACCAATTTAAGATGGTATTATGTAAATCGAAATGCATAAAGGATTATTTCATAAACAGATTTTAAAAATTTCTGAGATCCTATGTGTAGATTTAAATCAGAGGTTTGATATCCAGATACGAGATGTATTAAATTATCTAGATCCCACTACTATACTGTTCGCTGAAACGAGATAATGTGGAACTAATTCTTAAATAGAAATGTGATTCTATTGGTTCGGGTCCAAAATTATCCTCTTTTGACGAATAGAATGACTTGTCTCTGTCCAAGAGCTGGTTCCACATCTCGTTTCAGCGAACGGAGTATAGTTTGAACTGTGCCTCTCCCTTAAATACACTTATATGTTATATAACACTGATATGACCTGACATTTGACATTTTTTCTTACATGTACATGCGTTAAAACTTACTTGCGCCAGTGCTGCCATAAAATCCACTCACTGAGCAGCTATAGAATTTTTGACGCCGCGTTTTACCTGCTAACGCCATTCGAGGGAAACTAACATATCAAGTGACTTTTCACGGACTGCTTAATCAAGATCAAACCAACACTCAAGTATGATGCAGTGAGTAAACTGTAAACGTAAAGTAGCAATACGAATAAATTTACTATTTACGTTAATGCAAATAAAGCAACGTAGCCAGCAGTTTAGTACTAAGATGGGTGATCACCAAGGAAACACTATATGCTGTAGCCCCAGTTTCGAAACGAGCGAGTGGAAGCGGCATATGACCCTTTGGCTTAAAAAATACAGTTTTTATAGTTTTCAATTTTACTCTTAAATTTTAATAACAATTAGATAACAGTAATTAATTAAATATATACCTTTATCTTGCAACAAGCATTTAGCTTAAACATCTATTGTTCTACATATCATATACCCGATAAATTAATAACTACGACTGTCTTATATGTCATAGTCATGCACCATACATATCTCCCAATCAAATCAACGGTATTAAATTTCAATCCTGCACGTATAACTAATTCGTGCACGTTATCTCTCATATGCAGTAGTGTATGCACTGTTCTGCCGATAACACGAACACATGTCACATATGCTACCTATCAAATGCAGCCACACTGCATACCAATGTTTTTTATATCGTCACTGACATTTTATTGACATTATAATTGAGTGATTAAAAATCATAACTAAATTTCATATTCTAATTACTAATAGCCTATTTGGTTAATAATGTCAATTAACAATTAATGATATTGTGGTTCTGAAATTATATTATAGTGTGTTTCGTGAATAATTTAACTTCTAGTAGTAATTGTAATGAATGAAAAGCTTTGATGACATATAATTAAATATATTATCAATTATTATTGTTAATCAATGACTGATTGGTAGAAGACTTCGTCAACACATAGTCAATTACTAGTCTATAAACAAATTCTGAAACCAGTATAGTATTATGGAATACTACTCTTGAGTTGTGCAAAAAGTAATATAAAACAGCAGGGCTGTTCTACAATATTCTGGGCTGTTGCAGTGTGCCAAATTTTTATATATGCCTGTGATATGGAATATACGAGGGTCACGAAAGAATAATTGAGAATAAGACTCATGGCTCATATTTTATATAAATATTCCCTTCAATAATAATACACTTCACCATTCTTTCCTTTCAATTCCTAAAAGTTCCCAACCAGTAACCAATTTTATTTTGTAATGCATTCTCTTCTTCAGACGAAAACCTTCTATCCCGTAATTTTTCAAGTCCAAACAGTAGCTAAAAGTAAATACCTTCATTGGCAAATCCAGGTGCAGCTGAGTACGACAGATATTCTCTTACTTTTATATTTTTTCGCCAAAAACTGCTCTCTGGTTAATTCCATACGTATTCACTTATAACTTATAACGATGCTAATATGATAGTGCAAATTTTGATTTCACGTATAATAAAACAATAGTTATTTTCTATAAAAGTCGATAACATTCTATTATATCAACAAGCGAAAAGTGTTGATTCACGAACGATTTATCGTGTGTGAATTATTTTTCGCGAGTCGATAATTATTTTTTTTTCTATAGGTAATAGATTTTAAAAAAATAAGAATAATCAATTATATATTAAATTATTATTTAAGCAAAATTATATTGAAATTTAATATAAGTAACGTATAAGTTTCTGATAATGTTAATTACATAATGGAAGATATTCTCACAAACCGTCAAAAATGTATTTTTTCTATTTTGGTGTTCTTATGAGTCTATAAAAGCACTGTTTATCATTGAAAACACAACGTTTAGAAGATCTATAAACGTACTGTTTTTGTCGCCTTTCATGTTCTAGAGGTGGTAGTCATGCTTTCATAACTGACAGATAACCTCAAAATGGTAAATTGTTCGTGTTGAAATATTACTTCTAATTGTGGATTTTTATCCTTTCTCTAGGTGATAGGACTAGAAAGAAAAGAAATTTATAACTATAGCTGTGTTAGTTAAGAAAGAATAAGAATCTGTAAAGTTAAAATTTCAACTAAAAAATATGAAACAAGAAACAATGCGCTCAGGTTTACTTTGTCAAAATAATTAAAACGGTAAGTTTTATTTATTACAATTTAAATTTATGGTAAAGCTATTTTGAATTGAATGTATTGTTATTCCAGGCAGGTTATGAAATGTATGATGCACGTTATTTGAAAATGTTGACATTGTCTACTCAATTTGTGACGGCTACTAGCAAACAAATATGAAAAGTTGACGTTTTAATCCATGATTTCTAGTTTCACGTTGTGGTGAACTATCGAATATATACCATATATGTTTTGTAGTAAAAAAAAATGTAAGAATAGCTGTTGCCGTTATCTGTGCAACTGAGCAGTGAGTGTTGACAAAATGGTGGAAAGTAAAAGTCTAAATCAATAAATTGTTCATTAAAGTATTTCATTATTTAAAGAGTTTTATTTATGTTCTTTTCTCAATAAAAAGGCTTGATGGTCCACGTAACGTCCTTCAATCCCATATTCAAGTTTTATTTATGATAATAACCAACACGAACCACCGATATGTTAAATCAGGATGGTTCATTAATAAACCTTGGAGTTCATTGTATGTAGGTATTGGTTTTCCTCTTTCATAATTGTATAATGCTTGATACAATGTTTTAATGTAAACAATCAGACAAAATCACAAGATACACAAACTGTCAAAATGTGAAATTTCAATTTTTAGCGGGAAGCGCTACCAACATAACTGATAAAAAAACCCAACTCATATTTTTGACAAGTCCTTTTTTTTAAAAATCTAATTGTAAGATTACCTCAATAGAAAAAATAGTATAAAAAATATGTATCATAAGGCCTGTTGACGCACTCGTCCTTTGTAAAACTCGCCTGGCGGCTCATTTTCCAAACTTGGACTCGTACGTTAACAGATTGCCTTATGATACTTGTGTTTTAATGTACTATTAGTTATTTTAATTTAAACAAAATTACACGCCTTATCTACCCTTGCTAAGTAATATTTCATCTACCCTTTCGGTTAAAGTGTTCCTTGATCAATTACTTTGAGTAGCAAAAACAAACTTAAAAATTTGCTATAAAAATAGTATGAATCGAGTTTATAATGATAATTTGGTAAGTATTAATTAATAAACGAGCATGAAATTTATGATAGGAGCCATGCCAGTGTCGTAATTCATGCGAGTGTATTAATAGTCATTGTCATTATATATGAGTCGCAATCATTATTTTTTCTACGACTATTCATAATAATTAAAAAAAATAAACTATAAACCTATAAATTGGTAAAGTATAAAATTCATCATAATGATAATCTGTATTGACATGAAACAAAAATCTGTATCATAATAAGTGCCATTCAACTACAGATGACATATACTTAATGAATATATTAAAGTATAGGAGTAGAAAATACATTTATTATGTATATCAGGACAAAAGAAACGTAAAGGTAACTAGGTTTGTTACAAGATTATATTTACAAGATGGTATAATTCTGTTTGTCGTATATTGCACTCCACACATGCCGTTATTGTTTCAAGTATCTCCCAAGGGACGAAGCCGCAGTATGCACTAGTTCCTGGTTGAAATCCCTCAGGAAGCAACTTCCCGATGCCGTTTGAAGTCAAGCCACTCCCTCGAGAACTCACAAACACCCACACCCTCGCCTTCTTTTCTTATACGAGAACATTTTCCTACGGCCTGGGTTAAGAGGCTTACTCTTATATAAGGAATTTATTATTTCCCTAGACAAGATGAAACACTTATTAAATTATTTCCAAGACGTTCAACATTAATTAAAAGTTATTTTTAGGAGTAATTAAATTTTTCATCGAAATTGGATTAATTGTTAAAGGACTTTCAATTAACAATCATTTTAATGAAAGTATGTCATCTGATACTTTCAAAATGATAATAAATTAATTCTTAAATTTTCGCATAAATATACTCCACCGTACGTACGTGAAATCATTATCAAGATTGAATCATATAATTCATAAATCTGTATAAATCAAAAGATAGTGGTCTGTATTACGAGGGCACTTTTATAATAAAAGCGCTTTTATGGAGCGCTCACTCCTCATAAGAATGTTCTGTAAAAGCGCATTCAAAAGCGCTTTTATTATACACATGTGTTCGCAATACTGGGCGAAAACTAAAATTTAAATACGCTAATGAAAATCTTTATGGGATTTATTATCATAATGATTCTATTATAGTATACCATCCCATAATAAGCCATAAATCTATGTAAACGAGGTACCTACTTGTTTATGAACAAATAAAAAACAAGGTACCTGACCTTTTAGATTTAAATTTTTTGTAAAACACCAATACTGAATTTTGTATGTTATACGGATTAAATCTAATTAGAGTAATCGCCGTGTTAGTGAACTCGGCTTCGCCTCCGTATGACAAGTACCTACCATAAACCATAATGATTGACGTTACGATCCATATGACAAATATCTGTTTTATTCCTATTGACGATATTTTGATTATATAGTGCGTTTCACAACTTCGGGTATAAACTTTAAGGACATACAGTACTGACCAAAATAAGTAAAAAAGCTTAATCAACATACGTAGGTTTGATCTTCAACTGTTTTCGAGAAAGAGACCATTTTGAATTAGAATCGAAGAAAAACTGACAAAGATATATGAGTAGACTATAAAAAGGTTGTAACAACATTTCTTAGTACAATTATTTGATTTTTTTGAGAAACAAAAGCACATGTAAGATTATCCCTCAAAAACAAAAAGTTACATTTAATCAGAGTTATAACTCATTGTTTTCGAGATAGCAGAGGTAAACCCCGCAAAAACTTATTTTTCACTGCATTATATCTCGGAAACTATTGCAGATCGGACCCATATTGATTAAGCTTTTGTTACGAAGTTGTGAAACAACTGTATAAGTAAATGTATTATTTTGACAAATACTTTAGATGATAAAATGTAAAAATTTGTCACGTTATAAAAAAATAGGATTTTGAAATATTATTCAGCAAATTTTCAAAGTTGAAAAAATTGAAATTGGTAAATTCATAAAAAGTGATAAATTTGTATTGTTCGATGGAGATGTTCTTTTCCAAAAGTTTTGTTTTTATGTTCGCCGCAAGAGACAATATATCTGCTTTTGTCTTTAGTTACACAAATATGCGTATCTCGATATAAAATATAAAGAAATAGATCATTAAGTCTTATTGCATGTTTCTCGATATACCTTTCTATTCTAATAGGGTTGCTGCTTGCAACGCAGAATTAAAATTTGATATATTTTTATGAAAAATATGCTTCAATGATCTCACCTCAACTTAATTCAAATCGAGTGCTACTATAGAAACCAAAGTGAACCAAACAGCGTATTGTTGCCGACAATGTAACTTATCTTGATACCAGTAAGACTACCGCTAACAATGAAACTATGTTCTTCTAATTTGTGCATCGAGCGGTGTTAAAAAGTAGTAGTAAATTAATGATATAAGAATTTTAATATAATAGAATATAGGCAATTAAAACTTAAAATAATATATAATAATTATATTTAAAAATATAGTGACTCTGAAAAACGGGCCACTTAAAATAACTTTATTTATAATTATTTTTTAAATTTCTTTAAATATTTGGAAACTGATGAGTTTAGGGGTTCACAAATCATGGTATCTGGTATGATGGTAGCGCTTCCGGTTTAACTTTTATATTTCAAATAGGACATCTGTATATTTTTATATATCTGGACTTTACGTAACATTACGAATTCAACGATAAGCTTCAAGCGAATTTTTATTGAAGAAATGAATTACAAATACATTGGAGAAAATTATGAATAATTAACCTGGTAAGTCATATTGATCATTTTATTGTAATAAAATATACATAATGTTTCATGGAACAGTAGAAGGCTTCGGACTATTAATTTTAGATACCAAAACATGAAAAACAAATCCTAATAAACATTGGTGGCATATCGCTTTTGCTAGCAGGGATACCGAGAATTTCATAAAAACAGGAAATAGTTTTATTTATTTTATTATTATTGTTAAAAAGAATCTTAGAGCAAATGTTCCAAATGAAAGCCATTGCATTCAATAATATCTCAGTATTATTTAAAAATATTATGGAGAAATATTAAAATATTACTTTTTTATTAAAGACAAAATGCATTGCAATACTGTGTTTTGAATGGGGTCCAGTCGGTACTTATTTTTCAATGTTATTTTTTTTTATTTTTTTTTGAAAGATTGAATAAATTGATGAAATTTAGTGTCCGTTACACTTTCCAAATGTGTATAGTTTTTGAAATATATATATTTTTTAATTTAATGATGTGACGGTATATCTTTAATTCAATCGCCTACTGAATAAAATTGTTTACATCTGTCAATGTCATTAATTCTGCCAAAAATTTATGTCGAGGTGGGTTAACTACCGATAGAAAACTATAATTGTACCGGCTGTACCTTATCAAATGAAAAATCTATTCTTATAAATATTTTAAATTTATATGTTTTATTTTAATCAAAATGGTAAGTGTTTAATACATTTTCATATAACATATACTACGTTTACATGCAGTTTTGAAAATGGTTTCAGTTTTCAGTCAAAATTACGAGTAACTGTTTACATGCAATTTTTAAAACAGGTTTACAGATTGATTTGAAAACAGTTTCGGCGCATGCGCATTTGGCTAATGTAAGTGACAGATTCTCTTCACTCCAAATTCTTTGTTTTGTCATTATTTCAATTATTTTTCCTACTTTATACCACTACGCACTACAACTAGACAACAGTCAGTTTATTTATAGGTTACTAACACCAAGTAACACAAAGCGACAGAAACGTTACGCTATGTACGCATGCGCAATATCGAAACTGAATATTAAGTATTTACATGAGTAGTTTTGAAGCTAGTTTTCAAGTCAAACCCACGAAATTTAGTTTCGGTTTGTGAGAACTCAAAACCGTTTTAACACTGTATGTCATTTTCAAAACTAAAAACGTTTTGAAAATGATTTGAAAACTGCATGTAAACTCAGTAATTGAACTACATCTAAATTTATGGATTTTATTTTCACAAGTTTTAAATAATATAAAATTTATGTTTTATTTTAATCAAAATGGTAAGTGTTTAATACATTTTCATATAACATAGAACTACATCTAAATTTATGGATTTTATTTTCACAAGTTTTAAATAATATAAAAAAAAATTTTTTTTGTTGGTAGACTGAACCACACTGAACGTAATCGTTATAGCGCTAATAGTTTTTGTTAAAATCATGAATGAAAAGTTTTATATTTTAAACATATTTTGGTACAAAATTATTTAAAATTAGTCATATTTTCATAATACGACAAAATATATGCAACTTTTTTTTAGTACTGGACCTCATTAGAAGTATTTTGATAATATTATATAATACGTATAATAATTAAATATCGGATTAAAATGGATGGAATATTTAATTAATTAAGTCTCATTTGTGTCAAATGATGGAAACAAAAGGGGATACAAGGATATAAGCTAACTATTTTCTGCTATTTCAGTATTACGCTTCTCGATATCTCTGTTAAACTATTATTCACCAAAGATGACTATTCAAGGTAATTTGTTCGAAGAAAGAATACACAGCATTTTATAGCAGTAGTTTAGCAACATTTTGTTTTAGAAAGAGAAAGACTCTTTGACGTATGACTGTTTACAGATATACGTAAATAGTGCCATTGTATGTCGTAGAGTTACAGACATGTAATTATCTACTATACTGCCCTCTGTACTAATGTTCAATCAGTGGCGTTGACATTCAAATCAAATAATTATTTTATGGTTTACGTTAAGTCTATATTTTTGTTTTATGCAAAAACTTAGGTGAAGAAAATAAAACTTTGAGACAAGCACTATTTAAAAAGACACAAAATTTTTAAATAAAATACATTTATTTTTTCAGTTAAATGTACCTAAACTATTATTCACGAAAGATGACTATTCAAGGTCATTTGTGAGCCGTCTGATATAATATTACTTGCAGATAACTTCATTGCATTTCGTTTGCATAGGCGTGCAACATGAAATATTTATGGACACATTTTAACTGAAAAAATAAGAATAATTCATTTGAAAATTATGTTTCTTTCTAAATAATGCCTTTCTGAAAGATTTATGTTCTTCACTTATAGTTTTGAAAAATACAAAAACATAGACAACTTATAAACCAAGGAATAATAATTTGATTTAAACGTCAACGCCACTGGGTAAATATTAGCACAGAGGGCAGTGCAGTAGATAATTAGGTATCTGTAATTCTACGACATATGTCATTATTATTTATAGTGTGTTAGAAAGTAATGCCACTATTTACGTATAATGTCACACCACATAAATGAAATAGACATAGGTAAAATAATCTTTCTCTTTCTAATACAAAATGTTGCTAAGCTACTGCTATAAAATGATGTGTATTCTTTCTTCGAACAAATGACCTTGAATAGTCATCTTTCGTGAATAATAGTGTACACTATTATTCACGAAAGATGACTATTCAAGGTCATTTGTTCGAAGAAAGAATACACATCACTTTATAGCAGTAGCTTAGCAACATTTTGTATTATAAAGACAAAGATTATTTGACCTATGTCTATTTAATTTATGTCGTGTGACAGATATACGTAAATAATGGCATTATTTTCTAAAAGACTATAAATAATAATGACATATGTCGCAGAATTACAGATACCTAATTATTTACTGCACTGCCCTCTGTGCTAATATTTACCCAGTGGAGTGGACGTTTAAATCAAATTATTATTTCTTGGTTTATAAGTTAAGTCTGTTTTTGTATTTTGCAAAAACATAAGTGAAGAACATAAATCTTTCAGAAAGGCATTATTTAGAAAGAAACATTATTTTCAAATTAATTATTCTTATTTTTCAGTTAAAATATGTCCATAAATATTTCATGTTGCACGCCTATGCAAACGAAATGCAATGAAGTTATCTGCAAGTAATATTATATCAGACGGCTCACAAATGACCTTGAATAGTCATCTTTCGTGAATAATAGTTTATACATATTTCGCGTTGCATGCCTATGTATACGAAATGCAGGGAAGTTATGTGCAAGTAATATTATGTCAAACGGCTCATAAATGACCTACATAGTCATCTTTCGTGAATAATCTCGTGTTCATTCATACTCTGAAGCCTTACACTGTTACACTGAAACACTCTGTAAAATCTTACAAAAATAACTTACTATTTAAACAATTAAAATAAAATAAAATAAATATATCATCACGGCTTATTACCCATTGCTGGGTGTGCCAATCTGCTTTTTTTTTAACACAGATATCGGTAATGATGAAATATTTGAACCGTGCGGGCGCTTACCAGGCGTCACCTCACGAGCACTCATTGCTGGCGTTGGATTCGTATATTCAAATTTACAGGGTGTATAACAGTACAAGGCTTCAGAGTATATATTCTAGACATCAACACAAGATAAAAAATCTGATGTGGCCAACATAATGCCTCCCGCCATGTACCGCCCGAGTCACAAAAAAGATTAAGCTAATCTTTATTATTGAGACCCCATGGGGTCTCGTAGCCGCGTGCCTGAGTGTCAGGTCGCGAATCTGGGGAACCGGGTTCAATTCCGACCAACGCCAAATATTTCCAATTTTAAATGGCACAAAATTGACCCCTGTGGTGCACTCTGCACGCCAGCAATGAGTGTCCGTTGTAAGTGCCCGCATGATGCAAATATTTCATCATTACCGATATCTGTGTACAAAGCAGATTGGCACACTCAGCAATGGGTGATGATATATTTATTTATTTACTTACTTATTTTTGGATTAGCGAATTTTACTCTAATTTTGGCAGTTTATTTCTTAAAATATAGTATAATCTAATTCAAGTAACTACCTTTTTTGATAATAAAATGAAGATTAAATTTTAAATACCTGGATAAAAAAACAATTCACTAATCAAAAATGAGAATTAACTTAAACTTTTTGGCGAATCGTTAATTTTTATTAATCTAAATAGGTACATACCTACATATTTATATATGCTGGAAACTGTATTGATTTCCTTTCCTATTGTTCTATTTACATTTTTCTTTTTAAAACGTTACTATTATTAATTTGAAATGATTAGTTCTTTGACAATGACATTTATCTGTCAGTTATATACATTTGAATAACTGCGTTATGTTTGTTCAAAGCGTATGTTCCGGGATTTAAATTATAGATAATTTTATAAATTTATCCATATAATATGTAGAAAAAGTATTAATGCAAATCTGTAGAAAATTTAATAATTTTTAATTTTTATAATAACATTAATGTTGAAAAAATAACATTTAAAGGTATTTTTCGAAGAAAAACTACTTTGAGCTTCTAGTAAAGGACCATTTCCGATTATCCGATTTTCACCAAAATCCAATGGGCTCTTTCCATTGCAGAAAAAGTTCGAAATACAAGGTTTTAAAATTTTCTGAAGAGTGGAGGACCCACACACACACATACACACAGACATCATCGTGAAAATGTTAAAATTGGATTCTAGGGACCTTAAAACGTGGTCATTTACCAAAATCTCGATATGCGATTTTTAGCACGATCCCTATACCTCCCATACCAAAAGGGTAGCGGGAGGTAAAAATCCCAATAAATATTGGTGCTATAACGCTTCCTACAGTATTATTCACGAAAGATGACTATGTAGGTCATTTATGAGCCATCTGACATAATATTACTTGCACATAATTTCACTGCATTTCGTATACATAGGCGTGCAATGCGAAATATTTATAGGTACATTTAACTGAAAAAATAAATGTATTTTATTATTGTAACATTGGTGTTATAACGCTTTCTAACAGAGATATCGAGAATTTATGTTAAGTGAAGCGTAATACTGAAGTAGCATAAAATAGTTGGCTTACATTCTTATGTCCCCTTTTGTTTAATTTATTTAACTCAAATGAGACTTAAATAAATATTCCATACATTTCAATCCTACATTTAATTATTACACCTGTTATTTAATATTTTAAATAGTATAAAAGTGACCCCTGTGGTGCACTTTCCACGCCAACAATGAGTGCCCGTGAGGTGATATCTGGTAAATGCCTGCATGGTACAAATATGTCATCTTCATTATCAAAATCTGTATACACAGCAGATTTCCACACCTAACAATGGATAATATTCCGTGATGATATATTTATTTATTTAATACTCCTATTATAAGAATATATACGAGTGTCTACTTTGTGTCCCATAGGAAATACAATGGTAAAATTTTGATATTGCTGTAAATTCTGCTCTGTTAATTTTAGAACAAAAGTGTAAATACAAAACATGATCAGAATTAAAAACTGCACCTAATATGTTCAAAATTATTATTTACATGCGTTCCGTTTGCGAAAGAGGCAAAATAAAAGTAATAATATTTAGCTCTTTTCAGAGAACCATGAGCAATAGCATAAAATGTTAAACAGTTGTATTGCTTGAGTTCATAAAGTTTTAATAATTATCGAATTCATTAATTTTTTTATCAGCAAGCATGAATACATATACCATCGCAGAAAAAACGTAATGGGACAATATTAACAATTAAATATCAATTAATAAACTTTTATCTGTCAAAGTTAAACAATACGATTAATTAAATTGTACATTTTGTGTTGCATGGCACTCTGTAAAAATTTTAAAGACGGATTTTTTATTTTACGTTTATCTCATAACAAGAACCTATTACATCAATAAATAGGTTCATTTGATGCTGTATTTAATTCTGAACATTTTTTGTATGTACATTTTTGTTCTAAAATTAATAGGACAAAATTTACAGACATATGAAAATTTTACCATTGTAATACCTATGGTCCATAAACAAGTAGACACCCGGTATATTCAAAGAGTAGTATTGTAAAGCCTTCTGCATTTAATATAAATGGAATAGTTTAATCATTCGTCATTATATTTTTAAATAATATTGAGTTGTTATTTCCTATTTTTATGAAATCCTCGGTATCTCCCCCTGGAAGCGATTTGCCACGAATGTTTATTAGGATTATTTCTTGTTTTGGTATCAGAATTCACACTCAGAAGCCTTGTTCTGTTACATGAAACACCCTATATATATATATATATATATATATATATATATATATATATATATATATATATATATATATATATATATAGGGTGTTAATTAAAATGCGGGCCATAGGCGATTAACATGGGAAATCAGTTTTTCCTTGCGCCAAACTTCCCATTTATTTTTAGACAGACAAGGTTCAAATAAATGTTACAGAGAATTAAATTCTACGCCCAAATAATTAAACAGATTTTATTTTTCGTGTTTAGTATACTGTTCATTTGTAGCGATAGCCATGGAATTTAAACAAAATTTTAAAGAAATGCATACCATCTGAACCTAACCTAGGAGTAGGCTATAAACGTAGAGACGTATGTAAATTTAAAAGTATTTAATTAAATGTCAATTTGACACGAGATATTGTCAAACATGTTATCCAATGAAATCAAAGCTTTTTTCTTGAATTTTATTTTAGATATGGAAATAAATTAAAAAACGGCGAATGGCAATATACTGTATCCTTCTTTATTATCTTTTGTCCATAAAATTACGTTTCAAGATCAATGTGAACAATTTGACTTTCGAATTGAATAATGATCAGACATACGTATTTCTGTTCATAGCCTACTCCGAGTTAGGTTTTTATTAACACTGTATATAGTGTCCTATTTGAAATAAGAAAGTTATTGTCACTTCCGGTTAAACCTGAAGCTCCACCATCATGTTAAATTTGTGACCCCTTATGCCTAGTTTAGAAATATATAAAGAATTTAAGAAAAATATAAATAAAATAGTTATTTTGCGTGGCCCGTTATTCAGTGTCATCCTGTAATACAAGTATATCATTATTATAACAGTAAAATAGTATATAAATATTAAATTGTCACATAAGTGGTAGGTAATAATATAATAATAAAAATGGTAAAAAATTTCGGTTTCACATTAAGTAATTTTTTCTTATTCTGAAATTTTGGCCCAACGCCGTCGAAAGAACTTTGATGATCCTCTTACTAAATTTATTTTGGGTTTATGCAGATAATTAAATCAAGAAATTAAATTGTAAAACTAAACAAGTAGAAACAATTCTTATCAATTACTATGTTTATGCAAATAAACTTATATAAACTATAAAAACTAAATATAGAAGTTGGCTATTTTCAACTTTGTACTTGAATTTTATTTAATTTTGCGCCTGCGTCAATCGACTGATGTTGAATTGCAACTTATAAATTATAATAATTACGTTTACATGTAATAGTATATTACATGCGAGGTGGGAAATGTGTCATTACAGCCGAGGGCATATGTATATTACTGAGAGACAAAGCGTCGAGGTGAGATAAAGCGCGAGGCTGTGATGAAACTCCCAACGAGGTTATGTGTATATACTATTTTATTCACAATCATCCTATTTTTAAATCAATAATTTTCAAAATAAATCAATGAGTTTTAATCTTTAACTTTATTAATATTTCTGACAGCACTCTTATAATTTGTTTAGCCTACTTAATTATAGGGATCTATGGCAATGTTGCTGAGCAACCCCTACATAAACATTTCCAACCCGTGGAGTGTGGAGTGGAATCGTTTTCAGTCATATCCAATGCAAGAGCCTGTCATTGGAGTTAGGAATGACGTATTTCCCAACCTCTAAAAGGTTAGGAATTGCCATAGTACTAAACACGATTGCGAATAAAAAATGTTACATACGTAAAAAAGGTGGACCTTGTATAAATTTAGTTCTTCATAACGACACTAGATGACTTGTTGTTTACAAATATCAACTTTATGTTTAGGAACCAACGCCTAGGTTTAAAAAATAGCATATTTAATTCTTCTAAAAATACTAGAATATGCTCCAAATTTGCGTATTTTGTCTCAACTTTACATAAAAATTATTTAAAGTTTAACTATACTTTACTTATTATAGGTACATTATTAATGTAAAATGTCTCAGACATTGTCATTGTAAAAAATAACTTTTTACTCGTAAAAAGTGACGTATTTTACGAGCCCATCCCTGCCTACAAAAATGCACGTTCTGCAGAGAAAAACAACGAAATACCAAACTGTTCGATAATTTGTTACCTATTATTTTATATAAATATTTCAACTTAAAAAACAAAAATTAGATTTTACGATATGTCAAACAAAAATTCCCAATTTTAATTTACTGCATAAACGATGTCATTTTAATTTAGTTTCTTAATTTAGTGCCTTAATTTAATTTTATAATTTACATGCTGAATAAACCCAGCATTAGACCCAGCTTCATCAAATGAGGCTTGAAGACTGTCACGCTCGTCTCGTGAGATGCACCCGCGGTTTTTTTTTTAATATAGGGGTTAATATAGTATGGCTAATGAGAAATGTTATTCATAATTTATTACTAACAGTTAACTGCTATAACTCACTCTACGTTCACCAATCTCAAACTTAAATTGCATAGTTTGTTCTCCTGAATAATAATAATCATTACACGACACGCTTGTTGAATAATATACTATTACATACTGCTAATGGCCTTATCTTGTCACAATGTGAACATAATGGTATTCAGATGTTATCATCTGAAAAGATATTCAGTCTTGAAAAATTTATATTTACTTAGTCAAATAATTTTCTATACTTTTTAAAGAGAGATGGCAGTTTATTAATGATAAGAAATTCCGAATAAGATATTTTTATCATACAAAATGTTGCCTAAAATATATGTATGTATTTTTATTTTGAAAGTTATTTTTATTCCACGCTAGTATTATAAACCTCTTGCGCATCAATAAATACTTATAAACTTGTTATATAAATGGGATCTTTCTAAATTAAAAAACATGTTAAGTATTATTTTTTTGTGTTTTTTGACACCACAACCATTGCCATATATATATATATATATATATATATATATATATATATATATATATATATATATATATATATATAGGTATAGGGTGTAACAGCTAAACGAGCTACCTCAAATAATTTCTCTAGTATTAAAGGTACAAATAAATACTATAGGGCAATTTTATAGAAGACCAAGGAAGACATCCGACTAGAGAAGAAAATATTTTTTTAAATCAGTGGTTCTGCAGTTATGACAATTTTTATTTTTTTTTTGAATTGGATGATATATATATTTTAGATCTATTCGATAGAGTATTTTTTTATGAAGTCAACCATATAATCATTTCATATATTTATATAATAAAAATATTCAATTTAAATTTGTATAAATTTATTTTTTATAAACATTTTCAGTAGGCTATGTACGAAAAACAAAAACTTATATTTTTTAATTTGAATTATTTAGGATAGAAATCAAATAGAACACTGTTTATAACGTTATTAACAAATATTTGTTTCATTTAAATTTAAGATCAATTGTTTTTCATACATAGCCTATTGATAAATAAGTATGAAAATCAAATTTATTTAAATTTCCATAAAAATTTTCTCAATATTTTTGTTATTTAAGAATATAAAATAATAACATGGTCGAATTAAAAAAATACTCTATCGAATGGGCCTAAAAAATATATATCATCCCATTTAAGAAAATATAACTATTGTCTGTAACTTGAGAACCACTGGTTTAAAAAATATTTTCTCCTCTATTCGGATGTCCCCCTTCGTCTTCTATAAGATTGTCTTATAGCATTTCATCGTTTCTTTAATAATATAGAAATTATTTGAGGTAGCTCGTTTAGCTGTTACACCCTGTATACACGTATTGCTTATACGACATGATTTAATTGGTGCAATATTTGAGATCGAACTGTGTAAAAATTGTGATTGTGGAATTTCCGGTATAACAAAATTTATTAGTATTTACGTTATTCATTTGTTAAAAATAATTACTTTCGTTCGATTTTTATCGTTAGAAGATGTAATATAATATGTGAGAGGGCTATGACTAATTGTTTTCATGACAATGTTAATAAGTTTATTTATTTTTAATTTAATATATATACAGGGGGTAAATGAAATAAGTGCATTAAATTTAACCAGTAATGTAACTCGATGAGAGGAACAATATTTCTTAATAACTTTTTTTTCTAAGTCTTTTAGATTTTGAGTCAAAATTCTTTAAAGATTTGCTGCATATTACGTTACCCGCCCATGGAGAACAAATGGCTGCTGCCGTATTCAAGTGGAGGCTTAAAAATTGTCGGTTATCTGTTACACTTACAGTCACAGTAATTAATAAACGAGTCAAGGGAAATAACATTATTATGTATTAATACGTAATACTTCAATTTTTAAAATAAATAAATTTAAATTTTGGATAACAAAATTATAAATATATGTATTAAACCAGGATTTTAATCACCTGTGAATAGTGGGAAAAGAGGAAGACAAGGAGGGACGGGGTAACGAGAGGAAGAGCAAAAGCATAGTTATTAGGTTATGGGATGGTTATTTATCGTCGACAAATCATAATAGTTTAAATACGTTATTCAAAAAATGTAAGTACAAACTTTTGTCCATATAAAAGAGGTACATGAGTACCAATAATTAGTTGTCCATTTATTATTTCCCAAACATTTTTTAATGAAAATTTTTACAACATTTTCGTCTGTCGAGATGTGTATTGTGCATAATAAATACACCTTCCCAAGTAAATTCAGTCTCATTAATGAACATTATGAGCCATTCCCAAAATTGAAGTCTATGTGCTGAAAATATAGAACTTTTTGCAAATGTTATAAATATAACTGTTGCATTTTTTAAAATTGTCATATGTGACACTCCGTATTGTGATGTGATAAAGATGTACAAGACAACAAATGTGCTAATAATATTAAGAACATAATGATTTGGTGATGATTTGGAAACGCTCCGTGTAAATGCGTTGGCAACTCCATGACACTGTCTTTATGTCAACCGTGATGTCAAGTAAAATGTAGTACAGATACGAGTAAAAAAATAAATAAATAAACCATAGGTAAGTATTTACAATGTCTGTGTACTCGCATTTTGACAGAATTGTACCTTATAAACAAGTTTATTACTAATGCAAAATTTAATTGGAACAATTAACAGGACTGTCAATTGCTAAAACAAAATTTTTCATAGCTATTGCTACTGCATTCAATTATCACAAAAAAAATTGATTGTTTACCTAATTTCGCGGCCGTTATCACAACACGGTCGTAAAATCCAATTTCGCGGCCTGTATTGCGGCTGCGAAATGCTCATTTCGCGTCCGATTGCACGAAAAGAAGAATTATATATTCAATGGTCACAGATGGTGCGAGAACATTATTTACATATTCTTTAACAGGTAGTGTGAACCAGAAAAATAAAATAAAACAAAAGATGTGATATGACCCGTTACTTATTTATTATAGTGTATTGAATACGAAATATTTAATATACTATAATATATATATATATATATATATATATATATATATATATATATATATATATATATATATATATATATAAGTAGATAACTTCTGAATGATTTTTCTTAAATCCTGTAAGAGGAACAAAATTGTTTAGTTTATTAGATTAGATTATTTTAGAGAAAAATATTTCAACAGTTATAGAAAAATTAATTGTAAGCATCTTTTATTTGTAGTATTTTCTGTAAAATAATCCATAAACGACAGGGAAATGCAATGTCAATGTTAGCAACTGCTCGTTAATCACTCTTATTCAGTTGTCTTTGCTACCAGCATTTAAATTAAAATTATGTGAGATATTATAAATTAATTGATTAAAAATTAGAATCTGTTTTGAATTTCGGGGTGACATATTTCCTCCGCTGATATAGTTTAAAGAGCTATATGGATTATACGAAAATTATCACTGTTACATGTACAAGAAATTTCTGTCCTATGTTCTATAGAATATTAAAATAACATATAAGTATATTATTTTTTTAGTTATTGCTACAATGTCGATTTACTTCCTTTTATTTGTATTAACATACTGTCACATCGGAATATCTATTTACGTTTGTATTTACTGAAACATTTAATATGATCTGAGAAAATGTCTATCTCTGAAATCAA